>VWZZ01002489.1:710825-849610 GCA_013399095.1 Psophia crepitans
CCCTGGCACAGGACGACAGATGGTGACCTGTTTGCATGTGACACCATAACTGAATCTAAACTCAAGGAAACAAGTCACCGGGCTGCAAATTAGTGAGACCACACAACTGTCAGGTGGCAGTCCCCTTTGACAGTTGTAGGCCATTATAGGAACATTGATGTTTTCGCAGTGTGACAAAAAGGAATCCTTTTTGCAGCAGACCTGTCTGTCAGCTGGCTCTCAAGTCATAACAAATCCCTGGCACTCAGCTGAGGCTGAACATTCGTAGCGTCAGGAGGATGATAAATGACCTGCAGGGCTTTGAAGTGCCTTGGCAGTTCAGATGGGTCCGCAGTGCTGACAGAGAAATATACACAACAGCGTAACCAATAATGAGAACATTAAACATTCCTGCTTTGTGACAGGCTGACAGAAAAACCCAGCCTCACATCAATCATCTTTGGAGATATAACCTTGACAATTAGCCCCCTCTCTGATACTCAGAGTAACCTTTTTTTTTCCCTTCCCCCTCTCCTTTTTTTTTTTTCTTTTTTATTTGCCTGGCTTATCTTCCATGATCTTTTTTTTCTGGTACGGCAGAAAGGGAAAAAACAGCAGAAGGGGAAAAAAAAAAAGCCCACATCAAAAAAGATCTTTTCCTTTTCCTCAACGCAAAAATAAAATATGCCAGGACAAAGTTTATTTGATGGACTTCCACCTATTTCCCTTTAGGAGAAAGGAATATATTTTTTGCCCTATCTACCAAAGCATCTGTCACTACAAATACTCCTAGCAGAATTTTGTTTACTTTTTATGCTTATTTTGTTCCTTAGGTTTTTTTCTTTCCCTGACTCTTACATTCATATCAGTGCACTCTGTTGTCAGGCGTCGTTTCCACTTGTAAGAATGAGATGATTAAGCATGCGACTGTCCCCTTGTTACTGTATTCCAGGATCATTCAATAAACCAGATAGAATCTCAGCTTCTTCCCATAACCTTGTGTTTTCTTCTTTTTCGTAGGTGCCTGTGCACTGATTTGCCATTTAAAAAATCCTTTTACAGACCAAAAATAATCTTCAAAGGACAAATTAAAGGTGCAGCTAATCTCCCTGAAAACTAAACAATTAAACACTCCTCTGGAATCATTCTCACCGAAGAGCTGGGATGCATCCTGATCTCAAGGACACTCCGCTCACAGGGAATTCCTCTTGCTTTACCCAGTATGGGATCAGGATTGCTCCTGATACACCTGACTGGCTTCTTGCCATGGCTTTCCTGACAGTGGGGGGGGTTCAGGCGGTGGGCTCAACGGGAGTGGGCTGTGCTCTGTGAAAGGCAAGTTAGGCTCCTGGGCACTTTCTGCACTCCTTCTCAGCGGCCTCAAGTCTCCCAGGTCACTAACTTAACCCCACACAGAGGTTTCAGAGCCTAAGCACCCTTGGGAAATAGCCTCAATCATAAGTGAGGTTCAAAATGAAGTTTGCTGCAGAGGTTTTAATCTGGAGGAGTGTTAATAATATATAAAAAAAAAGTCCTTCTGTTATTGAAATTAGCAGCAAATCCTCTAACGTGTGCTGTGCTCGGGTCCCTGTCTCCCTGTTCCAGAAGGTATTTCTGTTTTGCTTATGCAATGACAAACACGCACTCTTGCTCTCATCGAGTACAGCACAGCTCAAATACTTTGATGTGAAGTTATGGTGGTTAAACAGATTTGTATACAACCAAGCACCTGTGAATTAAAAAAAATGGGTTTCTAACCCTGAAGCAAAGCCTGTCCCCAAGGCCTGTTTTTCCTACGCATACTTTAAGGTCCCTCTGCAATGCTGGTGTAGTGGAAAGAAGATGAAAAGGAGAAAAAAAAAAAGGCCTTCAACCTTCAATACAGTTATAGAAGAGCCAGCTACAGACCCAGATGACGCTGCTGAAATAATATATTCCAGAGTCTGTCAGCTGAGTCCTGCTGCTGTCAAAGTATGTCCTGTGCACATGGCCACAGCTGTTGACTTCACTATTAGAAGAGGTCAGTGTGAAGGAGAAGAGAAGGGTGTTGGAAAGGTGATCAACAGTAAGTGGCAAAAACTATTCAGCAATTGCATGGCCTCATTTTTACTCTTACATTATTCTGATAAAAAGACAAACCACGCAGCTCTCATCTCATAAAACAGCAATGGAAGATTGGCCTCTGCAGGACTGCAAGGAGCCATTTCACTCTCAGGTAAGTACTTTTAAGAGACCAGGCTGACAAAGCTGGAAACACAAAAACTTCTCTTTGCCTCTGTTATACCTGACTAGTGGCTACTGTCCGACGCAGAAAACATATTGTGTTACCACATTGCATACCTTACCTGGGGGGACTGGAGTCAGACATCGTGACTGCTAAGCCCTGCTCAGGCTTTGGAAAGCCCACGTGCGGTAGTGCTCGCCCAGCACGGGTTGAAGCTCCAGCAGAGCCAGGCAGCGAAGTAAGGTACATTCAACAGCAAGAGCATCCCTTCTTTTTCCAGTCTGAGACTGGTTTTTCATGACAAAGGGACATCGTTCAGTCTTTGGCTTCCCTGGTGAGAGAGTGAAAAGTTAATTCACACCACTGATTTCCCAAAGACAGATTCCTTAACTCATTAAAACCACTGCTCTGCTTGTTATGAGTCTGTCTCACAGCCAGAAGACCTTTTCTCACCATGATGGCTGGTACAAAGGGAAGGACACTCTCAACCTGTGCACCGTATCTGCGCTATGTCTCAAGTGCTCAATTTCAGTCTGGTTTTGCATACCTTCAAAGAAATGGCCATAACCCCATTCTTCAAATTGCAGTGTACATCAGTTCCAGGTCTGTCAGACAGGCTCGATAATACCATCCCCTCTGCAGACAGGAGCACAGAGCGGGGAGCCAGATGTGCATCAGACACTCACAGAGCTCCATTCCCCTCGCAGGCAGGCTCTGGGCAAAGCAGGTCACAAACCCACGATCACTGAGGGCTCAGAAAGTGTATCTTCCCACTTTCCTGACCCACTCCTGTACAACGCTTTAAGGCCTATCCTACAGCGCAATTAGTAACCGTGTTTGGGTACCAGCTGCTGCTGACTGAATCTCTAAAGGATCTTTGTCAGATAAATGTGCAGAGTGAAAGAACACTTTCTTCCCAGCAGCTTCCTTCCCTTCTACTTGCCTACCTGCAGAAGAGGGCAGGCTGCTTTCAATATTTTTCAGTGAGGAGAGGGATGGCTAAGTCCCCCTTCACCATGGCAAGGAGCCCCATGTCTTTTGCAACTAGTATCACAGAGTTTATCTAGTAGAAGTCCATGCTTTTAGGAGTTGATAGATGCATTCAGATCCCACCCTAACTGGACTCTCAGCGGAAGGGGATGAAAGGTCTATGCCGTATGCTGAGAAGACATCAGAGGTAGAATGTAACTACCCAGGCACTTTCTTCTGATCGTGTTGGAGGGCTGAGCAAACATCTGGCACGTCCAAATATTTTAAGGGCCCAAAAACCGGACAGAGGCATAAGCCACTAGTCAGCACAAAGGCTAAGGAGAGGAAGAGTCTGGAGAAGCTCTTTGGCTCCTCTGCTAGATCAGGCAGTCATCGTTTCTGTTGTCTATTTGATGAAATCTTTAAGAACGAAGTCGTGCTGGAATTATATGCTACTAATCAAATCTCCTGGCCCATAATTCTCACTCTGACATTTTATTTGGCTCTCAGCCTTGAGTCAATCACCACTCCCTGCCTCAGTTTCCTCACAAACAGGAATGGATGCATTCAACTTACACTCACCTGAAAGGCACACGGTAAAATTTAATTAAGCCCCGAAAAGCACTCTGCAATTGTGAGATGAAAAGGTGCCATTAAAGGCTTCTAGTATCATATTTCACTAAGACTCTCAGAAATATTTTGGATGGAGTTAAAGAGAGAAAATAAAAGGGGAATAAATCATAAACATTGCAGAATAAATGCTGCCCGCCCCTTCTTATCTGTAACTCACAAGGCATATAGATTACATCTAAATAATCCTTTGTACGAAAAAAAACTGCCCATACATTTGCATGCAAGATGTAAGGACAATGCTGGTTTTATATGAAAGGGAATATACATGTTTCCTTGCACACCCTCAGTGAAGTTAAAAGGGTTAATAAAATATAAATTGAGATCAAAAGAAATCTGAGGTGACATTTTGGCCTTGAGGCCTTCTCTTGGCTGTGGGAAAACAGAACGAGGCTGCTCTGCAACCTACGAGCTGAAGCACAATTAGTGCTGTTTTCAGACTGCATGGTTTTTTCTAGGTTAAATCCATATAGATACAAGCATATGCAGTAAAAGCACTGTGAATTTAGCTTTTCCAGTGGAGAATTATTAACAGTGTTAAAGGTGGAGGCAACCTGAGAAAATTCAAAGTTATGTAATTAGATTATACCCACCCAGATCAGAACCAGATAAAACATTAAAATCATCATTATAAAATGCACTCAGAAGGGAAGGGCTTGTTGCAAGTGTGTGCAGCTGCAGTGTCATGCACACATCCTGAGGACAACTGGAGGCAGTTGGCCTTTCATCTTTTGACTCAAGACCTCCCCAAGACCTATGCATTACAGCATGAAGAACCACACACTCTATCAAACATCGTTATTTACATAACACATGGCAGGGAGCAGTTATGGAATAAATCAATACTTTGTGATATTTGTTACAAGCCACATGGCACAGCTGAGCATTTCTAAGGTCTTACCCAAGGTCTGGCTTCAAGGGAGCTTGTTACAGCTATATTAAAATTGCCTAATAAGTGAGGTTCCCAGAGAACTGCACTGAGCCTTTTTTTTTTTTTCTTTCTTTTCACTGGACTGTAGCCTAGTGAGAGCAGGGGTTTCATTTACAGATGAGCTCCTGATCTGACCCTCTCCAACACAGTCTCTTTTTCTGTGTAAGCTAGAAGGTGTTCTCCTTTCCCCACAGCCCCTCTCCCAGTAAAACTGGTTCCTAAGCAGACCTGTGATTACAGCTGCGAACAATTGCTCTAGATCCAGTGATATACCTATTAAAAAAAGCCTAACATGTTTTTTCACTAACGAGACTCTGCCTGTTCAGAGGTAGCAGTGTGGCTGTGCAGTGGAACAGCGGTATAGGCTTCCCTTGGGTCCCTAGGCTGGGAGGTTTATGTGGAAGTGGAACTTTCAGAGGACACAGTGAAGGTGTAGGTTCCCATCTCTCTTTATCGAGTATATGAAGAGCCTAAATACCTCACTTACACATGCTGGATGGCTGAAGTTTGACTATGTGAATGCTGAATACCCTGTGCAAAAACCTTTGGGCATCATGACAAGCTATTGTACAAACAGCACCATTTTGGTTTAAATACTGTCTGACCATCCCTTTCCTGTGGTCTTGGAAATTAGACTTTGGTTTAAAAACAAAATCAGGGAACCCAACTAACTTTTCCAGTTTCATTCTGTCAAAGCAGATTCAATAAAATCTCCAGTCTGGTGAAGTCTATGTTTTAGAATACTAACGATGCTTAAAATACATTGTTATCAGTTCCAAACACCAGAATAGCTGAATACGTGGCAACACTCAATAAACTGCAAATTCACTGGGATAAAGACCACGCTTTCACTTTGTGTGTGCTCAGCACCTAGCACCCCATTCACAATTAGACCTAATCAAGTATATAAAATTCAGTGTGGCAGTAATCAAGAAATATGATCCATTATACTGGGGGTATAGCTATTAAATAACAACCTAAAAGCCACTAAATAAACATTCCTCTCAGAATTCAAGAGACAGCTTATGTTGTATAAAAACAGTAAACAAAATATCTCGTTATGTTTTTCTTCTGTAGTAAGAACACAAGCAATCGCAAAAGGTAAGGAAGAGCAAGCAATTCATAAAGATGTGTCAGGCCAGTGAGGAATCTCCACTGAAGTCAAACAAGTGAAGGAAAAGTAACCTGCAAGAACCATGAGGTTGCACGAAGCAGTAACAAAGAGGTTGCATAAGGAACTTTCTAGACAAACTCTTACTTAAACTGCCAAACAGCCAAATTTAAGAAAATTGACCTATGATACAGTACATATTAGTACATCATTTAATGGAAAGTCACCTGAACTATTCAGCTATGTTTGTGTAGATGCTAGCATAAAAACTGTGTCTAAAAACTTTTTAAAACCCCAGCCTTTTCTTCATTCTACTGCTCAGAGTTCATACATTAGTCATCTGCTGCCTCAGCTACATCAAACATTTTTTGAGCCTCACAGCTTTCTATTCCCTTTGTTTCAATGGCCGTTTCAAATATTTTTCTCTTCTCATGCTCTTCCTTTTCAGCTCCTTGATTTCCACTTCTTATATATCAAGTTCAAAACACCATTTCAGAGCACCACAAAACACTGCCCTTGGACCTCTTTCTTTACTACTTCTTTCCTTGTTGTAGCTCCTTAAAAGAACTATCAGACTTGTTTGGACTGAGTCATCTTCTCCTTCTGTAGCCTTTATTTTTTCATCTGTGACTTCTAAGTCTGTGACTGCCTTGAATTTGCTTTTGCTGGAGACTTCCCATAGAAAACTCACATGGTTTGGTTGCATGACCACACCCCCACTCCCTACTTACGCTATTTCACACCTTTGAGATGTGCGTAGACTCAAGGCTTTCAGAGCAAAGAAAGCATTCATTGACGTCAGCAACTTCTATTGAGTAGTGTTATGCACATCCACAGTGCCATATACAGTAACCATACTAAAACCCCCGCAAGAATAAATGATCTGAGAGAATTGACTCCTGGGAAATTTGCAGAGACTGTGTTAAACTCAAGTTTTTAATATTTCATTAATATTTTAAAACCACTGATCAGGTGATATGAAACGCTGATACAATAATTAAATTTGCAGATGATACTAAATTAGGAAGTGTTGCAAACATAAGCGAAGACAGAGAAATAACACAAGAGGACCTGAGAAAGCTCAGAAATAAGAGAGGAAATAACAAAATGAAATTCATCCGGGAAACATGCAAAGGTATAGTACATCTGGGGGAAATATTTCAAAATTAAATACCAAAAGTAATCCGATCTTGTGGTTCAAGGTGTAAACTGATTGCCACAGCTGAAATAATCCTCTCAACCTTCCTGCTCAGCAACACATAACTGGCAAGGTACATTACGAAGGGTCCTGAAAGATCAGGCACAAGTTATTTTTGGAGGCAGGATGCCTGTCTCTTACAGAAAATCCTCTACAACATCTATATTCAGGGAAATAGCCAGGTTTATTGAAGCACATTCCCACTCCTGGGCAAGCAAAGTATTTGCTTACCTTCCCCCTTTCATGCCCAAGAGTTCCCTCCATCCATCCCCCATTTGTACGCTTACTGACAATTCAGCACAGACCTATGACACAGCGGCAGTGGTGCTAACGGGTTAGAACAAGTTGAAAAAAACAGGGGAACGGGATGCCAGCCTAGTTACAGGGTGAATTATCTGGGCTTTTAGTATTTGCAACCTCTGAGAAACTGCCTCAGCTACTTTTCACTCTCAGCGGCCACAGGGGCTGCTATACCAGACAAGCAGTAATGTTGTCAGAGACACAGAAACAGATACTCAGTTGATGTCAGTTAGGGTTTTTCTGCTGACTTCAAAGAGAATAGCAAATTTAATGTGAGTTTGCAGTGAAATAGGATATTGAAATGCTTCAGCGCAGCTTAGTTTTCCATCCTCAGGCTTGCCACAATCAGGAACTAGAGAAGGGATGAGGCTTTGTACAGCATTGATAAAACCACAGCAAATATATCACAAAGCTTTGGCCCTTGAATGCCATCAACTCATAGAGAACCTGGAAGGATTTGAATGGAAATCAATAACAATGAAGGATCTCAGACAGATGGACTTTGAAGAAAGTCACTATCTTCTTTTGTTACACATAAAACAAACGACAAGAAATGTCATTAAATAAATAAATTCATTATATCCCTATAGCAAATCACTCACTCTGCTTCATAGCAGAGCTTCAGCTTAGGAATTAGCTTCCTACTACAGTTCTAAATAAACAGCGCATATATCCTTACACATTCCCTGCCCTGTTCTTCCTAGATAAACAATCTGAACAGGAATGAAACTGGAGACTGAGATGAGTCATTGGTTTCACCACTCATTCAGATCTGTTCATTGTCTAACCCCCTCCCACCGCCCCAATGTGTTAAGTTGTTCCAATTTATTATGAAATTCCAGAGGTGTGAATGGCCGGAGCCTTTGCAGCTGGCTTACCTCCCATCACAGAAGCGTGGTATGGTTCCACAAATGCCAAGAACAGGATATCACAGAAATTAAATTGAGATTGAACATCTTTTCAGAAAGATTTGCTGTACCATAAAGAACAAATCATACACTTTTTCACAAGAATTTTTGAGTCAAGTTTACAGTTTGTATCAAGTTAAATTGACAGCCTTTACTTCCACCTGATCAGTCTGAAGCAAATAGCCTCCTGTGATGCAGCTATCTTAAAAGTCATACTAAAACATGTGAAGTGTCCATTCCCCCCTGGCCTTATAGAAATTAGTTTTCTGAGAGTATTTGTGGTAGCAAATGGAAGGAAACACAAAAGAAAAAACTTTTCTGAATAATCTAGTTAGAACCGTTGTCAGCTTGTTACACTGGAGTGGTTTGGAAGCTCCAAGGAGAATACGTTACTGGGATTAAAAATATCTAATACAGAGACTGTTAGCATGTAGGTACCAGGGGGATAAGGATGATCTCTCGTTAAGGACAATACTTGAACTTTAAGTGACCTGTGGTCTATTCCTCACGGTGCCATGTGTTTGTTTCCTGTAGAAACTCAAACAAATGGCTTTATACATGCCTTAATTCCAGGTCTGTAAAGCTAGTACTCTCTCAGCCATGTCCTGTTCATGCTGCAAGCTGTGTGCATGTGCAGGACATCTCACAACAGGTGACAGATTTTGAACAGAGGAGAGAAGGTATTCCCAAAGCAGGTAAATGCTTTTACCAGCAACTGGCATTGTCACACTTCCTTAGGCAGGCGCATCTACAAAATCTTCTCCAACCAGAAGAGGGAGAAGAGCTATGGTTTACAATTTCTGAACCAACAATTCATTATGAATCACTTTGGGTGGGCTGAACTTGCCCTTATTCCTCAAAATGTATGCAGAGGTTACGGGTAGCACCATGAGGCACAGTCAAATAGCTTTGGCTCTCCAAGACATGTAGGTTTTCCAGCAGTCACAAACCCCCACCCTCCACAAGCTCTTTATAGTATATAATAAGGTTGGGCATGAGGATGGAAATGCAATCGTGATATAATGGAGGGTGGTGCCTGATGCTATCAGGGCTTTTAATATTAGTCTCATTGCTGCAGGGTCTGAGCACTTCCAGCTCAAGTTGGGTGCTGGCATTATCCAACTGTCTGATAGAGACCTGCAGGCAAAGTTGTGGTTATGAAACTTGAGATGAGCAGATCTTCTATCTGTATGATGAGCTAATTAAAAATTGATTTAAACATAGTCTCTAGAAAATGCTGAAGCATATGATGTGAGGTATAATCCTATGCTGGTTTTGACAACCCACAGCTGCTACTACATATTCAGTGTTTTTGGACAAAGTTATATGCTCCTTCTGTGAGACTCCAAGGAGAATTTTCCCTCACTGAGCCCTTCAGGATCTGACTTCAGGATGCAGACTGAATAGTTGGCCCATGTGATTATGTGCAGAGATAAGAGCTCAGATGTAGAGGTTGTTTGGCTGTGTTTGTACAACCACAATGTTTCCTACACCCAACAATGTTCTACAAAGCGAGCATGGATACGTCTGCTGTCCTTCCCCACCATTCCTGGTTCCAAACTTTCTTCATGCTGAGCCAGCTTGTGTGTCTCAGCACTTTTAGCATTGATGTATCCATAAACAGGATGAAAATATCCGTATCAGTAATAAGCACAAAAAGTATTTTGCCTGCAAGGCATGTAGGCCTCTGGGAACCATGTGGAAAGCTGAAAGGCAAGCTCTGATTGCATTCCTCTGCCAGTGAGTCTCAACTGGGACACAGATACACATGAGGCGTCCGGAGCTGAGAAAGCAGAAATCAGAGTGGTAAGAGTGCATTTAGAAAGCCATGAAAGACAAAGAGCTCCTACAATTCTCACCCTCCTCTTGGAGAGCTACCTACCACAAGCTGTAATTGAGTCCTGCCCCAAATCAGGTGCTAACTATTGTACTGCAGAGACACTGGGACTAGCGGATTCTCCAATGTCTGTTCTAGCAGCCAAGCCAAAGCTATGATATGATACTACTACGGCACTGCTCGCAGGACCTACTAGAGGAAGCAGCTCTCCCTTGCTTGTCCTTAACAACGATACTGAAATAGCCTGGATTGAACAAATATGGCAACGGACTTGCTAAAGGAAAATTCTGGTTTGGTTTTGAATGAGGAAAACTGAATGGTTGCCTTGGCTTGAAAACTGAAAACCATATAAATGTGAGTCCAGGTATATGAAGAAAGAGAGAAACAAAAGGATTACTTCTGAATATACTTAATCAATGTGATAATTAATTTTTGAATCTGAAGACAATTCCTATCACTTATGGTTCACTAAATGTAGGTATGTTGGTAGTTTGTTTACTGTATTAGTAAATAAAACATTTTCCTTCTTGCTTAATAAGCATGTAAATTAATCATAGAGAGATATAGCCTAAAAACATGATTAGGTAAGAATTATACATGGCCACATTTACTTTTGTGGTGTTAGCAGGCACAGAATCACTATGACTCTTGATAGGAATAGCCTCAAACAATCTGAGCAGAACAGAACAGCAATTGTGAAACAACACCCTACTTGCCTGGAAAACTCTTGCATATTCAGGAGGTTTTCTCAAACAGCAGGAACGTATTTGGCCTTTACCTGTCAGCATTCTGAAAGCAGGAAAGGCATAGAGGCGCCAGGATTCTTTCCATGCTGCAGTTGAGGAGCCCAGGGACTGTGATCCTCCTAGATTAAGAAAGAGAACCCATGAACAACAATTATCCTATCTGGCTGAGACACACGATATTTAATTTGAGAAAGAGCCTTCCATTATTCCCTTAAAAACTCAGTAGTAAAAAATCAGCATAGAATAAACCCATGTTAAATTTGCTGATTCTAGCCAGCTACTATGTATTGCTCACTGGATTCTCATGGGAGTTCAGAAGAGATTCCCACAAAAGGGTGCATCTGTATGTTTCATCAGTAGCACTGTCTGCGTGCCACCTTTGGTCTCTGCTACCTGCAATGACTTTTCACAAAATTTCAAACCAAGACCAAAATCTTTTTTTCTTTTTCCAGCATTCTTACACATACATCCAGGATGGAAGCCTGCAATCATCAGTCACAGCTCTTTGTCCCAATAGGACACTCCGTAGAGAGGCCAGAGTTGAGCTGCACGAGAGGTGGGATCTTGTGGGCATTTCAAGACTTCTTTATGAAATGAAGAACAAATATCCAGAAGAGCGAAGTAACAGCAGAAACCTCAGCATCTTGCTCTATGCACATACTGCGTCTCTTTGACCTTGCTTGCTCTGCATCAAACAGGTTAGAGATGACCATAGCACAAGAACATATATGGAGCAGAATATATATAAGATAGGATAACACATTCCTTCCCAACCCTTCCCTAAATACACATACCAAAAATTTGGTAGTCTTGACAATGAGGTTAACATTTACCAGATGAGACCTGATTGAAGCTTTCCCTCTTGGAGCTGCTCAAATTTGTAATGATTGCCTGTTACAAAAGGAAGAGAAGCCATATATTTACTGTTGAGCATAGAAACATAAGTTAGAAAAGAAAAACAATCTCTTCATCATAAGAAGGAAGCAATACTCTGAAGTCGTGTACCTCACACTTCAGACCTCTCGTTTGCATGTATTGATTGGTGCTTTGTACAGCCCATTCTTTAATCTTTAGTCATTTCTCTGTGAAAATGAGATTTAAAGGATGACAAAATACATACCATGCCTACTCCTTCCAGTTTTATACAAAGAGAAATTTTAGTAAAAAAATTTTTTAAGACCTGAATTCTCTGAGTGAATTTTTACACAATGCTGAATAATGAATTCCCCAGGAGCGGTCTGGAGTTCTCTTTGAGTCCAAACAGTTCAACACGGAGGCTTATCGCAACAGTTTGCCACAAGGAATGAGCAAAGCAGGGTTCCCATGGCAGTTAACTCAAGCTCAAGAACAGGTTTGAAAATCCTCAATTCAATCGCCACAAATAGAGTTTCCCTCATCATCTTTTTTTGCAGCTTAATCGGAAAGGGAAGAGTAAAATTATCTCACAGCAGCTTTCTTTTTAGGCTGTGGTTAGATACTTGGGTCCATGCAGCAAGGGCGAGAGGTTTGAGGTAGAACTGGATCAAAATCATTTAATTTTTATATATTTCTCAGGCTCATCTGACATAGCCTTTCAACCACACCTATTTTCAAATTATACTGCTGCTTAGAAATACTCCTTCAGCATACATTTTCAGAACATCCCTGTATGTGATGCGTCCAAAGAATCATAGAATCCTTAAGGTTGGAAGAGACCTCAAGGATCATCTAGTCCAACCGTCACAATGCCAATGGTCTTTTTGTTCCCATTTGCAGCAGCACCAATCTGATACATGGAAAATGTAGAACAGCAGGAGCATTTACGGGAAAGATGTTAACTGTTTCAATGGATGTGGTGAAACAAGGAGTCTTTTTATGTTGTATGTTTGTATAGACATTAAGCATGTCCATGTGTTTCTTCTTTTTTTCTCACCTGCTGAAGAAACCATCTAACAAACCAAGGCCTATACAGAAAGAGTACAGATGCAGCTAAAGTAAGGATGTGATTTCACGGTCAGCTTCATCTAGTGGAACTTTGAAACGCTACTGGAAGGGACAGACCTCCCTTTCCACCACCTCACCTGCCTCTCCTCTATGCTTTGTGTCAGCACACATGGCTGCATGCCTCAGCAGCCAGCCAGGTCCACTCCCCCATGCAGCTGCCTGCACAGCTGGGTGAGTGCTGCTGCTGACACAACAGCAAGGACACGGGACAGACACTCGCCCTTTCACCACCATTTCAGCAGTTTAGAAATAGATTAGCCATGACTGATACAAAACTACACCCAAGTATCACCCCTTTTTGGTGATGGAAGGAAACAACAGATTCCCGTGTTATTTGCTGCACAACAAATCACATTACTGATAAAGAATACGCATTTGGGATCCCTGTCTTTATGATACCACGGTCATCATTAATACAAACGGAAAGCCAGAGAAAATGTTTGTTTAAAGAGATGAGACAATAAATGGAAAAAGTAAACAAAGTAAAATGAAATGCTAAGAGAAGGTTTTGTGAACAGAGAACTGTAAGGCTTGAACATTCATTTTTCATTACTTTCTCATCTTCATGTCAGAGCATACTACTTCCAAAAATATATTTAATATTGGTGTCATGCTAATTAGTACTACATGAAAAGCTCGGTTAGGAGGCAGATCTAAACCAAATGGTGGAAAAGGCAATGTGCTAGCAGCTTCAGCAGGATTTGGATGAAGTCTTTAATACTTGTTTCTTCCTATTCTCTATCTCCAACTCTCTGCTAAATTCACACAGAAGACTGCAGAAAAACTTCAAGAGGTGTAAAAAGAAAAGTCTAGAGGACTACAGAATGAATAGTGGAAAATCAACTTCTTTTTAGAAACAGAGTTTCTTACTATTGAGGAAAAAAGAGTAATTTAAACCCATATCAGAGAAAGAATGAAATAATAGGAGAAAAAGAAGCAGCTTCCTCTATAGCAGTTAGCACTATCCATTATCAGTGCCAAGATATCAAATTAGATAGATCACCACTCCAATCCTGAACAACGACTTCTATCCAGCCCACTGCCCTTCACATCACCACCAGTGGCACGGTGCCTCCAGCCTTGAACCTGCAAGACTGCAGGATACCAACAGCAGCGCTCTGTTCTGAGGTAGGATGCACAACAGTGGTTCCCACGGCCGTCAGGAGGAGCTGCGTGGATACCTATTTCCAGGAAGGGTGGGGTGAAAGCACGTGGAATGCAACTACTGAAAGTTCAAGTCAACAGGTTTGGAAACTTGGCAAAGACAATACAGAAAAATAACCCAAGGTTTGCAGGGCACCTCTGTGACTGGTATAAATCAGATGAGTGCTGCTCAGTTCAAGGGAACCTGCCAATACATGACAGATGAGCACCCACTCCTTTTGCAATGCTTCTCTGAATCTTGGTATCTGAACCACTTGGATCTCATCCAGCTTTCTAGTGCTTCCTTCATGCCAGGAATAAGGTGAAAACAGTGCAAAATGTTCTGCCGTTCTCAGTGCAAAGAAAAATAAAATCACATGTGATCATGAAAGTTCATCCTCCATTTTTGCACAACAGCAATGACAGGAAGAGGAGCTGTAATAAGAATAAGGAACTTCCTCCCCTTCTTTCATATCCCCACCCTCTAAGTGCTTTCCTGCCGCTGACAGAAAAGAAAGTCAGGCCTGGATGAACCCAGTGGAGATACCCAGAGGCACCAGAGTAGTGCTGGACCTCTCCCAATGCCACACCACAGTTCAAAGCCTTGAAAAGCTCCAGAACTCCCACCGAGCTGCAGTTCAGCTCCCCACCCAAAGAGCTGCATACCTAGCAGCATACTCTCTTCTCATCCTGCCTCTGCTCTGAGAATAGGTCCATATCTTCTCTGCCTTCTACCAATATAGTCACATACCACACTCATCGTGCACAAACGACAAGCATCTCTGCTCCTGCCCATTGCACCTCCAGCTGCAGGTTAGTCCCAGACAAAGCTCTTTATTTGCTGAGCTTTACTGCTCCTGCCCGAGCTCCCCTTTTCCACGTGCTTACTTTGATAGCTGCCTTTCTACACAAGGTTGGCTTGAGGATTTTTGAGACAATGGACCCTGTAGTAAATGGGAGCCTTGACAATGCCAGAGACATCAGATGTCACACCTTGAGATGCGATGTCACTCCATGCATGCCGTGGGCCCACAGGTCAGCTGCATAACGCGTGCACTGATGTGCCCTGTGCTGCAGCTCGCAAAGGTACTTTCCTGCACATTCACAGTAGCTTTTTTCCTAGCAGCCACTGCCACCAGTGTTGAAAAAGCACCCAGCTGATGTGAAATAACGGAGAAAGCTTTTCTGTGAACTTTTCACATGAAGCGTGAGATTTTACTGGGCAGTTACAGAGGACATCTGGCAACTCCTTCACTGGCTGATGGAATCTGGAGATGTCTCCACGCTGGCAGTGCAACAGACTGCTTAGTCTTGGATCTTGCAGTCTTCAGGCCTACCGATCAAAATAAATATGAAATAAAAAGGTAAAATAGAAATGAAACAGAGGTCAGGAACAAACCAAATCTTTTCTCAATATCACAGGATTTAATCCAAGTTTCAGGAAATGTTCATTCCTTAGCAGAATAAGGACTCAGATACCTGGACAACAGCAAAAAAAAGGCTCCTAGTTGCAAGACCTCACTCTATTAATACTAGCATCCAAAACAACTGAAATTTTCAAGCATCTGGTTCAGCCTATTAATTACAGAAAGTCAGGTGGAACCCAGACTCCAGATTAGAGATTTGAATTTTACCATACTTCAGAGCTGATGGCGAGAGGGTTCAAATATGGAGTTTTAGGCTTACTCTGGTATATCTGGTATATATATTTTTTTTTTTTTTTGCTGTTCTCTAACCTCATTGCTTTCCCAAAATGCTCCTCTGGTGCGTGCTGAAGGGTTGGGAAGGAAAAGGAGTGGAGGAGGAAGAGAAAGAAGTTCCTTATTCTTCCCTATTGCCCTCTTTCCTGTTTTCACGGTTGTGTATTCAAGAGGTTGTCTTCCCACAAGCAAACGACTAGAGACAAGCTCACCCCAAATGTATGTTCTCTCATGTTTCAAGCACTTGCTCTCTGTTCTTGCTGAATGTTTAGTTACAGCATGAAAAATGGATATGTGGAATGAAGACATTTCCCCTTTGACTAGCACATTTGCCGAAGGTATGTCAAGGATCTGAGGCAAGGGGTATGGGCAAGCTTTCAAGAAAGTTTCCCCCCCCCCCTCCTTTGCTTGCTTATTGGAAGAGCAATAAATATCAAGCAGACAGGCCCTTCTCACAGTTACAAAGCCTACCTGTAACTGAGCTGGATAATTAGCAGCCTTGAAGATGATATATGACTTTCATTACCCTTTGGGACTGGAGACTAAATGAGGACAGAGCTAATTGCCGTGCAAAGCAGTTTGGCATGAATGAGAAAAATGCAGGCGTTGTCTCCTGCCAAAAAAGGGCCCTATTGCTGCTCTGATCTCATGGCTGGTTTTTGCCGCAGGAGTTCACTTGGTGTCCATAAATCATGGTCTGCTTACAGCTGAAACTGCACTGAGTCATCAACATGCAATAAGCTGAGTGACAGATTCCAGCCTGACTACATTAGAACTTCAAACTTAGTCCTCCCCCTCCAACACTACCCGTACTTAACAGAAAATTAAACCCAGACTACACAGACATGAAGGCTGTGAGAAACGCAAGGCTTGTTTACTTGACAATAGTTTTTTAAGACTGATGTTTCCAGGAAATAGCACCATGCATTTTGAAAGGGAGAGGGACACAAGTACTGAATTTATAAAATGACCCACTGCTATAGCATTTGGTTTGTCCTTCCTCTCATAATTGCTGATTAAAATGTATTACCCTCCTTTAATGATCTAAAGTGGCACTTTGTCATCTTAGTTCTTAAGGAGATAGATTTAGTCAGCTATCTGAGAAAATATTTTGCTGCTCTTTAAAATTAGGCCAGAAGAACCTGAAATCTGATTGTAAATCTGCTTCTGAAGTGACCTGGGGCACATTAACATCCATATTGTACCCTTAAAAGTGTGGGCTTCTGGGGAATCTAAACTATCAGTGCAAAATGGAGTCCTTGAAGATACTCTTTTCTTCTCCCCATTCTGTTTTACAGAAGATTTTTTTTGCTTTTCCCTAAAGGTACCTTAGGTCTATTTTTTTTTAATGGAAGAGATTGTGCTGAATTTGCAATATGGTATCCTGTCAGATCCTAATCAATTAGCCCACATCAGCTCAGTATAAGGCAGATACCAATTTAACTCACAGAGCTAAGCCTTCTGATTTTCTCTAAGGGCAGTCACATAATTCATTCTTTGTAGTGCCAAATTATATTTGACATTTAATTTAAAACTCAAGGTACCATAATGCAAAATCTCACTAAAAATAATGGTGATAAAGCAGAGGAACATTTCATTTGACAGTGAGGATTTTTTCAGCTTATTTATGCACCCAAACTTTCCCCCTCCCCCACCTTTCAAAGCCCCAAACTCACCCGTGCTGGTTATCCAGGCAATCACTTTCATAATTTTAGCCTCTACAGGTGCTTGCATACAGTAAAGGGGCACTTGAAGGTGAAAGCAAGAAAGCTGGCTACTGCTTGCCTTTTGGTGGGCGAGCTCTCCTCCCGCTGACAACACATAACCTCAGAGGCATTTCATGTATTATTGCGGCTGTAGCTGGTAGAAAGAAATGTTTCAAAAGAGTGGCTGGGCTAACTGGAGTGGTTTTGTGTGAACTGGGGGAAGGGGAGTCAGCTGGAAAAGGTTGAGATTTTTTACGTTTAGAAGACCCAACACACACACAAAAAAACTTCACCAACCAAAACAGTTTAATGGCTTCATTCACCATTCTCTGCCATGCAGTAACTCCATTCACAGCAACCTGGCACAATGGAAGTCTGTTGGTTCACGAAGCATGTCCATACTCTGACAACACAACTTCATGCACAGATTATAATAAAAAGACCAAGTTCTCCTCCTTTCTTGCAATGTGCAAAACACTGCCAGACTGTGGGGAGTTCTAGCTATGGATTCAGTCAGCCCTTCCTGTGGATGGACAGGCAAACTCTAATAAAACCACTAGCTGGAAAAAACGTGCGTCCATCTCTGTTAAGGTGAGTTCCTTGGAAGGACTAACAATTACTGCTGGTACTGTACAAAATGCTAATCAGCCAGACACTTGGCTGACTCCTCCAGAGCACATCTATGAGAAGAGAAAGTGATGAATAACAGTAGGCTCTCATTTGTTGAGACAGTACTATAGAATCATAGAATCACTAAGGTTGGAAAGGACCTCTGAGATCATCAAGTCCAACCGTCAACCTAACACCACCGTGCCTACTAGACCATGTCCTGAAGGGCCACATCTATGTGTTTTTTGAAGATCTCCAGGGACGACGACTCAACCGCCTCTCTGGGGAGCCTGTTCCAATGCCTCACTACTCTTTCCGTGAAGAAGTTCTTCCTAATATCCAATCTGAACCTGCCCTGATGCAACTTGAGCACTACGGAAAGTATAGTGGTAGTGCAATTCTCCTGAGAGTGACTCAATTTTTGCCCATCAAAAACCAGCTACTACTTTGCAAGAAAATGAAGCAAATATCAAATGTTCTCATCCTTTATGTGCCAGATTAGCTCTTGAGGCAGGGGGAGCGGAATTATCACTGGTCGTAACATGCTTCTTAATGTAAGATGGATGACTTGAATTCTAGGACGTGAGGTCTTACTATGGATTTCAATCCCTCATTAAAACGAATACAGTCCATGGCTGAACTATGGTATTTTTGGAGTGAATCTGTAGGCCTCAGGTTAGGCTTTGTTTCACATTTGCATGCAGGTGCATGCATATGCTACTGGGAGTCAAGTTCAAAATCTTGCCCATTTGCCCATGGTTAACAGATCCATTTTTATTAGTATTTGCTACATGCTCCACATTTATTTTATAGAACACACAGGGTATGAACAGGAAACAGAGTCGCTAGGTACTGGAGAGAGAGAGGACGTTATCAGCATACTCGGAAATGAAAGAAGCTATATTTGATGTTGGTGCAGTGTGCCTATGTCACAGGTTTAAATTATTGAAACAGTGCTGTAAGGTTTTCCTACAATTCCATCAAATTTCATTGTGGAATATGAAACCACAAAACCAAAAGCTTCTGGAAAAGCAATGCTTTGGCATTACATAGCACCGAGGGCTCCTTTCTTTCCTGTAATTCAGCTCCTCCAGACTTCCTGAGCTGAGACTGTATCAAGACCTTTGCTTTCAGTAGTAAGGATTTTGGTTTTTAATTGCAAGGACAAGCATACCCTTCACAAGTCTAGATAATTGCTTTCTTAATCTAATTATACTTTGGCTTTTATGGCATCCTGTGGCAAAGAGTTCCACAGTTCATTAGTGTTTTTTACGTGCAGAAGCACTTCCTTCGTTTAAGTACCATGATGATTTTAAGAAATAGAGAATAAGCATTCCCTATGACTTCTTTGTACAGCTTAAGTTTCTACCAAGACAAATTATGCAACCCTTGGACGTCTTTTCTAAGCTCATTCTACTTGGCCTCTTCTCATATGGAAACCTTTCCAGAAGTTGTCTCACTGCTGTTACCTTTTCTAAATCTGGTATTTAGGACCTTTCTGAGTCCAGGACAAGAAATATGTATAATTTTCAAAAGGTAAACCTGTTGTGGATATACATCATACACTTCATACTCATAATTGTCCCAGATTTTTTTGCAATTGTGAATCTGTGTAGATATACAGAAGTGACACACCACCTCCCTGATACCTGCTTACCAACTTAATAGCAGTATTTTGTCACACAAAAATACACATATATAAAAGGTTTAAAGCATTTCCACCAACTAAAGA
Organism: Psophia crepitans; assembly: GCA_013399095.1. Taxonomy (NCBI): domain Eukaryota; kingdom Metazoa; phylum Chordata; class Aves; order Gruiformes; family Psophiidae; genus Psophia; species Psophia crepitans. Next base: position 730,532 of record VWZZ01002489.1, read on the forward strand.
TTTTAGACCAAATTCTTGAGAAAATTCAGCTTCAAAAATATTTTTTTCAGAATAGTTTGAATGTTTTAAAAAAGGAAATTATGAAAGTATTAATGTGACTGTATTACTCTAAGGAAGCTGGATCAGCTAAATGGCCATTTTAGTAGCCTATTTATATCACTAAGTTTTTACTGCTGCAGAGACAGAAGCTTTAAAAATAATGAGTAGTTTAAAATGGTACTAAAAAGTACATAATGAGTAAATACACAGATTGGAAAACTGACATTTCTGTACCATGAAGAATCTTTAAATGGAAGTGAAGGGATAAATTATATTGACTGAGACTTAGACCCTCAGATACTTAAGATGGTTCCAAGTGCTGAGAACTTAAGCTGTAAAATAAGTACAGAAATAGGAGTCTAATTTTAAAATTATCCTTTCTGAAGGCCTTATCCTTAATATCTTTTCATATATAAGATTTATCATATTGCTTTGCAAGGGGTGTATCAAACACAGGGAACTGACTCAGAATCCTTGCATTCAGTAGGGAAGCTGTTTTATAATTACACTGTGCAAAAACATTAGCAATAAAACCCCCTTATAAATACAAACAGAAAGCTAAATCATAAGGTAGGAAGCCATAAGGACTAGAATGTGGAGAGAGAGATTGAATGAGAGAAAGAGAGGATACAAATGATCTCATGACACTTAGTCTAATTTCTGGAGAAAATTCTACTTCAATTTACAGTGATGTAAAGAAGGCTCAGAAATTAGCTTGTTTACTCCTCATTTAAAATACTACCAGACAAATGGATTACATTTTTTGAATCCTTTATGATACAGGGTTCTACAGTTAATAGCACAGACACATTTGTCACCATCTTTAATCATGGATATTTCTGCAAAGATTTCAGCAAGCTCTATTCTGCTCCAATTTAAACTCATTTAAATCCTGTTCAGCTCTGTTGCAGAATAACTCACCACAAAATTTAAACCTGTGTTCAACCACAATTCTGGGACATTTATAATATCTGCATTGTGAAGCATCTTCCAAAGCACAAGTAGCAATTGTGTAGAACAGTTTGAATTCCCTGGCTAGTGTCTGTCCATCCAACCTGGGGAGCTGTAGAACCTGATGTTTCCTTGTCACTATTTGATCAAAACACTTCTGGAATTCCAGGTTAATTAGCACCACAATATTCTAAATACTGTAAGAAGCTATAACCCACTTTTCAAATGGGATGAGCAGGGATTGCTGCTGACCCTCATGCAATAAAAATCAATGCCCTAGCCAAAACCAGTAAAGTTGAAATTGACAGATAACAAAATATGAAAACAAAAAAAATTCTTACTTTACAGTTTAGAAAAAAAAAGCTGAGAGAGATCAAATGTTTTTGCTCAGTCTTGGCAATCTGCAAACAAGAACAAAAATTTAATCCAAATTTCTTCAGAGTCATTATAGATCCTGTATCACAAAACCATTTTGCTCAGTGAATGAATGGTAATCAGTCTGACCAGCAGCATACTGCATTCAACAGGAAGAGCGCTTGCTATTTTCAAAGGGAATTTTGATTGGAGTCCATTGGGTTACTCAGTGAATGTAGGTAAATAAGTGGTAGGATAAGAAGAAAGGGTCTCAAGTTGTGCCAGACGAGGTTTACATTAGGTATTAGGAAAAATTTCTTCACCAGAAGGGTTATAAAGCACTGAAACAGGCTGCCCAGGGAAGTGGTTGAGTCACCATCACCATCATCACTTAAAAGACATGTAGATGTTGTGCTTAGGGCTGTAGTTTAGTGGTGGACTTGGTAGTAACTAGGTTAATAGCTGGACTTGATGATCTTAAAGGTCTTTTTCAACCTAAACAGTTCTATGATTCTATGATAAAAGAAACCTGCAGATAGAATAAGGCCATACCACAGCAGACTAGATTTTTTTTTTTTTAGGTATCTCTAATTCAGTGGTCATGAATAATATAATAGTCACGGAGTCCCATCTGCTGTTCAGTTCTGTGCATAAAAATCCTTTGCATTGTTGGCCCAATAATTCTGACTGAAACTGGTAAAGTGATATACAGGTCCTTGTAAAGAGCAGTGGGATAAAAAAAATAACAAACTGAATAAAGGAGAAAAAATAAGCTTGCTTTAGTCTGAAGGGAATAAAATTGAAGCCTTTTAACCTTCCACATAAGTTCCACACCATTGCTTTTTAAAATCAGTTGAAAATCATTTAAAATCAAATTGATTTTGGCTTTTACATTCAGATGTACTTCAGCTTTTCACTTACTTGCCTATACAAGTAATGTCTTCAGCCAACCTGTATTTAAAATGGGTTGAAAATCAGTTTGTATGTTCACATGCTTATTGGAATTTTTTCATTTCCATTTCACTCAGAGCCAATCATGATCAGATTAACTTGCTGGGGAATATGTCAAGAGGCTGATTTCATGGGTGTTTTAGCAAAGAGATAGTTCCTAATGTAGTGAAACAGTTTTTGCTTATAACACATCGTCTATTGCCCATTTTGTGTCAATAAATGGGAAGATGGATAATCAGAACTGTTCATAGTTATTCTGAAAACCTCTCTTCTCGATTATGTGTAGACCCATAATCAATCATGAAAGAACTGTAAAATCACAGGAAAATATTTCCTAGTTTACATCTGCTTCTTTCCAGTAACATATATCTGCAGCATTCCATGTATGGAGTGGTAGGGTAGGCTTCTGAACTGGACACTCCTCTGTTCACCTGCTGCCATCCAACTGTGGATCATTTGGATTGGACAACTGCTATCTGAACTGACATTTAGTCATCCAGTCTGAGAGCAAGTATGCTGAAATGATGCAACATAACACGCTACCAAGGCTGTAATAGGACATAGAACACCTGCCATTGACTGGGATAGAAGGGATAAAATGCTCTGAATTGCTTTGTTTTCCACATTCTCTTCCCCATACTCCTCACATGTCCGTTTTTACTTAATTTGTCGCTGATGCTTTAAGGAGGGAGGAACGGCATAGCACGAGAACAAGAAAATGTGAAGCAGATGCCCAAGTTCTATTACTGTCTCTGTCGGTGACTGGGTAAGCTGTTTATAGCATTGTATCAAGTTCATTGATTTAGATGGCTAGGGTTTAGGTTTCCAAACTGAGAAGATGTACACGGTCTTCTTTCCACTGTGAGTCAATACCTTCAACACTCATCATCAAAAAGAGTTAGACTGAGTCTGCAAGTAAGGTGCAGATGTCTCAAGATCTGCGTCTAAAAACTAAAGCTTGCAATTAAATGATGTCAGGAAAACATGGACTGTACATTTACAGTAAGTCAATTTACTTGCCTGTAAACGAAAAATTAAAAATGCATCACGAGAAGAGATGTTGTGGGTTCAAACAATGCTTTAAAGGCCTCTGCAAATCTCAGATGAGAAGTCAAAAATCCATGTGCAAATATTACAATTCAGAGATGATGAGTGGGAATGGAGTGGGAGGTTATATAACCTGATAATATCAAGGATCTGAAAGCGATTAAACTATTTAACTATTCAGCAGTGAAAAGAAGTCAAGAAGGATCACTGCAGACAAGGAATGGAAAGACAATACAGAAACTGACTTGCGCAGGCTGACATTCCGCTTCAAAGAGTATTAGTGCTAGAGAATGGTTACAAAACTCTTAGTCTTTAAAAACAAGTCTGATTTAATAAATATTTACTAAATTGTATAAGAATTGCCTGGAATCAAGCTATAAATATTAAATTGCAATGTAAATATTAAAAGAAGGATGTTTTTTCAAATAATCAATTTAAGACTATAAGAATTTTTGGATTAAACATTAAAAATAATAAAAAGAATCCCAGAGAGTCAAACAAAAACCCTGACGGTTAGATTCCAAAAGAACAATCCACTCAGAGTTCCTTTCATGTGCCAACAACTATTATTTATATTGTTTATGCACTTTCATCATGACAGCCCTAACACTGAGCAGAGCAGATAGAGTCTAACAGTTACCACATTAGAAAAAAGCTCTCAGAAGGTAAATGAAGTGAAGTGAGGCTATATTTTTGGATCCTGGGAGATGTAAGGCCATTCCGATATTCTGTTTACATTGATTATTTTATATTGTTTAATGAAATTCTGTACTCTCTACAAAATAAACGTGGGCTCAATGAATAGACCCTGCATTTAAAGGAACCACCCTATTAAAACTGGTTTTGTTTGTGCCTGAAGAATCAGAACTGTTGCAGGCAGTTTGTTTCAGATTTTACTTGAAAGCTCCCATTCCATTAGTATGACATTGTTTCTGATACAAAGCTTAACCATAGTGCCTTTCCCCTTTAAAAGGTAATGACACCATCTAAGCAAAAATAACAGTGGGGGAAAAAAAGACCCCCATTATAGCAAACTGTGGTATTAATGAAATTCTGTTTGTATTAAAATTTTCTTTCAACCCCGGTCTTCCTATTCAGGGGGATAGTGTCAACCTGTCAAACTTTTAATCAAGAGCAGTTCATTGATGCTTCCATTATGTCAAAAAGCCTCACCTAGGTGACTTCAAGGGGAGACAGCAGGTCTGACTTTCTCAACATCCAAGGCTATGAATTTTTCATTTCTCACCCCCAACTTTTAATTTAATTTCTAGTGTATGTAGATGAATAGACACAATGCATTTTTTTGGTGCAGCAAATCTATAATTAGTGTAGATTTTCAATCAAATTGTAAAGCCAAAAAAAAAAAAAGGGGTAAATACATGAAAGACTACTTTCTTAAATTTCAGATTGGTAAAAGGGGTTAGTTAAAGGGTTGAAGTCTATGCATTCAGAAAGGCTTTTACACAACAACTACTTCAGCCAAAATTTCACAATCTAGAGTCTCCCTAGATATTATTTCACTGAGGTGTTGAATTTGCAGATATACTAGTATTAATGACATAATTCACCCTACTAAAGAATCCTCACTGTATTGCACCGAACTCAAATTTGGGGCCAGGTGCTGACCTCCTGCAGCAGGTACTTTCCAGCAATCTGCAAGAAAGAAATGGACAAAAAAGTCAATTTAGCTAAGTACCTGTACCTTCATGCTCTGTTGGGAGAATGCTTGATTTAGAAAACAAAAATAAAAAAAAACATGTGGCCTTCCTCTACAGTATGTCACTTACTAATCTGTTACAGGTGAAGTTATAAGGGAACTGTGACTAGGAACCTCTCTCTCCTCCTCATCCCAGGGAAGTGACATGAATTCTTGAGGATGTTAAAGGTGGTGATGGTAACTGAGAGCAGCCTGAAGACAATACTGGCACAGTAGATGGTTGAATCAGTGTGAAAGTCAGAATGATTTTCATATCCTATGCTGCAGACAGAAGACAAGTTCAAGGAAAACTCCAGTCCTCCTAGCTCTTCAATTTAGTCCTGCAAAGGTTTGACTGAATTTCTATAACAGAGTTATAGAGTTTCTGCTTCTACAGTTCCTACCACAATCAGGAACAAAGCCATCTTTTTGCATTCAGGGTAATATCTATTATTTATCAGTTAAATGTACAGTGAGATGAGTTTTGACTGAAACTGTGTTGCTTCATGTTCAGGAAGTGAAGTCAGGGAGAATTATGATATCCTGAAGGTATGGTTAAAGAAGCCTCCAGATCTTGGGTTTTTATATAAGTTTGCAAAGGCATATTAATGGGGAGTGTACCACATAATCCATCTAAATAATTTACTCTTCACTATTCTGCCAAAGGAAAGATTCTCATCCAAACAGCTTGGTAGTTTTTGTTGTATTTTTTTTTTAAAACATATCATGTATAATTAGAAGATGACTATATGGGTCATTTATAAAGTCAAACAACAAGACCAGAACTCTGGTAATGTGAAATGACCAGCTAATTACAACACTGGTTTAAATTATGATCCTAGGTATTACTTGTTCTTTCCAAAATGGGCTGGATATCTGTACTATTTATTCAGCCCCAAAGACCAATTCATTCTTGCAAACGTATTGCACGTTTAAAACGTAGCAAGGTTTAAATCATCCAAGCTTATTGTTTTAACTTCCAGTATTTCATTATTCTACTTAATGGTTTGCACATTGTTTTATACAAGTACAATATAATTTTATTGTAGAATGTAAAAATTAAATAAATAAATCAATGTCCTATTTGTTTCTAAAAGAGATGAGAAGTGATGGGACTGGAGACCTAAACTACAAATCCAACTGGCGACCGGTCGTGAGTGGTGTTCCTCAGGAGTTGGTGCTGGGGCCCATCCTCTTCAATGTCTTTGTTGATGATTTGGATAAGGGAATTGAGTGCACCCTCAGTAAGTTTGCAGATGACACCAAACTGGGGGGAAGTGTCGATCTGCCGGAGGGTAGGATGGCTCTGCAGAGAGACCTGGACAGGTTGGATCGCTGGGCAGAATGTGGCAAAGGGCCGAGTCCTGCACTTTGGCCACAACAACCCCAGGCAGCGCTACAGGCTGGGGCCGGGGTCGCTGGAAAGCTCTACAGAGGAAAAGGACCTGGGGGTGTTGGTTGATGCTTGCCTGAACATGAGCTGGCAGTGTGCCCAGGTGGCCAAGAAGGCCAGCGGCATCCTGGCTTGTGTCAGGAATAGCATAGCCAGCAGGAGCAGGGAGGTGATTGTCCCCCTGTACTCAGCCCTGGTGAGGCCGCACCTCGAGTACTGTGTCCAGTTTTGGGCCCCTCACCACAAGAAAGACATCGAGGCCCTGGAGCGTGTCCAGAGAAGGGCAACGAAACTGGTGAAGGGGCTGGAGCACAGGTCTTACGAGGAGCAGCTGAAGGAACTGGGACTGTTTAGTCTGGAGAATAGGAGGCTCAGGGCAGACCTTATTGCCCTCTACAACTACCTGAAAGGAAGTTGTGGTGAGCTGGGGGTCGGCCTCTTCTCACAGATAACTAGTGACAGGACAAGGGGGAACGGCTGCAAGTTGCGCCAGGGGAGGTTCAGGTTGGAGATGAGGAGAAATTTCTTCTCTGAAAGGGTGGTCGGGCATTGGAACGGGTTGCCCAGGGAGGTGGTGGAGTCACCATCCCTGGGGTGTTTAAAAGAAAGGTTGGATGTGGTACTTAGGGACATGGTTTAGTGGGTAATAGGTGGTAGGGAGACAGTTGGACTAGGTGATCCTCGAGGTGTCTTCCAACCTTAATGATTCTATGATTCTATACAGGGATGTTTTGCTTATAGACAGGAAAAGCTCAAGGTTGTTCAACATATGCTTAATTGGGAAGATACACACTAAGAGTATTAGCAATTTACATGCACCTGAATTAGTCCACCCCTCAAGATTGGATTGGCAGAAATACAAGGAAGCTGGGCCAGCTCAATCTTTCTCCCCCTGTAGTCAACAGGAATGTTGACAGCTTTAACTGGGCCAAGAGAAGGCTCTAATTTAGACTCTGTGGCTTCTGCACTGGAGCAGGTTTTGTGGCTCGGGATCACAACTTTGAGAGACCCATCTAGGAGCTAAAGTACTAAATGTGCCAAGGTGGTCCCTCAAAACATAGAGGAACTGAATGTAGAGCCTGTAGTCTCTGACACAACTTCCTTCTACTCTGAGGAACCTGAACTGGCAGTTCCTGGGGGTCAAGAACCACACTGAAGTGGTTTATTTCATGATCTCTAGGACTGCAGGTGCCACTGGCTAGAGAGATGGAAATAAGAGGTCCCACAATGAGAGGAAAGCAATCTGATGGATTGTCCCTGCAAAGTGCAGATATTTGCCTTTAGCATTAGGAACTCTACTAGGAATTACAACATATATTTCAAATTGTTCTTTTGGGTGCAACAAAGAAAGTGCTTTTTCACAAAAACATTTTTACCAAATGTTTCCACAAAGCATATAGAGACTAACAGAAGCACTATATCTGCCAAGGTTTTTAAAGATGGGTACTTCCCAAGCGCCCTTGATTGCTCCCGTTCTACTTGCCTTGACCTGTTGTGTCACGTTACATGATATCAAACTGCCATCATGTTCCAGTTTAGAAGTGATTACGCTTCATTGGTGGGCAGAATTGCTGCTTGCTGAGTGTTTGTGAGGTTTGATTAATTAGTGCCTATGAAGTGCTTTGAAATTCTTGCATGAATGATGTTACAGAAACACTGAATATTACTGCTGCTACACAGGCAGGTACATGATTAAAGATTTGATGTTGCAAGGTGTGGTTGGGCCTTACCTTCTCTTTGGGAAAATGTTCTAGTTTCCTCCGAATTCCCTCTGGCAAGCTAGTTCTGTCTTCCAACCAAACCAAACCAAAATACTTCAATCTTTCTAGGGTAAGGAAAAAAAAATAAAAAAAGATTAGATGAAGGGTATTTCTGAGAACTCATTGCCTGTCTAGGATATTGCACCTCTAGGTGGTCTGATAAACTTCAAGGGCACCTTGGTGATTAAGTTCATTCTCAGACTAACTCCATTTTCTTCAACTTTTTTTTTTTTTTTAATCAGTTAAAGCTCTTTTAATTACTTTCTCCTCTGGGTATTTTACATAGACACCTGACTGCCTGTTAAAGCATCTTTCTGAAGCATCTTTATCTGTGTTATCCTCTCTTTGGCTGGAGAAACCCACCTGCCCCTCATCCTCCCCGCCATCTCTCCTGCTCAAAGGGAGTTCTTACACATTGTATCCCTTTCTATCATATTTCTGACTGCGAACCCAACAGCTCCCATCTGCTCTGGGAATTACAGCTCCCCACAGGCGATTCATTCTTGGCCAAGGCAGGAAGCTGCAGGGCTAAGACCACAGCCAGCTTTAAAAGGCCCAAGCTGAAGATAGTTTTTGCACAGATTTACCTGTTTTAAGATTTCTCCAACTTGTTCATCGCTGCCATACTTGGCTATTACGACGCTGTTGTGGCCCTTACAAGAGCATTCTGCTTCGTAAAGCGAAGGCCAGGATTCCTCTGCCCAATGCACAGGTGCCTGGTGCCATTTGAGAGGCCCTAAGGCATCCAGGACATCTGTACGGGAATAGCAGATATGACGCAGGACCTAAAGCAGACTGACACTCCACCAGGGTAGCAAATGGATGCCAGGCAGGCTACTCTGTAATAGCTAAAACAACACCGGATGCCAATGTTGAAGCCACCAAGTTCTCTCCATACCGTTCAGCTTCCCTGTTTTCTGTTATTATTGAGGGCACTCAGAAGGACCAGTCACGTCGATCCTCTGTGTTGATCACACACTTCACATCCTTTTTGTCTTGCTTACATTAGTCTAACAGACTACGATCCCCTGGTGCTGTCTTTGATTCCAGTCACAGCATGGTGTCTCGAGGTTCATTTTTCCTGCTTGTTCTACTCATTTTACTTCCTGCAACCAATGACAATTTTTTTGTTGTTACTTTTCGTAATAACTTCACGGCTAATTTCATACATACCTTCCTGCGTGTAGCAACCTCTGGGTTTCAGGTCCTTTGCATTTGCTTACTTTCCTAAGAACTGTAAAGAAAAAAAAATCAATTGTTTTTGCCTGAGGCTTTATCAGATATGCTTACCTAGACTGCAAGACCAGTGCCTGAGCACATCTCTCTCTCTAAACCATGGGAGCATTTAGCATTTACAAGGTTCAAAGTAACCAGGCCAAACCCTTACTGTCTATCCAACACTGCCATCAGTTTCTTGGCTGCCATTAAGGCTGATGCCATCTTCCTATTCTGTTGTGTATTTTCAGGGACATAAATCTTTCACAGAAGTTTTTAAAGGCACCAAAATGTTCAAATGCTTAAGTGAAGGATATCAGGAGCCTCTCACTTGGTTCCAGTGAGTGAGGTATAACACATCTCAAAATCCGTGCCTTCAGTTTTCTAATCATTGCTCTTGCCTGTGCACCTTCCAAAAACTGGGTTAGTAATCTACTGTGGCCATAAAGTTTCTTTCATTAGAAAGGAACAAGTCTGTTCTGACCTTTTCCCAGGGCTGGGCTGGGATTTCATGAGGCGTTTCTTGTCAATCACTATATTCTTTGCACAGTTTGCACTGTTCCATGTATGCTTTCAACTGGGTATTCATGCCTGGCCTGTAGATACATTTCCTGGCTCATCTCAGGCATGTCTCTATCCCCAGGTGTGAAATATGTAACCACTGCATGATCTCAGCTCTTAAATCTCCTGGGATTACTGTTCAGTTCCATTTAAAACAAAATCCATGCAGTCGTTCATTCACTTCCTAGTGTGGCTGGGGGTGGGCACAACCTCCTGTGGCACTTACTCCTTTCTCTCTGGCTGACCATGGATTGCAAATTGCTTAACTCCCTGTCACGCACCACGCTGTTCTGTTGGACTGCCTTGAATGGCTCCATTTGAAGTAGTCAGTAGTAACTTCTCACCTCATTGTTTCCCCTTTCGGCATATACCACAACTCCATCAGTGAACACTGCAGTCCACATCTTTACACCAGAGCTGTTTCTACTCCCCTTTCTCAGGCACCCCCACATCGGCGCTTTTCGTGCTCCGTAAGCATGTAATACTTTGGGGACTTCTGCTCCGCTTCCAATTTTCTTCTCTAGACATCTGGGGTTTTTTCTAATCTTTGAGTATTCTCAGAAGAAAATCTCAGTGGTCAAGAAAAGTCCAATGTGATAGATCCACAGTTGGGCTCACTTTCAGTTTGTCTAATCTTTTGTCTCCAGCACCCATCTAGAAAAGTTATCACAGATAAATATGATGATCTTCACTGCCTATTACTTGGTATCTCTTTCCTGCAATAAAGATGTCCTCAGCTACAACGTTGGTGGCTAGAGGCACAGTATTCAGTTAATATCAAATATCTTGGATTTGAAGCTGACACTGATACGCATTTGTGCCCATCAATACCTGCTAGAAGGTGTGGCAAAGGCTGTCAGGCAGCTCAATAGCTCTTCCTCTTCAGCATGCCACAGTAATTGATTCCCTGATTTCCTCCTTCAGTCTCTAACCACCTACTCCATCATGACAAGATACATCCACACAGAAAATAATCCACATATGAATAACACAGATGGGAGTGGACAGAACGAAGGTGTACACCTGGCCCAAGCCAGGTGATTACTCCTACTTTGCCAGTTAAAATTACATTGCCATTTTTGCGAATTTAACAATAAGCACCTATTTTACATTCAGCTTTTTGTTTCAGAGCAGATGTGTTCATTCTTAGCTTTTAAACTATGTCACCTTTCCTTCAGCGTGGGCTTAGGTTAATAAACTGTACATCAAGCACTGCTTAAAAGCTGGCTTCGCAGGATGATAACTGATGAGGGAATTGCTTTTAATTACTGTACAAGTGAGTAGATAAAAATCACAGCCCTAATAATCAGCTCCAGAAACTGACAGCAGCAAAGTCTCACATTTCAAATGTGGATTATTTTTTCTTTCAGCATTCGGCTACAGAAGGCAAATGTTAGTGGTTGGATCATCTTCTGTAAGCAAGCCAAAGTTATGTGTAACATTTTTGGATACTAACAGGACACAGTTCTGGCAGAACAGAAACAAGGGTAATGTTAAAGATTAGAGCAAGCTTGGAAAGGAAGAAAGTGCTTTTCTCAATCCAGACTTTCAGAAGAACAATCATCTCACCTACATCTGCTGCTACAACTTTTAAAGTCCAAGGACAGCAAAAGCAAACAACTTACTTGCACAGCTATCAAGAATCAGAGAGAGCATGAGGCTTCCCAGATTGCCTTCAAAACCAGCAGCATTTGGCCCATTACCATCCACACCAGGCTAATGTATTTTTAATAGTTCACCTCCTGAAGAGATACTGCAGGCCATGAGATGCAAATTAGCCAGCCAGAATTGAGCGAGTTTGTGCTGTGAGAAATTTCAGGAGAGGATGAAATAAATGAAAGTAGGATTACAAACTAGGTTTGGTGCTCTGGTGAGAGGAGAAAAATGTGCTCACGAAGCCCAGTAAAACTTTCTTTTTCTGTTTTATTAGGTGTTTGCAAAAAAGTCTCAGTTGCAAAGTACGACATGTTCTTTTTCTGAAGACTCATCTACAGCACAGAGGCTCTGATAAATCAGCTGCTTTCTTTTTTAGCCAACTATGCAGTGTATGGGAAGCTGAGGCTTGTATTATGGCTTTGTTAAAACATTAGATGTTGCATGAAAGCTGCCATGTGAACTCCATTTTGAATGTATTTCAAGGCAGGTTTTTACAATAGAAAAAATAAACACTTAGCAGCTCAGGAAACCAGAATCTAAAATACTGTAGACATGGATTTGTTTATTTGTTGCTTTCCTGCTATAGATCAGCCTGTCAGGTTACCCCCTTCATGTAAATATTTAAGGTCTACAACAAAACAATTCTGATAGAAAAAAATTAAACTCTGAAAATGAAAGAGAAAAAGGAGGATGCAGAGTTTTATTTATTTAAAAAAACCCACGGATGTGGCTCTCTTTGCATCCATCAAGTGTATTCTTTGATGAAAAGGAGAAATATTCTGATTGTAAAGGTGTTATGTGTAATGAATGGCACTTAACTCCTTGAAACCACATGTTCTATAGATTGAAAGTTACTATATTCCTTTTTGGGTTTTGGTGTTGTTTTTTTTTTTTTTATAGGGTAGTAATTTTAGCTCTTGAAAGTCCACATGAAAAACTGAAAATCCAGGACCTGAGAACTAGAGAAGTTCAGAATAGTAGTCATCTGGAAGTTTCCTCTTTTCATGTCGGTAAAGTATAATGTTACTTCAACGCCATTTGGCTGCAAATGTAAATTACACCTTTTTTCAGTTGTTAGGACAGGATAGAAAACCACATAATTCTAATGAGTCATAAATGTTTCACCATTTTTTTCTTCATTTAATTCATATGGTGCCAACACCTGTGAAAACAATCAGCATCATAGCTGTGTGCTCTACTTAAATTTGCTTTAGGGTATGCTTGAGTAAAAGCTTTTATATCTCATTTCTCTACATTATTAACAACATGATGCCCTGAATCATTCTATAATTTAAGTATGCTCATTTCATTCTCAGCCATTTTATTAGGACTGGAAAAGATGCTCAAAGACTACAACAGTCTTAAAACAGGCACACACACACATACCCAATTCTTGACTCTTACTGTAACAAAATATCTACAACAAGATCTTCACATTATTTTTTATGTGCTTTGGCAGTTTTGCACCTTGAATTACGAATCTAAACTGCCAGTACAAGAGCCATACTACAAAGCTCTCTCCCAAAAGGCTTTGCAACCACTGCTCTAAGGTGAGTTCATTTCGTGAGAGCAGCATCCACACTGAACTGAATTTTAAGCTATTGCCAAAGGAAAGCACATCTTATTTTCCAGTGGGAAGAGAGCAGTGGTTGGAAGCCTAGTTCTGGAGTCACTAGATGGTGCCAGAGAGGAATACATGTTGGTAACACTGCAGTCTTGTTTTAGTTAGCTGGGAAATGGGGTGATTATATTAATCTACAGCAGGAGTGCATCAGCTAAAGAGAGTGACACAAACACACCTCAGTGTCTGAAGAAACAACATAGTCACTCGAGGACACAAAAAAGAGCCTAAATCCTGTTGACTTTCAGTGAACATCAGGTCTCTGACCACCTTAGGAACCCCTGGTAACTCCACCTGGCACCTGTGCAGCCCTTAATGACTTCAAACAGAACAATTTGAAAAGGGCTTTTGTCTACAATTTTATAACATAAGGGAAGGAGGTAGTGAGCTATCCCTACATTTCAATGTGATTGCAGCTCAAACTTCCTCTATAAAATTCCCCATCTAAACCCATACAACTTAACAAATACAGATGAACGAGCACAGTGCATTAAGCTGGAAGGTGTAGAGACCATGGTATTTCGCAAAGAGATCCTTTCCCAGAACGTGTCCAAAATGTACATTCCAGCATTAAACAGCATATTACAAGTAACCATCCAGGGCCAATTTGTGACCAGGAAGCAGGCCAAAGCTCAGCTGATAAATGCTTCAAGCAAAATGTTTGCAGTTGTGATTCATTGCAGTAAGTTCCATTGTAATCCAGAGGTGGAGACATACTCCAAATAGCTTAAACTAGCTAGCTCAAATACTGAGTGCAGAGCAGGCTTCAGTAGGGTCTTTCTTGGGTAAGGACTCAGACTGTCACAGCTGAGCAACTCAAGTCAACCTAGCTAGTCAGTTTAAAGCTTCTGAACTGCAGTCTTCTCTCTGCACTGAAGTGTGGTCCCCCCATGAGGGTAACATGAGGGCTGAGCTGACCACTCCCTTCCATGTCTATAGCATTTCAGTGTCAGTGGTGATTATCTGTAAGTGGTCCAACAGTAATTTGAAATGCAATTATTCCAATAATCTGTACATCTTTACATGGTGTGTCACAGAAGAAAAGAAGGGGGAAAGGGGGAGGAAAGAAGGGGGAAAGGGGGAGGAAAGAAAAAGGTCAACCCTCAATTTCTTAACAGATAAGAATCTACACCTGTGATTACACACCAAAGCCCTTACTGGCGGTTTGCACAAAAGATACCAACAAGCACTAGTTGGAGGATGAGCTTCCCTTTTTCTTTGCTTCCTTCAGACTTCTTCTTAAGAGGCCTTTCACACAGACATGGGACTTTGGGGAGGTGAGGAAAAGCATGGGAACCAGTCCTACTCACAGAAGACCTATGGATGTATCCATTTACAACAGCATGCACCAGTGTCGCTCGGTGCAGACTGGAAAACAGCAATGTGACTAGATGACACTGAATGTCATCCAGTACTATCTCCACGTATTTTAGTGCCATCCACTTGCTGGGGCCAAAAAAACAACTGCTTCTTCCAATTTCAACCCTTTCTAACCTTCTTCCTCTTTATCAACCAGATTTCACTTTGAAAGCCTAAATGAAAATCCTTGTGCTTTAGACAAAAACTGTCTTTGCCTTTATAGGAAAGACATCTTTGCAGAATCCATTCAAAAGGCCACTCGGCATACAGGATTGTGCTTGCTTTACGTTATTTAATTCTCAGTTGCTTATTCAGCTTAATGTCTGATTTGAATTGCTGCTAAGATGTTTAGAAATTATGAAAAATGTATTTTAAAATTTCACTGAAATGATTCTGTGTGTTCTTGAAAACATCCAGACTTCCTGACCAATACAGTACCCATGAGATGCAGCATTTTCCATGGTGCCATACATGTATTCTTAACTTTGAAATGGAACAAGGAGGTGATATTTATACCGGTTGTAACTTAATTTAATTAAATAAATTAATTAAAATACAAAAGCACTCTCAAACTAGGAGGTCCTGAAGCAAAGAACAGAAGAGAATGAGTTTTACCTTTCTTTCTCAGTAAAACCAATCCCTGTTACTGAAGTGCTCAACTAAAAATCAGATTTTTTACTTATGGGAATACTCATTTTCCTGACTGTAAGCCACAAATCTTTCTTAGTTTCAGTACTTCCACTGTGAAGGCAGCTTCTGCGCTAGGAACTTTAGGAGGACAGTCTTGAAATGTTATTAATGAGAACTTACTGTATGCTTCATATTTGATGTAGGTGCACTCTGCCTCCTAATGGAAGTCGCATGTGTTTTTCCCCCAAGTATGCACTGGTAAGTAATGACCCATCATCAGGCAGTGACTGATGACAATTGATCATATGGCCATCTACAGCAGCAAGAAATTAGAGTAATCTCTCAAGAGAATAATCAGAGAACAATTTTCCAGGGTCACTACTAGCAAAGAAGCTTTGCTGAAGAAGAAAACAGACTCAGTCTTTACTCTGGATTTTTCTTTCTCTCCTGGATTTCATTTTATACACAAGGCTTACATTTGTTTTTAGAAATTTTTATGAGGCAGACTGAAACATTAAGGGGATTGAGGAATGGGAGACAGTCTTTCACCTCCAAGTCTTCAGTTCAGATCCGGTGTAGGTTAGTAATGAACAAGAAGTATTTACCATTGCTGTTCAATGTCTATGCAAAATGGATTGGTGGTTCTGGCTCACTTCGGAGCAATAAATGTGCATGCCACAACTGGCAACTCCATTGCCATTCTCAGCAGACAGAGCCAAGAATTAAATGAAGCATGGGAAGCAAAGTTACCTCTCCTCTACTACAGACCAGGGTGGAGGCACATTGGCAGGAGCCAGAAGCGTTCTCTGCTGCTGCTTGGGCAGGGCTGTGCCACAGTCCAGCACAAAGACATCATGGACTGTCAAACGAGCATCTTTTTCGGGAACTGAATTTGCTCATTTTCTTTAAAACATAACAAAAAATCAAATTCTGCTTGGTGTGGGGCAGATTGGTGACTCAGACTGGGCCATGTTCTTCCTTATGCTAAAGTACAGATTAACCTGCCATTATAAAGAGATTGAAACTTGATGTAAATGCAATAGATTCCTACTACATAAAGGCTTCTTTGTCCTGCCAGGGACATGGCCCTAGGAAAGAAAAAATATCAGGACCTTTTTCTTCCTAGTAATCACATAATAGATAATTTCTCAGGCTAGGAGACTTTGACTCATTGACACCAGAAGCCACGAGACCAGGAAGTTTGTTTTTCCTTATACCATAAACTTAGAGTAATTCCACTGAAATAAATGGAGTCAGTCACCCACACAGAGCAGCATAAAAGCGAGCAGAACACGCCCCATTCTTTATCTGGCCAATACTGGAAAGAAAAAGTGACTAACACCAATTATAAAATACCACCATGCTGCTGTTCTGAGCACATAAGCAGCAGCATCAGGAAGGGCACCAAACATCCTTGTACATAATTACAGCAAGAAAAGAATGCAACCTAGGCTTTTAGCCTTGAAGTAATTTTACCATTGAACAGTGCTGAATGAAAAATGCATTAAATTTATTTCAAAAATAGCAAGATGGGTCAAGAGAATAATGATCTCAGTCTACTCAGCTAGGTAAATTTATGGTGATGCCATCTTTTATATTTCATAGGATATTCACTATGGACCCTAAGATTTCCAAAGGTTTGAACACTTTATTTATCTATATTTTATTACCACTGTAAACATAATTATCACAGCATCTTCATGCTGAAAGTGATTGATAGATTCTGTTACTTGCTTGTCAAGACGCTCATGTTCACTGAATTCAGCCATCACACCAACCCAGAGACTGATGACTGTGCTAGCCTATTAATAAAAGTCTATTACAGTACATTGATGCTACTCCTCTCAAACAATATTAATGCAAGCCCTGCAGCAAGAGGCATATTTTTAACTTGCAACAATACAAGGCCTGTTTCATTACAGTTATTAACCCTTTTAGATTTTACACTGACTGTCCATTCTTAGCCATAAAGAGCAATCACAAAGTCTTCTCACTTGTTATTTTCCACTGTTTTAAAAAGACAATGTTCACCCAGCCCAAGATTTCAAAAGCACTTTGTGATTTGCAGTATCTATACTTGAGGCTGATGAAATTGAGACAATATAAAATGCAGAAGATTTTATGAAATGCTGAGTACCTACCTTTCAAAAACAAAAGAATCACATGTTGACAACACAAACTGAAGGACTCAAGACCAGACATTGATTGTGAAGATCTCATCTGTTAGATGAGATGGCAGCAGGTAATGTATGAAAGCTATTTCTCCAAATAATATGAGATAACAAGGTAAAATAATAATAATTAAAAAAAAATACCTTGAACATATTCAAAGTTCTAAATGCACGTGATGACAAAAGCATTCTTTCTGGCTAACAAGCAGGACAGTGTATTTTTCTATAAATGCTCCTCTAGGATGAACTTGTCGCCCTCTGTCAGGGAAGTTTTGGCTTGATTCAAAGATATCCAAATTGAAATGTGTCGATCCTGCTAAAGAAGCCAAATTATTGACAGGTAAGATACTTAGTTAAGATACTTTCAGTGTGTCAAGATAGGGGTGGAGGAAGCAGAAATCAGCCTGCAAGTAGGGAAAACAAATGGATGAAAGATACCGATCTTTTAATACCAATCCTTTAAGCAGAATTTGAATAAGCCTATAGTACTAGAACTTCCATAGTGACTTACTAGTATTTTAAGAAGACAAACCCAGAAAACAGTAAGTCTTCTGACTTTGTCCAACAAAATACTTACAAAGCATTTAACTTTAAGCATGGGAGCAATACCTTTTAGTTTTCTTTGGTAAAGAAATTTATCTTGCAGCAGTTAAGTACATGCTTAATTGTTTCACTGTGTGTCAATAACCTTATAAAAACCTACAAGGTTTTTATAAAGCATCAGTTCTTTTGTTTGCAAAATACAGGCAATTTCCAGAAAATCTAGGTTCAGCAACCACAGTCTGAATTACCATGCTTAGATCCTCAGCCTGCACAAATCACCGGCGATCCACTGGCTTTAACTGAGCTTACACTCCATTGAAGATGCAGCCTCAGGACCCCAAACAGTGCTGCTAGTCCTAACAGCTCTCAAAGGCTGAAGACTTGGAGCTCAGTCAGAGAGGTTGTGCTGGATTTAGTGGTAATGGCTCAAGAGGTTACCTCTCCCAGCTGTCTGCTGTGGTCCCCCACCAGAAGCTGAAACAGAGCCATCAGAAAACAACATGGTCCAGCCCTCATCCATACAGCTCGGAGCCAGCACATTAATTTTAACTGCCAACGGGCTGCAGACTATGACAGTTGATAAACTGGCACTTGCTTGCATCTGCTGCCTCCCCTAGTAGGGTGGAAGACCGTGGCAAAGTGGCAGGGTAGACATAAAGGGCGGTAACCCCTTCCTCCACCCCAACAAAATTAATAGCACTTGTTTACCAGAGTCCTGATCTGCTCAGAGTGGAAGGATATGTTAAAATAAGCAACTCTATTTAACTTGGGGGCGGGGACAGAGAGAAAGGATTTTCTACATTTCATGAGGCAGTGAATAGGAAAGAAGTTGTGTATGTACAGTACCCCTTGTAATTTTAATTCACATTGCCCCCTCTCAGTGAATAAATCTTGTTAAACCTTATCCTCTCAGAGACCATCTGGATGAAAACTATTCAGGAAACGTCACCGTTGGTACAAGAACTTAAATCTCACCATAAATCTGAGCATGTCAAAGCCAAGCATGCATGCCTTAAAGAAACTCTGCAGCTGTGACTCGCTTAGAGTTGCAGACGTGTGTGCAAACAGTGCCTCCCAAGAAACACATCGCTACATTTTGGTAACTCTTAAAAACAAATGAAAGCCAATTCAGGGATTTTCTCATTTTCAGATAGCTTTGACCCTTTTTTGTATA
This sequence comes from Psophia crepitans, assembly GCA_013399095.1. Classification (NCBI taxonomy): domain Eukaryota; kingdom Metazoa; phylum Chordata; class Aves; order Gruiformes; family Psophiidae; genus Psophia; species Psophia crepitans. The sequence continues at coordinate 749,653 of VWZZ01002489.1, forward strand.
AAAGAAAGAAAATAATTTAATAAAAGCTACATAAAATTTACTACCCTATTAAAACTGTACTGGCTGAGACGATCACCCTTGTCCTTATCTTTCTCTGATTACTTCTCCCTCTCTTCCAAAGCACACGTGCTAATGTGGCAAGCTATGCTCAAAATCAGAAATCATGATTACTTTGCACTGTAATTTGATTGCCTGTATAGTTAGACACCTGCCTTCCTGGCAAATTTCTTTATGGTAACAGGGTATGAGCAGGCTGGCCTTTTAAATGCCAGGTACGGTCAAAACAGTTTTGATCTAAGCTCAGTGAGAACACTACTCCTACCCAACAGTAGATATTCTCCCCTCCTTCCACCCCAAACCTAGTATAATTCTTTTTATAGAAAAAAGATTTCATATTTAATTGACCGGTTTCAAAATATGGCAAAACATAAAGAAAATGTACAAGGCAATCCATCCATTAAGTGAAAAAAATAGAAAAGTAACTAGGGACTTAATCTAGGCTCAATGCTTTGATAAAAACCTTTTTTTGGGATGAATGCAGGTTTGGTGAAACAACAGGTTCCTTCTGCAAGTTTGCTTCATTTTCACTCACTTATTTCCATAAAGGAACAAAACTCAAAACGTTTGAAAATGACTGAGATGATTCACATTTGGTAATTTAAAAAAAAAAAAATTCTAAAAAAAATTCAAAACGGACTTGTTTGGAAACATTTCTCAAGTAAGAAAAAAATCTTCTTAAACATTGATAAAACCCAAGCAGAGCATTTCATTGGCATTTAAGTAAAATATTTTACTTGACTGAAAAGGAATTTTTTTCAGTTTTCTGAATTCTGAAAAATTTTCCCCTTAGAGCTGCCAGACAACTTAGCAATCAGCTACTACTGCACAATAAAAGTAACTTAGGAGTCTGGGAATGTATTGATTAGATGTGCAAGATGGAAACAAGTTTCACTGGCCCAAGCAATGGGATATTTCTGATATATATCAACATACCACAACTGATGACTGGACCTTTCTCCAATACCTGTGAAGGTTCCCTGATGAGTCAGTGAAGACCACCGGACCTCACTCTTGAATTCGATACAGGTGATCCTGCTTTATTTTAGCAAGAAATTCCAGTCCTGCGAAGCTGCCAAACATCACTACAAAACATCTCAGCTACCATCACAACAGCAATGATACTGGTTTGCTAACACAGGCTCTTGCTTGACTGTCTACAAAAGAAAGAGATGATCAATTACCCTTGGAGGTAATAGGTGCTATCCAAACATGGAAAGACTGCCCTGGTGGCTCCCTGCAAAGTAATCCATCTTTTCCCCACAAGTGCAGAGATACTTACTGCTAAGAATTATCAGCCTCCCACTGGAGAAGCAATGCTGTCTAGGCCTCAGTAAATGGGCTTCAGTATATGGTTGTCTAAGAACTGTAGAATCAACCAGTCATATCCCCCACAAAGAAAACATTTGCTAGCCCAGCATGAAAGATGATCGGCAATGTTTTGTTGTCATGCAAGGTGTATTGTTTCTTCTCTTTAAAGCTATATCCCATGCTGGGCTCTAATTCCCCCCACATGACTTTCTACACTGAACTGAGGAGCTAAATTAGGAAGGGGTACTGTTTTAGTCTGCCTGCGTAGTCAACGACTGGAGACACGTGGGCTGAATTGCCCCCTGGAGGTGCATATCACTTTCCAGCATCAATGGGGGAGCCTCAGGTGATTAGGTACTAACTTAGGTGCCTCAGTTATATGCTTGAAGTCAGGTGGCTGAAACCCAGGAGCAACTAACTGCGTTTCTTTTCCTGTCCTAAACTGATGCAGGCTGTTACTACATGTTGCAGAACAAGTGGTAAATACTAATAGTTTTGGTGGAAGTGAAAACAGTTAGTATAAAAGTTAGTGCTTTGGATCTAAACCTAGGATATAATTATTATTATTATTATAGAAATCCAGACTGTTTCGTATGTCCTTTAACTTCACTCCTTCAACTATGCAGTGCTGCATAACTGGACACATTGTGAGAGATTATTTTCACTTTTCATGGAAGCTTCACCCAGAGCTAGCCACTACTGGAAACAAGAGAGCAAATTTGCTAGGATAACTTGCTGCTCTGGTACAGTAAGTCATTTTGTTCCTATGGCAAGTACTCTGTATGTGTGTATATATATTATTTTTTCAGTGCACAGTATGAGGAAAGGGTGACTCAAGCTCAGTTTCACAGGTGAAGTTCAGATGAGTTCAGAACTATTCAAGCCCTCTCAATGTTCCCATATGCTTGACTCAAGTCCAAGCATTTAATTGTCAGCTCCAAACAAAAACTTCCAATGAAGAAGCAGAGGAGGGGATTGCGGACTCTGCTTTCCAGCACTAAGGACTTGAGCACTTTTTTTTTTTTAATAATCTGTCATTTGTACTTTTTCATACTAAAGGTGACAGTCTAATTCACATATGACCAACACCCATAAATCATGTTGGGGGGAGGAAATATTCATAAATCCATATCAAACAGCACCCAAATTATGACAAATGACATGGCAGTCATAAAATTGCACAAGCACAACTCACCAAGTCATTAATTTCATGGCCGTGGAAAATAAACAGACACATTTTTTTCGCAGCCCTAATAAATTTTAAAAAACTCAAAGAATGGTCCATCTGCTTCGAATAATTTTTAATTTCCTATTCTGTCTCGTTCCCATTAGCTATTCCACTGAGATATTTGCTAAATTCTTTCATTTGCCTCCTCCCATCTGTATTCAATTACTCTATTCCCAAATAGAGTTAGTTTTTCTTTCTCCTAAGCGCAGTACAAAATATCCCCACCTGTACCTTAAAGCAAATGTTATGTGTGTTTTATTATCTGTTAGACTCTATGAGTCATTCTAACTCGATTGCCTGTGCTGAAAGACTTGGAGGGCAATCTGATTTTGATGTTTTCTGGCTTTGGTGAAAAACACCTGCCTGATTCTCATAGCTAATCTATTAACTTGGTAAATGCCTCAACAGATGTTCTAGAATCAGCTAGGGATCAGGGTCTGTCCTCGTGACAGCGTCCGCTTGTAAGCTTGAAATATTTAAATGTTCAGAGATCAGAGGCCAATGATGTGTTTTGGGTACAAGCTTTCACTAAATCATATTTTTTCAGTCAGTCCCTGGAGTGCAATCCACATACAATAAGTGGCGGGAGCGTTCTGACTGAGCTGGCCAACAATACAGGCCTCCTTCAACTTTGAGGGGACAAAAATTTCCAGGCAGGATTGGCTTCTTTTACTGAAAAATGGAATGAATTTTAGACTGTGCTGAAGCTGTTCCCTTTTAAGCTATACATCTTTTTCCCAGTTCTGTTCCTTTCTTCCTAATGAAACCCATTAAGAAAGTATAAGCCTTGGCTTTGAGACCTGCCTTTCCAAGGATAACTCAACGTCTCTGAGGAACCTGTTCTAAACCATCATCCTCTGTTTGGGTCAACACTGCTCTGCATGATTCACTTACTGTGTGCCTGATCCTCCACTTTGTTACACTGGTTTCAGGCCAGGATTGTTCCACTGACTCTGAGCTGTTCCACTCTATTATAGTCCCTGAGGCTGCACAGACTGGCTGGGATCACCGGAGCAGAGCAATCCCTTGAGAAGGTTTTACTCCTCCCATAAGGAGGGTGGGATGCATGCATGACATCAGTGCCAAGCCCACGTGAATTCCCATTTTGCAGGTTAAAGCAGTTTTCTATCCAACTAGCACCACTAGAGCAACACAAATGAGAAAAGAAAGGCTCACAACACAGAAAACCCCACGGCCACTGCCGCCCCCCTTTTCCTTTCAGAAATGGCCCCTTGTCAATCAAAGCTAGACCTGAGAGGCTAAGAAAGTTTATTACTTTTGTGAGCTTTTATATCATCTTGACTCTTGTAAGAAATGTTCAGGCTTGTAGTAAAATGTCCCAAACAATTCAATTTGAAACAGCTTCGCTGCAGAAAATTTCTCAATGAGATCACATGAAAGGCAGAATAACTGGAAATCAGGACAGCTTTCTCTGACCCTCGATCACCACCCGACTCTGGTCATTTCACTTACCCTTTGTTTACCTCCACTTCTTCATCTGCTAAATGGGCTTTATTAATGCAAACTTGCTTGACTGTTTTGAAGCTTAATTAGTTAATGTTTGTAAAGTGTTTTGAGATCAATATGGTATTATTACTAATGTATTCAAAATCTCATCTCTGCTGCTATTTGCTCTTGGAGGCTTGACAAGAAGGCTTTCACTGTTCCACGTCTTCAACAATCCTCAGAAGCAGCTCTGCTGTTAGAGCTCTCATATGAGTGATCAGCAGATGGAGTTGGAGGAGTGAGGAGGGAAATGACTGATTCATACCGTTACTGCTGTTACACATGCTGCTTTCAAGAAGACAAAACAGCAAATATGAAGGGAGGGTTGATAACATACTGAAGTATTTAAAGAAAGACACTGAAAGTACAGATAAATGCTTATGTGTTATCTGAAATTATTGTGTTTTTCAAAAGCATCCTTTTGATATAGCCATCTTGTTAGCCTTCAAGTCTGACAAAGTTTGGAGGTGTGTGTGAAAAGAGAGGTAAAAGGGTCACTGGAAACAGTGTCCCCATCTGAGGATCTATTGCAAGAAGCTTCATTAAGGAGGAAATGGAGATTTTCTGTCTGTAAACAAATGTGGAAGAACTTACCCACTAGGAATAATTTCTTCCCTCAGTTTTCAGGCTGTAACTGCTGAAATCAAATGTAGTCCTCTCCTATCACTGAGAGATAAAAAATAGAACTAGTTACTGAAAAGATGCAGTAGCAAAGTTTGATTTTTAAAATATAATCCCTGAAAATTTTTTGTTTTAAATTAGGCAGATGTGTATCCTTGATCTTTGCTTCTTGCCTATTTTGACATTCTCAAAGTGGTATCTTTTTCAGAAAAATAGGAAGAAACAACAGACCATGTCCTGGTCCAGTCCTGCCAGTGCAAGTGATGCCTTGACCTGAAGAACTAGATAAAGACTGTGCTGGCAATTTCTGGATAAGTGAGAGATGAAGCCAATTTTAATCCACGTGCCCCTATTCATGTAGAAAACCTGACACCAGAAGTAAAAGTGATGTGATCAGTGCATATTTCACAGAAACAAAACATGGTAAATATAAACTTTTTCTTATAGCTCATGCAACCTGGAGGTGATCTCCAGATTCAAGCAGTGTTGCATGCCTATACCTTTCTTCTGCAAAGACTAAGGTTTTGGTTCAGGAACCTCTCTAATCTATAACATTTTAAGATATTTTATCTATATTCTACCCATCTTGTCTTCAGTAAACATCTGAAGAAAGCTACTTTCCAGATTAACACAAGAGAATACATTTTTCATACCAGATGCATGAAGCTCCATTGACAAAAGCTATGTTGCATTTGTAAATCCTTCGATACAAAGAGAGATATAGAAGTTACAAACCAAGAATAATTAAATATGATGTTATTATAGATGTCCACAGCAGAGGGTGCTAAGATTAAAGAGAACTGACCATAGAATTAACATCTGGGGCAATGGGAGCAGATTTACAGCATGCAGGAGAAGGAGGTTTGTTGATTAGTGAAGCAATAAAGACATTGGTTGACTCTTCATGAATGCCACCTCTGTTACTTCTTTCTGAAATTCAGGCTTTTCATAAGAAAGGAGGTACAACATCCAGATAAGAAAAATAGTGTGTGGTTTCTTGCATCAATAAATTTTCTCAGAAATTTAATTTAATACACATACTAATAAAAAACAATCATATCAAACAAGCAGATAGTGAATGTTCTCGTACAGTTTGCTTTTCCCCCCACCCCCAGATGCCTTTTAATCAGTCTCAAGAAGATACATTTATCTTGATGCTAAAAGTAGTCTTAAGTAAGAGTGGAAACTTCAGAAAAACTGCCAGTGAAACTGGCTGTTAATTCAATGAAAATGAAGTATCTGACTGATAACTTAGCTTCTATTGTGTTTCAGTGAAAACCCATCCTTGAAGTTAGAGCTGTTAATGACATTATTACGTTAATCGTATTTGAAACATATTTGAAAACACACAAACCGCTCCAAAAATAGAGTGCTACCAGACATGTGATTGGCTTCATCTATTCAGAGATGAATGAACATGATTAAGTCCCCGCTCCCTATACCTACCTACCCACCAGTTTTCACAGACTTAAGTTTGCTTGTGAGGCAGGATGAAGCAAAAAGAAGGGAAGAGGCAAGAGGTGGAAGGCCAACAGCTCTGAAGCATTTGCCAGAAGGCCTGGAAAGCTCCCAAATCTGAAAAGGAATCACCAAGCCTTTGGCTGGTGAGTCAAGCTGAACTCAGAGCAGAAGCAAGCAGAAATTTTTACCCTTTGATAAAATGCAGTATCCTTCGTCAGTAGTTCTCAATCATCCTCTCACAAAGCAAGCCCTCTTCGATTCTCCATTCCTTCATTATAGGCTTCTCTCCCACTGAGCCTAGGAGTGGCACTTGGGGTTCTCTCTTTGAAACACCTTGGAAGCTGTCATCCTCAGCATCGGCTCTCTGACCTACCAGACCTGAACAAAAGTCAGGCAAAGGTCAGGGAAGGGAGTAGCTTTCATAACTGGAGTCACAGTGACAAACTTGTCTAATTTTAAAATGGAGCTAGACACAATGTCCATATCCACATTCCTGTGTGAAATAACTGGATTGCTTGTTAATCTGCATCAGTGAAGGTCTAAGAACTGGGAGGTCCAAATACCTTCTCCCTACTTGCCATGGATGTTTCCCTCCAGGTCAGGACCCCACCGCACAAGAACAAGTAGTGCAGGTAAAACTTTTACAGCTGCCATACATGCAGTCCCCATGCTAGGACTTTTCACCAACAGTATGTTCAATGCAAATATCAGACAAACAACTGATAAAAGTGGTTTATCTTATTAAACAAAAACAAACAAAAAAACTTTTTGCAGGAATTGGAAATCCAGGGTGTTTTTCTGCTTGCTAGCTTTGATGTCAGAGGAACTCCCGATTTACACTGGAGTGAGTAGAAATCAGACTTACAGAGAGAACAGATGTTTCTACAGTTCTGCTTAAAAGCACAGGATATGTACCCTGGAGAAAGGCTGGAAGGAGAGGGGAAGGCTGAAAGACAGCCTCGCAGAGGAAAGCCCACATACACCATGTCTGGCATCTTGCTGGGAATCCAGACTTTGACCATCAAAAGCATCTGAGGCAGCTCCCTGCAGACATCTACTTGTTTTAGGGGAAGTTAGGAAGCTAAACCAGCACAAGGCTCCTCAGTATTTTGGAGGATTTGGACTTTATCTTTTTAGTATAACTTAAGATCTTTGCACCTAAAGTCCCATCATAATACTGATATTCATTTAGCCGCTATTCAATTATATTTTTTTTTTATTCTTCTTTTTCTCTCCAAATTATCACTCTTATTAGGCACGAGTGAAGACACGTAGTAAATAAAATGCCATGCAAGTTGTTTGACATCTCTTTTCAGCCCCTCTATGCAGCTCCCTCAACCTTAAAATTTAGGGCAATAAAGACCAGGTCTTTTTATGCAGACAATGAAAAATATATGCACTGAATGGCAATTCTATAGGAGAGAAAAGAGCAGACTGCAAGAAACCCGTAACAGGAAATGCAGCATATTCTGCCACCCTCTACCCCAACAAATCCAATTAAACTTTCCAAGACGCACACACATGCCGTCAATCATTCCAGATCCGATCGACCCTATCAATACTTCAGCAGCAGTTCTCTCTCTTACTTTCTGGGACCCTGCGCACTCCACACAGCGGCACTCATTGTTCCCCGTGCTCCTTCCCTGCCCCTTTGAATCAGTCACAACAAGCCACATTCATTGCTTTCCCACACCTGATGCTACACCAAACGTTAGCTGGTTAGCCGGCACAGCAGAGCTTTGTTGTGCTTCATTAATAGTTTATGACTTGGTTGTGTGGGTTGTTTTGGGGTGGGGTGTTTGTTTGTTTGTTTGTTTGGGGTTTTTTGTTTGTTTTTAACAGGAAAATGCAGGAGGCAAAATGTGGCTGATTATGTACAGAAGGACACCAACACTGAGGAATTGTGTTCATGTTTATAAAGTAGTCTGGCTTATTGGCAAATATTGCCTTCCTATTGTGGTGGCCTCATTTTAAAGAGCAGAAGGAAAATGGACTGAAATCTTTAAAAAAGTTCTGGTAACATATGATATCCAGAAGTCCCCTAGAGACCCTATGTACCTGGATAGGGGCATTCTTAAATACTGACCTAAACACAATGTCATTATCAAAATAACATCAGTAATTTCAGCTTCTGTTCCTATGCAGGCTATAGGGTTCCAGCTTCCGAATGGAACTAAATCTCTGTGACAGGAAAGGGAGAAGCACGATGGCTTTTTGATTCTTTCTCTTTTGCAGGACTGAGGGTGCTCTCAGGCTTGCCTTCGAGGCATGGACATATGCAGTAACTTGTTTTCAAAGACGAGGCTTATTTTAGGTGCACTGGAAGGATCAGAGCCATATCTTGTGCCAGTATAATAATAGGTCTGTCAGCTTTCTCTTCAAATTCTCTCTTCATGTCACCAAGGGAAACATATAGAAACCTAATCTGATGGAGGATTTCACTGCCTGCTGAACTGCCTTTACTGACATTACAGGCAGTGACCTAAAGTGGCTCCAAAAGAATGACTGGGCTTTCAAGCAGGCAGTAGCTGTTCCAGCTGAGCAATCTGTCGATACGAATTTTACCCTTTTCCAGTGTTCCCATGTCCTGAACCACTACAGTGAGGAGTAGATTCCCAGCTTGAAGGTGAGCTCCTGTTCCATCTCTATGATATTTTTCTTTTTTTCTGAAAGGTCTAAAGAGCTGACACTGCAGCTTAATGTCCATACAAGATGACTGGAGTGCACAAATGAAATTGTAAAAAAAAAAAAAAAAGAGACCAGTTGTGCAACTTGATATGTCCAGTTCTGAATAGATATGACTAGATTCTAGTGATCAGCCTGTACTTCCCCCTCAAATCCAAACAAGAACTGGAAAGGGTTAAATCTTTTTTTTTCCTCTCTCTTTTGCAAAGAGGATTTTTATCCTTGTGGAATCATAGCCTCTCACCTGCTGAGCTCTAATTTATGAGTCTAAAAGTGCTTTTCAGTCTTCAAAGGCCCACCTTCTGCCTTCAAATACACTTCTAAAAAGTTTCCCTCAACATGACCAACTTAATCCCCAACGAAATTTCAAGTGCTCTCTGCACAAAATACAAATTCAAGATTATAAAGCTTCTCATGCTATCAGTAAAAAATTCGGAGATAAGAACTCATGGTTTAAATGCATCTTTTAGATAGAATAAATTTAACCATTAACTTTTGAGCTTCACTTTCATCAAATTATAAGGGAATGCTGAGCAGAAGAAGGGAGTTCATCTGGATAGCATAACTTAATTTCCCATCATGGCGAGAACTGAGAAGTATACTCACTTGGAGGGTCTTGTTCTGCTTCCTCATGCTGACATCTATTGCACAGTCCTCTGGGGTCCAGGAAAAAACTTGGCTGATCAAGCCTTGAAAGTGCAGGTGAGGGCAACCACATGTAGAACACTATAGCTTCCTCAGACAACAGACACCCTGCGAATTACTTGAGTGTGAGCCGAGATTAAAAGGACCTGCATAGATAGACAGGCTTGTTATTCAGATAGTTTGCTACATCTTTTCAGGTGTTAATACAGACCTTGAGGTTTTGCAAACCAACATCCCTGAAGGTGCTGTCCAGAAACCGTTTCTTCCCTGAGCCTCTTCATACGTTCCGCTTCCTTAACTCTTTGAGAAGCTTTCTTGCACAAGGCAGAAATCTAGACTTTGAGGAGACAGAGGAGGAAAGGGGGAAAAAGAGGAAAGCAGGTGAGCATTGCTCCACTGGGCAATTATCTATCCTGTAAATAATTATTGTTTACACCCATTTGTAACAAGATTAAATGCCAAATACAAGCACTGCTTTCTGTGAATAGCCCAGCTAGGAAGCACCAAAGCCAAAGTGAATGAGTGACAGCCAGAACTGGCCATAGACCACCTGTAAAATATTAACTGCAATGTAACTTGTTTCCTATATTTGGTGAGCAACATATAATTTCCACTTAAACTGGGACACGACTTTACGACTGAAAAGAAATCACAGTTGTGCAGGCATGCAGTCCGAGTGCTGGCTCACTTATCGCTGGTAACATGAACTCAGCTGATTTGGGGATTGCCTAGAGGCCCCCAGGGCACTAGCAAACACAGCATCAAATGACTCTAGCACAGCCTTTTTGGAGAAAGAGGTCTGACACGGAATAATGCTGTGAGTCACCCTGTAGATGGGTTTATGTGCAGTGTTTGCGGGCAACAAGTGCTAAAGAGAGCTGAAGAGCATTCAAGAATGTAGCTGGCAAGGTGCTGACATGTAATTCTAATAAGGAAATTACAGTTTTTCTCAGCCATGCTTTTGGTAAGGGGTCAGTTGATGCAATGTGTGGAATTTCTTTAGAGTGCTGCATCTTGCACACTGTTCTTGGGAACATAATGGGCAAAGCTCCCAGGGTATGATTAATTAAAATAGCTACCACATGTTTATCTGTGTATTTATCTGATGGTAGAAACCGTGTGTACACACACAGCAATTCTGACCTTAATTTATACCCAGGTCATTTGCTTTCTACTGCACTAGTGATGTTAAGAGGTAAAAATCACAGCTGAAAGAGTAAAGCTCCCTCTGTTTATTCTGGAAGGGAACATGAGCACTGAAGCTCTCAGCAGATCAGACCTGGCCTTGCAGGAATCTTGTATTCTAATATTTGTTAGAATGGCTACTCATGGCAGATAGAGAGAGTAAGGTAACAAAAAAAAAAAAAAAAAACAAAAAAAAGGGGGGACTTAAAACCAACACCCTGAATAGGGAGCAAAGTGAGCTTGCCAACAGGGAGTTCAGTGGAGACTGTGTCTTCTGACTTCTCATTCCTCTTTTCAATTTAGAAATATATGTTCCCAGACCTTGATTTTAGTTGCTGCCATTTACAACTCACAGCCTTGAATAGGAAGCTTGGAATTACAATCCCATTTTTCAGAAACAAGGAAGGGCTGCAGTCTTTTTCAACACATTCTAGAAGAATACATGCTTCCTTTTAATCCAGCAGCCTAGGTCTTAGGTTCTACCTTGAACCTGTCTTCTGAGAAAGTCTATTTGGTTTAGTCCAGTGAATGGACACATGAACACTTAATCTGTGAGTCTGGGTGGGCTTAGATACAAGCAGAGCCATGAATGCGTGAGCAATCTCACCATCAGGCGGCTATTTTGGTCCTTTGACAACATTAACACCAATAGATTTTATACATCCTCAGGACTGGGTGACAGCCAAATGGGTATTTGAGAATCTAACCAGTTTGTCACTTTGACCACTTGGTGGAATTGCCTTGTCCTCCTTTCATTTCATCTTCCCCAATGAGCTTCAGAAGCAATCATCCTTTTCACACCTATATTACTTCTGTGCACACTTATCTTGTAACCAGTCTGCTACACCATATAGGCCATTTTGAAGATTTGATCTCACTAGTAGGTACACACTTCATGTGTTCCTAGGTGAAAAGAGGGGAGGATCCTCCTGCAGATTTATTCTGATTGTTTTGCCTGCTCCATCACACCACTCACTACCTGAACCTCCATCCTCTCTCATGCAATTTATAGCAATCAGTGTATGAGCCACACCTGCATGTCTCATGAGAAAGCAGGCAGCTTCCCCTTCCTGCTAATGGACTTTGAATGAATGGGGCAATGTATTCTTCCCTCAACTATTTAACCAAGTTGAAACTGATTCCTAACACAGCACCTGGACAAGCTGCCGTTTATCAAATGAAAAACCCCTGATGAATGAACCATTCTCTCCCTTCCTTCCATTTGCTGACACTGTTGTTGCAAATTAGGTGCAGCTGCAGAGCGTGCTTCCTGGTAAATCATGATGGCTACTTCATCAGATTTTGGTTTTGTGAGTCACTTACCTCTGCGCAGGAAACTATTCCAAATTTGTAAGCATCAACTGATATGTGAGGAAAGACCCTGATGGGCTTCTGAAGCTCAATATTGGAGAAATATGTGCTACAATGACTGTCCCCAGTAATGCTGTGGATTCACTGATCTCAGCCTGAGAAGCAACTAGTGCATTTTTAGAAATGAAGCAAACAGTAAAATTTGGATCCAGAGGTTCTCAGCATTAGAATGTTTGGACAAAGTCGGTCCATTAGAAAAAAAGAGGCTTGAAAAGATTGCTTATGTTAGTTGCATGAGGCTTCATAGCCAGACTTTCAAAGCATTCCAGTAGCAGGAATATAGATGGATTTTCAGAAGCTAGAAATTTTTACAATCTAGGAATCACAGCTGCAGAAGATGATAATTTCAGACTTGAACCTAACTCTGTATTTTCCCTGTAGAAGCACATGTGGACATGGAGCAGGACTGGAAATGGTTCATTCAAAAGGCGGCAGCCAGATGCAGTTTGTACCTGACCTTTCATTAGGTAGGTATTCAGATCAAGTGCATAGTTTTGGAGCTGTCTCTGGCTGGTTCCCTTTCCGCAGGTTAACTGATTTTTCAAGGTGTTCTGGAAAAGATTAATTTGAATCCCTATGTGTTGTTACCATCATCTTACGAAAGATATCTAGAGAAAAGTCATCCAAATAAGGGACATACAGACATCAGCCAAGAGGCCAATATGCCTAGGTACCAGCCTCTAGTACAATGTTTTGTCAGCTTCCCAATTTAATGGTTTGTTTTACTGAAAAACAAACAGCCCTCCTCAACCTCCTTCCCTGTCCCTGCCCACACCCCCCACCCCCTCCAATCCAAACACTGAATTATTTGGAAAGACCTAGGCTGGTGTTTTGTATCGGGGATGGCACCTGAACCCTGAATCTTTACACGTAGCGATAAAAATCTAGATCTTTTAGAGATATAACATTTTATTTCAGCTATTTTAAAAATGTGCACATGCAGCTTCCTGTGATGAAAGATGGTAAAATAAGATCCAAGAAAGGAACGAGGAAGAAGAGATAAAAAGAGGCTTACCAAGCAACTTAATGTAACAGCAAAGGAGCAACAGCACTGAAGTCATGCCTTCATGCTAAATTTGGTCCAAGCACTCAGGGTGTTTGTTCCAAAATTTTCACCCAGACCTACTGAACAGACAGCACCAATATTCATTCTTCCATTAGCAAGACACCAAAGTCCGCGGGAAAGGAAAACCTTCCCTTTCTAACTCCTTCCCAAAACGTGTATTGACAAGACTCTGTTAGTAAACCTTCTGTGGAGCTCTGGAAGGCTCCTTGCAAAAGGCTATGGGATTGCCCTTGGTGGAAAGGTGGAGAACCTGATGTTATTTACTCCCCCTGAGAACAAGTTCTCACAGATGAGATTTGAAGGCCAACTGACTAACGACCCTTGAACGACGCACATTTCAGAATTAGGTCCAGGTTACATGCCAATAGAGGCTGGGGACTGAATCAGGAACAGCACAGCTGAGACTTGCCACATGGCCCTGCAGCCACATGATGGGTGTGAACTGCAGTGAGTGCTATAAATGGGTGCTCTGCTCCACTAAATCCATTGCATGAATGGTTTCTATCTTACTGGAGGAAGGCATTTTGGTTGTACTGTGCATGCATAAACCCTCTGGAGGGTGCAGAGACTCTTTTGCAGGCAAGTAGAAAACAAGTGGAACTGTTTACTTGTCCAGGTTGCATCTAGGCAATCAACAGGATTCTACCTAGATTGATGGGAAGGGGTTTTTCTTCTTGCCCCTAAAGAATTAACTTTCTTGACCCTCAAATAAAGTTAAACAAAAAAAATCATGCTAATGAGACAAAATCTTGGGATCCATCTACGTATTTCATTTCAGATGACCCCAACTCCATAACCTCTACATAGTAAGTCAGCTCACTAGTTGTAAGTACTACCTTAGTAGTAAGCCACAAGGTGCTGGGATTTATCACAGAGAAAAAGGTTTAAGGCTCTCGTAACTGAAAGAAACAAAGGCTGAGTTTTTGAAACAGTATCATATTCCCAGGCTGGAACAGTAGTAGTTTCTACCACTGGGCGAATCAGCTTTTGGATTCGTAATTTATAACAATAGCAGCACCAAAAGCCAACCTGTGTGTGAAACAGAGCTACATTTAGGTCTGAAACAAAGGGTTCCCCACAGAAGAGAGGGGCAGCTGAAACACATGTTGGACACCTATGGAAGGGAAGAGCAAACTTTTGATGAGGACAAAGGAGCAGGACTTGGGGAGCCAAGTTCTAATTTCAGCACATTTCCTATACGACACTGAACAAATGACCTCCCTTCTTTCTGTCTTTATTTCCCGAGCAGTGTCACAGGATGGCTATGACACGACCACTTGGGAAGACCGTAAGATCCTGAAATGATGGACAATATATGAAGAGCAAGATATTGCTCTTTCAACGGTTGCAGAGAGCCCAACTCCAGATGCTTCACACACACAAACGCTTGTTCATAAGCAAGATATTTTAAACCTGTTTCATCACAGATCAAGAGTGTTAATTAGACCTACTAATGGTATTGATACTTTTGTCTAAACATGCTGGAGTTTGGCCCTGTCTCCTGGACACAGCGAGCAGGTCTCAGTTTCAATTTTCACAGTGAGCTGCTAGTGTAGTTAACACTTCATACACTATATATAATAAGAAATACTTCAGCTGATAGTTACAAATTCCAAATGAAGCTACAAATTTCAGGTATAAATTGTGACTTTTATGGCTTTACATGATGCTCTGCTGATGCTAATATTGGACTTACAATCTCCTCCTCCCCCTGATTTAAATATGACCCCCTTCACAAGACTCAGCCTGAGTGAAACTTCTCTTAATGCTGTTTTTTGACTTGTGTGAAGTAAAGAAATGGCCAGTTTCCCATTTCAGATCCATAGCTGTGCAGTTTTGTGGGTGAGGGCAACACCCTATGAAAACTGTGCTTAACAATAAAATTTTAGCCAATCAAAACCCCTTTTCAACAGTTTCCTAGCAAAGAGGTGGAGGAAAGGGGAAAGGAAGAGTATTCAGATTCCAGCTAATCTCTGCCATACCACAACACACAATTTTGTTGTCTGTCCTGAAAGACCTATTAGGACTGCTTCTGAGCTGCAAGTGAAATCACTGCATGAGAAAGTCATAAACACCATACTGAAGTACCTCAGCCGTACAGAATACTCCAAAGCAAAGGACAAAGACGTCCATCACATTTCCTAGATATTCAGATCACATATGAAAAGATTCCTTCCTATTCCCTTCCTATTAATAAGGAAGGAAGGAAAATTTGCTGGTTTTTAGAATGTCTTAGTACTTCTCTGCTGAGAGCAAGGAGAATACCTCAAGGCTTTGAACGAACCAATGCAAATTGCTGCTGAAGTCAGGTGTATTTTGTGTTACTTGTTTTTTTCTTAAGAAAAAAACCACACAAATATCCATCGTGGGCGAAAGGCAGACTCAAACAGAAATTTCTCTTCCAGAAATCACTGCAGATGCATACAGTGTTCAGTTCCTGCTATATGTTTATATCCTTACAGTAGTCTCCAACAAAGCATGAAACAAAATATTTATTAACTCCCTTAGGACTTCTACGTAATGTAAAGTAACGTAGAACATGTTTGAAGTCGAAAAACACATTCAGAAAATTAATTTTCAGACTACTGAAGGAAAGCATCATGTGAAAACACATGCCACAAACATGCCTTTCTATTGCCAAGGTACGATCTTTGTGACATACGGGTAACACGGGCAGGCCTGACCCATTAATTTGAAAAGTGACTCAAAATGCTAGCAGCTGGAAAGCTGGCTTTTTGAGATGCCATCTTTAAAACACAATTAACTGCACTAAATCCTAACTTTCCTTCTAGAAGAACAAAACATTCAAGATAATGTATCAAGGTAAGAACACAACACTAAAGCATGCACAAAAAGGAAAAACAATCAGGAAAAAAAATAATCAAGATTTCAACAGCAACATTAACTATGTTGCTTCACTGTGACATATCCCATATATTTTTAGCCAGACAGCAGAGGACAGAAATTCCATCTGAACCAATTTTTGTAGAATGAACTTCAATGTTCTCCAAATTCTGAAAGTTAATTTTCTCATCCTTAACACTGCTTTATAAAGAAAAGAATGGAGAAAGATAATTGTGTTGCCAGAAGGCAGTGAAAGGGTTAGCTGTTTTGAACATTATGCCTGTTATGTAGTCAGATACTACCTATTCATCCCCAGCATGAATTATGTCACCAAGTTTGTGACCTAGAATGAATTATGTCATCAAGTTTGTGACCTAAACATGTGCTGTTGCTAAGCAATACCCAGTCACAAGGTCTCCTGTAATCCATACCATTTGCTATTTTACTAGAGATGTGCCATGGTCAGTTTGCCAACACGATACCCACGCTCAGCAATAAAACTCATATATGCCATTAGGGATCGTGCGTTCAGGTCTTGTGAAATAAATTGTTAGAATCCTTTCTCAAAAAAAAAACCAAAAAAACCCAAACACACCAAAAAACCCCACAAACCAGAAAAAAAGAAAAAGAGAAAAAAATGAAAAAAGTTCAGCTCTTCTGTCTACAACAGGTCTTAATATCTTCTCCTCCTTGGCATAAGTCCACCCAGCATTGATGGCATGCACCTGGGCCCTTTGTTATACATGACAGCTTTTCATGTTGTAAGGATTATTATTTTTGAAGGAGGAGGGGAGAAGATAAACTGATCTTGCCTCTTCCAAAGAAAGGCTTGAAAAGGTAATCAAATTGCTAGGGCTGAGCAGACCAGGCAGAGAGGCTCCTTACATATGTATAAATTCTTGGATTTATTCTTGGCTTTAAGCAATCAGCCCTGTTTGACATATACCTCAGCAGCCAAAAGCCTATGCTCTGATGCAGAATGGAGTGATCATCCTAGACAGAAGTGGGTCATGTCTGGAGAAAAGAACAAAAAATACGGTTTCCTGAGCCACTCAAGAATACCCAGATCATCTCTGCAAGCTTGCAGGCTGACAGGACACTTGAAAAGTAAAAAAATGCAACAAAAAAAATCTGTTAAAACACCAGGTTTTGATAGGTTTTATGACAGAACTTGATCCCTTTTCTTCTTTGTTCCTCCTCTCAGGAATGCTTGGAGCATGTTCTGTCCACAGTCCACTGCTGTAACACACAGGGACAGGAGAACGGCTGTGCCAAGTCGGACCAAGACCTGACTTAGCTCCTTACGCAGTTCTCTGACAAGAGACGACAGCGTATGCCTCGGGAAGAGCATAATCACAACACAAGCACGGACACACATGTGTGTGCACACATAAAAAAAGACTGCAAACCATGGTATAGTCTCTCAACCTCTAACACACTGAGTTTCAAAGGGTTTCTCCAGCCAGAAGAGTACTTTGCCTTGCACACCTTTGCAGACAGTTCTTGTACAAGTTTCTCTTGCGGCCACGTAGAGTTGGGCAGCCAGCCCAGAGGGGGCCAAAACATCCCACAGCAGCTAGACCCACAGCATAACTACACCCATGAGAAGGGAGGAGGTAGAAAGGGCAAGCTGTTGCCCTAAATAAGGACTGCAAAAATCATTATATCCTATCTGTCTATCACTGTCCAACAACTGCTAGGATTTGAAGGACAAAATTCCTGCAGGAAGTTTAGATCTCTGTACATGCCAGAAACCCCCTTCCCACCAGCCTAGCAAGAAAGGTGGCAGGGGAGGTATGAAACCTGTCCAGCAACCTGTAAAGTTTAGCAACCTCAAAAGCCAGAGAAGGTTTCCTTTATATCCATCATGACAAGAGCTGTTAGGAAGTGCAGGTAACTTGGAGGTAGCACTAACAAAAGGTTGAAACCAATTACTCCTGGGGCACCTCACAGATGTGGTGGACAAGGGCAGTTCCAGTGGGTGCAAAGGGGCATGAGGGACAGAAAGAAGTGTATAGGCACAAAAGTTTGTGGAAAGCCGATACAGCACTAGACATTGACACAGATGCTGATGTCCTGCTCAGGCACCATCAGAGAACTAAGTCAAAGCAAAACAAGCCCTTCTTTCAAAGCCATGTAGCTCATCCAATGCAAGTGTTAAAAATCAAGAACAGAAACCATGCTGAGGCCAAGATTTTTTTTTTTCCATCTTAAGTACCCTTAATTGCTGTTGCAATAGCAAAATACAAGTAGGAACCCTGGCTACCTGTGCCCTGACCAGTTCTCAAGAACCCAGTGAGTTTTTTAAACATGTGATTTTGAAGGTGACAAAATGCCCCAATAAGAAAGTGACACGTGATATAGGGATGACCATTTGAAGCATCAGTTAAAAAAAATTCTCTCCTTAGGGATTGGTTCTGCAGCTCTAACACTGAATGACATGATCAGTAAGAGTCTATATTCACAGAAGAGTCCCCCAGCAAGACTGATGCCTGTGCAGGAACCTGAGCTGGCTGAATGCCACTTGCTAGGACTCAAAAATTTGTTTGTGATGCACTGTGAAAGCTAACACTTAAAGATAATCTTCCTGTCATTTCTATAGGTAGCATATCAAGTCCTGCCTTTAAATATCTAGTCTATGTGCGGTTCAATGCAAACTGAAGGCTATCTATCTCTTCCTAACATACTTTCCAAAGAATTTGTTCATCCTACATAATACACAGAGAGGACCAACTTGTTTCACACTTTACAGACCTCCATTTTCTTCTAAAAAGAACGAACTACTGTTGCAATACCTGTATCAAATGGTAATATCCAGTCTCAAACTACACACCAACAGCATTTATTTTCATTTTTTCTGGGATGCAATGTGGCAAGAGCTGTAGATTTGATAAACACCTCCAGAATGTATTATGGAATTGTTCCTCTTGATCTAAAACATGAAAACCAAGCATCAGTCAACCTAAAATAAATGTGATACTGCATAGAGCAAAATAATGGTTCTAGCACATATGGTATCATGAGAAATTATTTTCTGTGACAACTAAGCATGACAATGAACAGAAGACAAATGAATTTCCTGCACTGCCTCAGTAAGGGTTGCCTGTCCTGTAAAGACTTACATAGAACAAACTGACAAGATCACCTGGAATTACCTAATCTGATTGGCATTACATGTGACAGATAAAACATCTGTTTAAAGAAAATAAAATGTCCTTATCCATGACTCAGATGCTGATCAAAACCAGATCAAATAGTGGGAAACTTTGCTCAAACTTTTTAACAAATCTTACAAAAAGTTCTCAAACAATTTATGGTAGTACAGAGACACGTCTCTCATCACATTTTCTGTTCTATTGACGAGCATGCCACAGTTAATTTAAATGTTCCCATTGTGTGATACATAGAGAAAGGATTAGTGGGTAATTTTGAAACTAAAATCATCAGGAAGATAAATAGGTGAAATGGGAGGTATTGAGAATAATATCTGTCAAGAAAAAAAGAAACCCATTGTTGATCTATCAGGAGGAAAGGTACTCTAAGTATCATCATCTTGTTCTATTTGTCTGAGAACAAAGTTTCTATCAACGGATTTTCAAATGCCACCTTAAATTTGGAAACAAAGTGTCCTCTACAAAACCAAACATTATTGATTTCAATACCTGGTGGTTATAAACAGCAGAAAAACAGCAGGTATACACATAGCAGAAAAGTCGAATTTTGGGTGAGATGAGATGCTCATCAATGAGATTCTGCTGAAACATTCATTATTGTCAATAAAACTTCCCAGACTAACCCAAAACTCATAGATCTTCCCAAAATATAAAGATTACATCTTGCATCATCTTTGTTATGTGTCCTGGTTTCAGCTGAGAGTTAATTTTCTTCACAGCAGCCAGTATGGGGCTGTGTGTTGGGTTTGTGCTGGAAGCAGCGCTAAGAGTGCAGAGATGTTTTTGCTGTTGCTGAGCGATGCTCACACAGAGCCAAGGCCTTTGCTGTTTCTCGCACCGCCCCGCCGACGGGATGGCTGGGGGTGTGCAGGGAGTTGGGAGGGGACAGACAGGACACCTGACCCCAACTGACCAAAGGGACATTCCACACCATATGGCGTCATGCTCGGTTTATAAGGGGCTTGGGGGGAAGAAGAAGCGGGGGGGCAGCGGCGTTAGGAGTGATGGCGTTTGTCTTCCCAAGTCACCATTACGCGTGACGGAGCTCTGCTGCCCTGGGGATGGCTGAACCCCTGCCTGCCATGGGGAGTGGGGAACGAATTCTTTGTTTTGCTTTGCTTGTGCACGCAGCTTTTGCTTCTCTTATTAAACTCTTGTACCTGAACCCACGAATTTTCTTACTTTCACTCTGCCAATTCTCTCCCCTTTTTCCGATGAGGGGGACTGAGCGAGTGTCTGCGTGGTGCCCAGCCAACGGCTGGAGTAAAACCACGACAGTTATGGAAGTCTGAATATCCCCTTCTCTTTCAGAATTTATTTCCTGTATTTTAAAATGTTATAAGAGGTTGCTCCCATTTTGGTGACAGAAGAGCAGAAAATTTTGAGCTGTGCGTGCAGACAGGAGATTTAGAGGGAGAGGACAGAGCAGTTCATGGAGAGTGGGCTGGCTGGAAAGGGTTGAGAGCCAAGATAGCGGATAGCTCTGGTGATAACGCTGACGTGGTAGATGGTGTGAAGGTGCTCCAATTAGGGTATGGGCGTGACAGCATCAGGGTGATGAAAGGAAAATGACTTTACCAGACATGCTTGAAATCAGCTGGAAGGGAAAAGTCAGAGAAATGCACGACAACACGTTTCGCAGGCACAGGGATTCTGTTTTTCTAGCTGGATACGGCAGGCACAGCATTCAGGCAGCGGAAACACGTCTTCCACAAGAGGCTGCACGGGAAGCCAGGGGCCCACATAGCCACAAGTTGCCTGAACCTTCTCCAGCTGTATGCCCAGGAGTCTGCTGAGATAACCACAAACCACAGTTCTGCCTACTGTGCAATGGTTATATTTTGGGATGCAGCATGATTGCAGTGACACTCAGACATCTGCTCCAGCTGCCTCAAAAATCAGCTCTGAGTGATTTAACCAGAATCTGCTAAAATGAATCTGGCAGCTCCCTTCTTGTTAAAAATAAGAAAACTAATAATGCCTTCCTCTTACTTAAGGACACATCTTGAGGCTCTTACTCTTGGTGAGCTTGTGCCTTCAGCAGGACTATTAGTTACAACTCAGCTGCCACGCAAATGTCCTTTAACCAGGACCTTCAGGCAGCAGGCCTCCTTTCACCCACAAGACCCACAGAAAAAACACCTCTGTAGCTGTAGATCATTGCCTTCTCATGAGATATCAGTCTTCCAGGGGTTCCTCACTGCAATAGGACATGAGGACTTTTCAAAGGCTCATGACCTTTCTGCCTAGTGAAAGATTTTGGACTGGCAACCTCACCCAAAAGAACTCACTGGGGGGGTTTTTTGGACTACTTAGACTCAGAGATATTCCCGGCTAGAGCTGGAAGGATACAGCTAAACCAACTTAAAAGAGAGCAAAACTAAAATTACATTGAATATGCAAGAATTTCCCAGGGAAATGGCACTGCTTTTTTTCAACACAAGTTTTCCATGTCACCTATACTCAGTGGAAGAGACCAGACTCTGGAGAGAGTGATTTAGAAGAGGAGAATTGTTTAAGATTCTTTGAATTTCCCCTCTAGAAAAACTTCTCTCTCCGTTGACCGTATAAGGGGCCAGGAGAGGCCAGGGAAAAAAAGTGCAATGGCACACTTTCTCCTCAAAGAGAGGTATCAGAAAAATCATCAGGAGAATTTGCCCAAAGAGGCAGTCTCAGGAGACATACCAAAATCTGGACAATAATTATGCGTAACTTTCTCCAATAATTTCCCTGAATTTTTTAACAGAAAAAAAAAAAAAGTAGACAAATGAGTTTATACATTTAACTGCTCTGTAAATAACATGCAGAAAGAGGAGGGAACCTGGATTAAATTATTAGAAACAATGAAAATTCTTTTTGCATAAATCTGAAAGGAAAACGTATGCTCTGTTCCACTTGGGAGGATCTGCTTCTTGTCACGGATGGCATGAGTTTGCCAGGGCGCTTCTTTAGTTTTGTAACGAAATAGCTTTGTGAATATCCTGGTCTCCAAAGGCAGATGTGAGGAGGAACTAGGAATCCTTAAGTTCAGGGCTTGACCCATCTGATCAAACCCATACACTTCTCTTCAGCAGGAGAAAAGTGTTGTCGCTGCGTTGTCTCAGGCCCTGTACATCAACCCTAATCTTCCTCCTGTTTCATCTTTCCCTGTATTTTTAGTCCGGACAGATCATTCTGTTGTACTTGAAGATTCACACACTCTCGTGCAACTGTTTTATTTCACCCCTTGCTCTGCAAGCTGTGCAACAAAAGCCAGAGAAGAAGAGTGAGCTCTGTGTACTGTCAGTGCTACATAGTTCTGACTATTATTTCCGCTTGATGGCTTTGGTTTTATCCAAGGATTATTCAGTTTGGGAATAATGGGAGATTTACATGCTTGCACGCAGGTCAAATGACAGTCAGAATGCACATGTGCTGCGATTTCTTCACCAGCAGATTATTCCTGGTGACTGTTATTTTAAAGTTTCCCTAACTGACGATGGCAGAAATTACTGTTTGAATCCTTCTGTTTGCAGATGGATGCTGATGTCCTCCCGGTGTTCCAGTGGGATATTGCTTTGATATTGAATAATAAGTGGTTTCAAATAATATCAGATTAGCTTTTCTGAAGAGAAATTCTTAAAGATGCTGAATAGGTCACTCAGATAGAACTTATTGAAACAATGAAAAATTTTCCAAGTAGCTATTTCTTAAACCAAGGCTGTTACCGTGCTATTTTGAGTTTTACACAAACTCAGGCAAATGAACATCAACTATAACACCTTCCCCTCTGACCGCAGGAACAACTACAAATGCTTTGCTATTATTCCTGGTATTCCTAAAGATTTCAATATTCATTTGGAGATACTAAAAGGAAATAAACAAAGATGTAAGCCAATTTTTGCTTCATTAAAAAAAAACAAAATAAAAGCAATGCGAATTTCACTACCTGTACTGTAATAAAGGAAGGAAAGAAATGACAGTTTTGCAGCTTCCAAGGAGTTACTGTGACTTGCTGAAATACAGTTGTGAATTGTGGACGTAAATAATGAGAGGACAAAGTAGGATAAAAACCACTGCTGCATTGATAGAGTTATTAATTTTTAATGATGTACACACAGACAGGCTAAGGAAGTTTACTGGCACCTAATTTAATTTTCAAGTTTGTCTAAATTTCCTAGATCCATGTACTACTACCTAGACAAAGAGGAAAGAACACAAAGGATTCCCCATCACTTTTTGGGTCTTTGGGATTGAGTATTACCTTAAAGATATTCACAGTCACGTGTGATCAAGCCTAGTACCTGCAACACCAACAAAACTCTTTAGCATGGGTTACACAGGGATAAAAATTAAAGGACTAGAACAATCTCTTCCAACTCCTTAACACGTAGCGATGGCTGTGCAGAAAGAGGAAAGAAAAACAGTGATAATCCCAAAATGAGGTTCCTAAATGCACTTCCCAGAAGCCACAGGATAATGGGCACTCCAGCTCCATCAGCTGCACACCAGCAGGGAGCAACCCCTCAGCTCACTTCAGGATCTCACCACTTTGTCCTTCCTGAGCAAAGTATTTTGGTCACAGCGTAAAAGTAGATCTCACCTCTGGAATCTTTCCCTCTGCTCTTAACCCCATTCGAGACTTCCTAGGGATGCAGAACACATGTCAAGGGACAAGCCTTTGGAACAGGAGCTTTAAAACTGAGGCCTATTCAGTGACCATAATAGATCAGATGACTTTTTGTTTGCTTGATTTTAACAAAGAAGAGCTCCATCATAAATCTTCACTTCAAATGTGATTGCTTTGTAATATATCATACTGTGATGTAACTGGCATCTGCACTTGGCTCTTATTAGGTGATGCCATATGGTACAATTAGAAGTGGAGACAGAGAGTGCCATTTAAATAAGTTAAACTTCATTCATCTACCATTAAACCATTCGCATTCATCTGTATGCATTCAAGATCCTAATTTAACCTCTAAAGAGATTCACATTTGATGCTGCATATATCTTTTGTATTTTTGAAACTCTAAATCACTAAGATGGACCTCTATTATAATTTGTGTAAGTTGTTCGTTTGTTTTCTTACTAATGGGGTTTCACAGTCTGTCGCAGGGTGAGCCAGGTCAGAAAGTTGTGTTCAGTTTCCAACACCTCACATTCTCAAAGCAAGCAAGGGCTCTTTTACACATTGCTTGCCTCCCACTGGGAGGCCTACACAATTGAATTAAACTTTGTCTTGCGATACCCACATTCTAGCTATGGCACAAAATAAATCTGCAGGTTATCAATAAAGGATTTTTAATTGGCAAGACTGTTTTATTTATTCATGGGAAGATAAGTGAGTCCTAGAATGCCTTCTTTCCCAGAAGGTTAGGGGGTTGCACGCAACTCACAAATCTTTCTTGATAATCCCTTACTTGAACCAGAAATTATATTATGCTTTTGTTCTTTCATGCCTAAAACTGACCAAGCGGACAATGATTTATTAAGCTAGAGTCTTGAGTCTCCTGCCACACAACCCACTTAGTCACAGTAATGGCTATGAAACAGATCATGCATTCTAAGATAGGCTATAATTTGTGTTAAAGAAACTTGTCTGTTTCGATTACCAAATTTAATTTGCAAAGCCCTATAAAAGGTTATGAAGTAAAAAGAAACAAAGCAGCTAAACTTTAGGTTGTAATGTTATGTGTTGCATATACACACAGAGGAGAAAATAAGAATTTGGAATGGACTCAAAAGATAAAACCCAAATGCTTTCACGTAACTAAACATTAAGCAGACCCTTGCAAACACGTATAAATCTTCCGGTCTACGGTTTTGCATCCTGAGTATGTTTACAAATAATCGGAAGTAAAGGCGATCATATGCCATTATACACTTCCTCAGTGAAAGACTGACTTTGGAGCCCACTTACAGAAAATGATGCTTCTCTCGAAGGACTGACTCTAGGTTTTGAAGTACCATCCATTTTTAGATATTGGTTAAGCACATCTGAAACTTGAAGTTTAGTCTCATTGATTTCAACTTATATCCAAGATTATACGCACTACAGAATAATTTAAGTTGGTGCCTAAGAAAGGTTTTTTCAGAGAAGGCATGGGGGGGAGGGTGGGAAGTCTTCACCATTTTCAAATAAATGTCATTTCCCTAGCTACTCCAAATTACTTGGAATATACCAATTCATTAAAACTCACTTTAGTGATATGTCTGGAAAAGACTGAGGCAACCTTAGTGTTACTTTTCATAGGTTAACAATCCAATCTTTTGCTTTGAAACAGTGGATAATAGAAGATATTATCTATTATGACCACTGCAATAGATTCCACCAGCCTATTACAGAGATGAAAAAGGAGACAGGAAGAGGCACTTTTGGAGGTTTCTCCGACAGAAAGCTATACATTGACCTCAAATATCATAAAAGCTTTATGATTTTCTTTTCCTGTGTGAATCTGCAGTTCGGAGGAAGGGAGGAAACAAATGGAAAGATAGAAAGAAAGAACCGAGCAGACCAAAGTTGAAGATGCAAGGGACAGGCATGGCTGGAGACGCAGATGATGAGGAGAAGGCTCAGTGACTTCAGAGCTAGTAGTGGAGGCTGGCACTGGGCAGAAACAGGCCCAGAGGTACAGCCCCAGCCAAAAGCTAACATCCTCATGATGAGGGGATGCTTGCCAGGCTAACTTGGCCGATTTTTAGTGTGAAGGGGCCATTTACTTCCTGCCACTGAAATCAATTAAGTTTCATCAAATTATTTCAATAGCCAGAATAGAATTTCCATCCAAGTTTAATCGTATATAACATTTGCTTGTTCAGGAGGGTGAGAGAACGAGATTTAAGTCTCAGCTACGCATGTATCAGGCCGGGTGGGAATTTAGTTAATTTGCAACTTTGCAGTTACAGTAGTTCCTAGAAGAAGGGAGACGTGGTACATTTCTGTCCATGCCCACAAGCTGCTTTTGCAATAACCCCGAGCAAATCGCTTCAGGTGCCTCTATTTCAGCTTGTTCTGTATAGCAATTACAGCAATATTTGCTCGCTCTGGAAGCACTGTGAATCACAGAATCACTAAGGTTGGAAAGGACCTCTGAGATCATCAAGTCCAACAGTCAACCTAACACCACCGTACACTGGAGTTCGCAATACAAATTTTGATCCCTGGACTGCAGCTGTTTCTTGAAATTTTTATTATACAGCAATTGACTCAGACCTAGAAAGTTTCTGTAAGAAAACTGAGAGGCTGCCGAGCCGTTTTAGCCACCTTTGAAATATTCGTGAGGGATGTACGTAGATCAGTTCTAAACAGAGAGAGATGAAGGACAGGAAGAGGTAGGAGATGAGGCAGCTGTGGCCACAGCCCAGCACACAGCACTGCCTGCTTCACTGACCTGTGTTACTCGTGGGAGACAAAGCCCCCCAGGATGATGCGCACAAAGATGCAGGCTTGAACGCAGACACATACACCTGCGTCCACTTAACAGCTACACACTTAAAATACTGGCATTCTTTTTCTATTTATCTCCACTGCTCATTTAGCACCCTGAACTGAGATATAGTTTCAATATATTTTATAGTAGCTACTTTTTAGAAATTGCCCTGCATTCTTTACAACACGTTATTTCGAAGCAACACTCTCAAATGCAGAGATCGCTGGATAAGATTAAACTTTTTTGCCAAGATAAAGAAAAAAAAAAATCACTCTGAATTTTAGACCCGGTAATCTTTTTCCTTTTAATGATTGATGAGAGATCACTATTGAAACCTTCAAGTGAGTCAGCAGTGCATGCAGCACAGATGAAGCGTTGCAAGTGCAGAAAAACGTACACCAGAAAAATGGTCAAGACTTCCCATTAAAATATACCCCCCTGTACCTGGAGAGAAGAGGTGCAAAGTAATCACCTGAGGCTTTCATAAAGTATTTCTATCACAAGAATTACAACAATGAAAAGATGCTCTTATTAAAAGATACAAACACATAGTAGTAAATTATCATATTGAGTGAAATTAATATACTAAATCCTCTAGGGTCTCTACTATTTAACATTGAAGAAGTCTTTGGATTGTAATTGCACAGATATTACTAACCACCTTCAGCTGGCCAAACTGTAAGGGAAATTCCTGTAATAAAATAGCACCAGTGTGGAAACGTTACAGATAAAGATGATGATGTATTATCCAAAGGCTCAATGTTGACTGAAGTCTGACCTACGTATGCAACTGGCAGGTCTATTCAGGGGATGTTTGTCATGAACGGCAAGATAGGGTACTATATTTGAAAATACGGTGTGTTTTTTTCTGCAAGTATGGTTTTACAAATATGATGCCAACAAGACTGTGTAAAAAAATGTCTGTTCCTCATGGGAACAAAGAGCCCTATATGCAAAAAAAAAATAAAAAAAAGCAAGGGCCTTTTCTAGCCATTAGCTTTTACTTTTCAATTTGTTTCTGTATACTTTCCTTATAGAAAACACATCAAATAAAGGGACCAAAATCCCCATGAAAAGACAACACGAATGTCATTAAACAAACAGCTCCAGCTTGTTTAGACAATATTTTAAAATAATAAAATATTGCAGAAATGACAATCCATTTACAATCATAAATATCTAGGCTATGTATTTTTAAAGGGAATTATTCTGCCATTTTTACGAAGGTCTCTCTCATTTGGTGAGAACATTTTTTTATACTGAAGAGGACATCATTTGTGCTATGCAAGTTTTTTCCTGACAATCTCTTGTATGGCAGGTCAACCAAAGACAAATTGTTTATTTCAAGCTCTACCCATACTTGACTGTTGAATGCTAGTCTCACAGAGTCTTGTGGAGGAAAAATGCTCATTTCCCTAAACAGACAAGGCACCCATACAAGTTAGTGTGGGGTCAACTTTCCACTGAGATTGTTCCATGGAAGTTGATGCTATCTTAAGTGGCTACTGAAGTGAGAAAATGGACATGCTTTTTTGACCGGTGATTAGGAATCACTTTAGAGGTTTTACAGAAGCGTGGTTGCAAATCATGTTACCCTCAATATCTATTAACTGTTGTCTCAAGCCAGTACCAAAATAGGTTTTAAAAGAAAGTTGAAAGTCTCGACAGAATGGTTAGAGAACTCCAGGCAAATATACAATAGGAAATGATGACTGAATACTTACTGGGACAAATGGGCATACATGAGTAGAGATGGCAAAGCTAAAGGTACTCAAAAATTGGGAGCAGTCCTAAGCAACAGCAAAGGCTGGAGCCCGGACTCTTTATCTTCTTGGTCCTATCATTTGTTAGGTGTCTCTCAAAGTTGGAAAAGCTACACTCGTTTACACTTGCTGCTGCTTTGGTAGTACAGGTTTAGAAAGGGGTTGAATGCATAAGAAAAGAGCAATACAAACATAACCTTACAGATCTTGTGAGTGAAATAGGTGTTCTAGTTCTGCCTTAGAAAAATTGACGTTTTGCCTTGCTATACTGCTTCCAGACTGCAAAGGCAAAACAAACAACAAAAAAAAAAGTTCTCAGCCACTCAGGACTTGTGCTGTGGATGATCAAAGAATCTCTCTCGGACATTTGCAGGAGAAGCAGCTAAGACTGCATGTAGAAGACATTATTAGAGGATACTTGACTAATTGTCCAAGATAAAATGCAGAAACTGAAGAGCCCTTTGTTCTCTGGAACTGGCACAAATGAAGAACAGAAACAACAGAACCTGAATGGTGCTGATGAGTTCTGATGTGTGAAAAGTTCCCAAAGTCAAAGGTAACTTTTTTCCTAATCATTAACATTCAGACAATGCTAGTTTGTCCAGAGGAATAGGAGGAGCAGGGGTGGAAGACTGTAGCAGACTACAGAAGATGAGAAAACAGAGTTGTAAAAACACCAAACAACAAAACAAACAAAAACCCCCTCACAAACGACCACCAACAAAAAAACCCTCCAAAACCCCCACCCGATGATATTACAGGGAAAAGTAAGTCTGGTGGCAGTGCAGATTATGAACCACAGAGAATCCTGAGCTAGAGCTGACTTGGCTCTGGAAGTGCCTGTAGTACAGCACTCCCCAATTAGCACTGAAAACAGCACAAAGCACAATCTCTGCACTCACAGTGTGGGTAGCCTGGACATGGCTTGGAGTTATTTGCATGTATAAATTACTGGAAAAAATATTTCTGTCAGGGAAGTTTATACTAAAGCTTGGACAAAGTCACCTTTACTATCAGCTATTGGTTGACACCCTAGAGTATTTGCTGTGCAACCAACACACAAGTTGTCTTTTTAATCTCCATATAGCAGCCAGGAAGCCTCCAAATGTCCGGCTTACTGCTCCAGCCTGCGTAATAGAGTAGGTTCTGTGCCTTGGCTTACAGTTAGCATTAAGACTTAGAATAGCCACCAGTACCACAGCAGTTATCACCACAGCACATGACAAACCACCACTAGGTATCATAGCACCTTTAACATTTAGGAAAAAGTTCTAAGGAGGCAACCATTAATTATGTGCAAGAATACTTCTAATAGTTTCAGGATAGAGGAGGTTGCCTCTGCATATATCACACCTGTGCTCTGAGTTGAGCTGATTTCACTCTTTTGCCTCTGTTTCATCAAGATCCAACAGAATTGACAAACCAGGGAAGAGACCAGCTCAGAGGATAACAGCAAACTGATAAACAGTTATTCTTGGGTTATCCAGAACCATCTAACATCATTTTAAGAAGCCTTTATTTGGCTATGCCACGCCATAGAAAATACAGAGTAGGGGAAGGTGGTAAAGCATTATTGTGTTTTGAGTAGCACTTGTCAAAAAACTCTTTTAAATACTCTTTAGCGTTAAATAATAAAACCACACAGTGGAAACGTCAATGAGCAGAAATGTGTAAATCTCAGATTATACAGTTTCTGCTGTGGGCCTTTTTAAGTAGGGAGGGTTTTTTGGGGGGAGGGAGTATTATAACAGCAAAAGGAAAAGAAACAGAGGAAAGTGAGGAAGGAGAAAAATGATGGCAATTTAGGTACAGTACAGATGAGACAGAAAGAAGTCTCTCTGCATCTCATATAATGGTCTAATAACAGCCTTTTTCACACAAGCCTGTTTTAGTCTAGTGTACTTTTAAGGAAAGAATCCTTCCGGAGGGAAAAAGTGCCAGACCTGTTTCACAAGTTTTTAGAGGTGAGTGTGCAGCCAGGCAGACCTGCTCCTCTGGAAAAGGAGTCTGAGGATCCCATGCTCCTGATGCTGCCTTGCCCACCACTAGTCAGCAGACACAGTTGTCCCTCTTTGCTTTCTTTCCCTTTATTTTATTGCCATGTTGCCTTTTTTTTTTTTTTTTTAGTTGTAGTTGCAGAGGAACAAGGAAGACAGAACACTATAAATATTCTGATTTTTATCTAGCTAAGATTATCCCTGGGTGACCCCAGCTGCCTTCTCTTCCCAAGACAAGTGCTGGAATTGATACTGAAATTTTTCAAAATTAAAGTTCATTTGTATTAGCTACCTTCAAAAGGCCTCAACAATAACTCTTACTCTAAATCAAGGTTTGATGTACTACAGACTGCTACATTTGAATGAAACATTCCTCAGGAATACTTTGCTATTGTTTAGGTGAACAATTATGTGCAGATTCATCCTGCTTCAGTGCAGACTCAGTCATGGGCAGGGAGCTAACTCTGCAGAGGTCTCTGCAAGCATAATTGTCTAGTCTGATTAAGATATTGAGTATATACTACCATTTTTGGAGTTCTGAAAAAGCAAACTGAAGATTTTAAAGATAAAGGTAATTGACTAAGAGAAGAATGATCACTATACCTTTTCAACACCCTCTATATAAAAGAGGCATCATATACAAATATACAAAAGGGGCTTAATTGTAGTTACTAGACATCACTAGATTTTCAGCCAAATGCTTTTGAAGTGCAACAACGTAGAAGGTTTTATTACAAAGGGAATGCCCTATAAAAATCTGTGAAAGGAACCAGAGGTTCCAGAAAATATCCAGAATTACAGATACCAACATATCTATAGTGCCATTGCATTGTCTGCTATTACTGATGCCGTTTGTTTCCCTACTACACCAGCTGGTTTTCTTTCAGATCTCTCATCCTGATAACCCAATATGATTCCTAACAGTTACCCAGTGATATGGCTGAGGTTAAACGATTTGGCTAAACTTTACAAACATGAAGTGTAATTTGGGGTGAAAGCAAGTGGTGTCAGGAGAAGACTCCACTGCAAAGACCAAAGTACAATTTCTATGGGAGAAAACACCACAAGAATCTAAGAGGGTCACTTCTGCAGAATGACTTTATGATTCCCCAGATTTATATAATGTGTCATGAGGCTTAAGTTTATTAGTGTGTGTAAAGACTTCAAGATGATTTAACATTGAAGATTACTAAACAGCAAATGAAGCACAGCTAACATGTCTCTGGTATGAATTTCCAGAGATGTTGAAGACTATCCACCTTGCAAAAAGGCACAGCTTTCCACTGGCATAAATGAAGCCTGAGCTGTTAGGGATACACCAACCCCAGGAGCCAGAAATCAGCAACACAAGAAAAAATATCTATTTATATTATTTTTCAAATTTAACAATAATAACAAACAATAAACAAACTAATAAGTAGATGTTCTAAGTGGTACAGAAGTTGCACCCAAGCTGACGTACTGACAGAAAATAAGACAAACGTACTGAAAAACACCATCTAATCACAGTAAAATAAATGCCAAATTTCTGTTGCCCTGTACGATCATTTCCATGTTAACAGTCTTAAAACTGTGTTTGGATCCAATACTGATTAACAGTTGGGCGTGGGATGTAATCCCAAAGAAGAAATCTTATAAAATTCGTATTTAGTCATATTCAGGAAAAGCATGTACCAAAATCCTTCTAAGTCTACTTCAACATAAAAGGTATTTATTTCTACAACATCTGCAAGTGCAGTTTACTGTCGAAACTCAGTGCTGGGAATGGAGGATACCAACAGATGTAGAAAATGACTGCTGCTTCTATTTATCTGGGTTTTTTGTGGGGATTTTCTAGTGAGGAACCAATGTAAAAGAAAAATGAGACTGAGGTATAAGAGGAGAGCTTGAAAAAGAGATGTTTATCATCTAAAACCTCTGTCCCACAACCATGGGGGAATACAAGGCCTGAACTGGTGAGATGCTAAGTGGCTTCAGCTTCTTCAAATACTGGAAGGAATGAAGGATGCTCAACCTTCAGCAGGAGGAGCTCAAAACCTCATGGGAGCTAACCCCCATCGTACATATGGTATTCCTGAGCTGTGGCTGGCGGCAGAGGTGTCCTGAACAGAGTGTTCGCGTCCCAGCAGTAACAAGTGTTAGATGTGGGGCAGGATTATACAGCTTCAAAATAGACCATGCTCTGATGCCCTCCAGAACGCTAACCACACCTTTGGTTTCTATTCACATAACTGCACAAGTCTCAGTCAAATTTCACTTCTGCTTGTAGGGTCTATGAAAAATTTTGCTTTAGAGGGCCTGCACACATCCTGGATCACTATAGAAAGTCCATACTAACTACCTCTGAAATGGAGTCACTGCAAGTTGTAGAAAGACAAGAACCTGATTTTGCTTCTAACTATAAACATCCAAACTCCACTGTCCCTAGAGCATCACTTTGTCCTAAGGTTTATTAATGAGAGCACACGATGATTCGGGGAACAAAACGTTTAGTTCTGTATGGTAGAGAGGATCAGAAGGATAAAAGTACAAAGCACAATAATCTTGCTGACTGCAAACCTGATTTATGCAATCCCTCTCCTCCAGAAGAATTTCCTCCATATTCAAGCAAAATGAAGACCAACAACAGTATCTAAAAGGGAGGCATGAGAGAGTAGTTTTGCTAGCTGAAGAAGGTATGCCACCCCAAGAAGAGCAACTGCAACAGCCAGCTGAAGTGATTTCAGAACCAAGTTTCTTACAGAGAGCCTCTTTGGATGTTGACACTATATTTCCAGAGCAATGAAGAATAATTCTTAGAAGGGTATTTAGAAAGAGAGTTCAAATTGCACATGCTTGGGGTTAGTATCCACAGACTAAATTTCTTATGGTATTACAGCAATTTGGCATAAAATAACGCCTAACACTATCATTTGTTTTAATATTTACCCTTCCAGCAGTAATGGAGGAATGAAATTAAATGGTTCCAGTTTTCTGACGTTTACAATACACTTGAAAGCATTGGAGTACCTTTCACTTTCAAAACAAGTGATGCACACCATTCCCAAGAAACGTGAGTATGTTGTTACATTGCTGCACTAGCACAGCGATACATCTGAAATGGAAATTAGAGGCCAGAATAACCAGAGGTAAACTATGGTTTTGGGTAATTCTTTGATCCACTGCAGTTCTGGCACTTAAAAATTGTTTTGTTACCAAAGACTTTGGCAATGCCATCTCACTGACAAAACCAAATCATCTGATCCAATACTTGATTAGGTAATTGATAATCCTAGCCAAAAAGGGTTTGGATTACTACCCCCACTTTGTTTTGCTTTTATCTTTACTTCTAAAATTGAAATCCAGGAGCTCTTCAGAGAAGAAGATTTCATTCTGACAGATAAAAGGAACGTGATGTTTCCTTGTCAGGTTTGGCAGATTAAAGACAGGATAACATTAGGAAGGATCTCTGCACATAGAGCAACCCACAAAGACAGAAATCTGCATCCATACTTTGTCATTAAGGAAAATTATGGTGACACATCACTGCAAAAAAAAAAAAATCAAATATTGATGAAAAATGTATCTTTTCAAAATAAAAGTAATCAGAGGAGGAAGATGCATTATCCTACTATCTCAATGCCCAGAGTAGTACACATGTACACACACTCACATACACGTACATGTAAGGCATAACTCTCATGCATTTAGCCTAGATCTCTCATATAAAAAATTTCACCAGAAATGAAGAAAACATTGTTTACAACATACCTAACAGGTAAAACCACCCCTTGCAAGCCAACATCAGGTGAAAGACGCCATCTTCCTTCCTAAGAACATTGCATTTTTTTGTAACGGCTTACATGGCATTTCAAAGTTTGACATGTTTTAAACTCCAGATTAGGACCTGGTAAAACCTGATATACAAAGCGGGTCCTTGGTCTCAGAATTACCAATTTGTTTCTTAATACACAGCTGCCCTGACTTCTCCACTGGGACAGCAGTCCCAGAAAGGAAGGACAAGAGCGGGTTTACATTTCTGATCTTAATCTGTTCTTTTTACTGGTAGATATCTAATCTTACAGAGAAGAGACAAAACCCACTGCAATTATTAATGAGTGAAGGGGCAGAGTAGCAACTGTGCTTTCTGAAAGCCCCAAATTCTTTTAACATACCTACATTCGGGACTTCTTCCCTCTTCTTTTTTCTGCAGTGCTTTCTGAACTATCACTTCAAAGGCTGTTTTTTAGTTTATATCACAAACATCATTTTCTCCTGCCCTCAGGACACCGTCCGTCCAAGGGAAGGTAGACCAGTGTGCTATTGACAGGGACACAGATGGTTGAAATCTACGCATCAATTCCACTGAATAGTTTTAACATGGGATAAAGTAACCTAGCCCAGAATGAACTTCATGTAAATGAGAAAACAAAGAGCAATCATTTCTGTGCAGATTCAAGTAGCACCTGATATTCAGGAGCAATAGTCTTAAGTCACAAGAAGCACCTTCCTTCAGTGGATCCATCTGGGATGAGAGTACTCAATAAAAAGTATCGATTCAATGAAATCTTGCAGGATGCTGTGTATGAAAAGCTAAGCAGGGTTTTAGAAGGGCTATTTGGTCTATGCAATTTATTCTGGCAATGATAATAAGATGCTTGAAAAGAAAAGGTGTAGAGCTGAGCTCAAGTACAAACTAAAGTCTACAGCATCACAGAGTACTGAACAGGCATACAACATGCATCTTACACCAGCTGCCTTTCCTACAGGAGGGCAGTTTTAAACCTTCCCCCCTCCTCCAACACAGCAGGATCTTTGTGGCATTTTTAACCCCACTAAACAGTTATTTCTCCTGTCTTTGGTGAATCTGGAATACGAATGAAAGCCAGAGGGGGAGAAATGCAAGTAAAAGCATATGTAGGGTGAAAGCAAGAGGAAGCAGAGGAAAGAGAAGAGAGCAGGGGGAGCCAAATGACACCGATGCAGTACCCACCTACAGCAGGTGCACATGATCATAATGAACTTTAAAAAAGGAAGGCATGAGAGAGAGACTGGTTGGAGAGGTAAAAGCTGCCAAGGTGAAAATCTATCTTCAGCACTCAGAAAAATTTAACAGAAAGGTGAGGTCAATGTTACAAGGCCCCACAAGCATGAACACTATCCACCTTCCTCTGGGGAGACAAAGTAGCACGCTAAGATGGCGACAGATTTCCCTGGTCAAGCGAATGCTGTAGATGTGTTAAGTATAGGAGGATAAAAAAGGCAAGTTGCAGAGGGAGTGTGCGTGGAAGCACACACCAAGAAGCAATACCAGACTGCATTTATAGGGCATGGGAGATGCTAACAGAGAGGACTCTGGAGAGGAAACATGAATGACTGATAGCTAATCCTTAATTTAACTCAGTGACTTAATGAGAGGAAGAGAAATGACACAGAAAGGAAAAACAATAGGACAAAAAAGGAATGGCTCAAGTCCTTTTACAGACGATTAGCAGGAAGCTAAATACCATCCGTGCTGGAAACAGAACCTCACTGCAGTTGCTCCTACTTCCAATTATTGTACAAATCCTCTCTTTACATTAGCGGTGTCACCAAAACACCAGCTGACTTGTCATAGATGTGGTCCATTCATCTGTTCCACATGAAGTTATATAGTGAACAAAACTTTTGGCCAGCTGGCATCACAAAGAACAGTAGACCACAAACAACAGTGAGGCTGAATAAAAAACATCGAAATATTTATACTTAAAGCACAATCTATGTATAAATAACGCACTCTATAAAACATACAGCATTGTGACTAGAGACAGGCATAGACATGAGACATATATAAAGAAGGGCCAGATCTTCTACTGTGGTAAGTTGCACTACACCCATTTTATACCCTAAAGACATGGCTTTCATATTTAGGGAGCTCAAATCACAGCCAGCTAGAGGGACACCAGCACCTCGCCATGCCAGCAGGACGCAGTTGGCCAGCCGCAGTCAGAGGACGAATGCTCAGTTCAGTAGCCGCACGGACAGCCAAGTGCCGAATGGTCAGCATGCCTCTAGGCATGGGAGGTTTAAGTGCAAACTTCCTTTGCAGGAAAGACAGACTGATTTAAGGAGGGCTGGGACCACAACACAGCTCTGTCCTCTCAGAAGCAGGATAGAGACTTTGATACTTTACACAATTTTAAACCGTGTACACTTTCCAAGTATCACTATATTTGGCTTGATCCTAATACTTGCTTTTTGAGTCTTCAGTATGGTCATTGACTGTATTAAATAATCCATACGGAGGTTCCCAACACTGCACGGGCACTTTCTTTGCAGATGAGCTGCAAACTTTGGAGGCAGGCTCATCTGGCTGCATAAACCCACATCTAAGACTAAATCTGTGTCCTGCCTCCCTCATTATCTATGAGGGCATCCCTAATAAAGCACTTGAATCTCTCTCGGCTTTAACAAAGCTGCAGTCTAGGCAGATCTTTAGAGAGAGGAATAGCAAGAAACAAATATTCATCTAAATTTCTTCTTAAAAAGGTGTGACCTGACAGGAATGGTCTGAGAGTGTAACCGGCTAGACACACAACAATAACAACAGGCTTGTCTGGAATATCCATTAATTAAAAGCCTATTAATAATCACAGCCCACCATGCTTTCCTGACATTGTACTGCCTTATGCTCCAAGTCACTCATTTAGATCCACATCTGTTGATCTTCTGGTATGCCCTAAATATCAATTTGAAAACATCACATGCAAAGCTTCTACGAATTATACTCCACCATCATTATAATTAATCTTTCTTAGTTGGCATGGCATCTTTGTAGTAAAATCCTTTCTAGAGAAGAAACATTTCTGGATGGAAAGAGAACTGGCACGCTATCTGTTATTTAAAATGAGTAAAAGTTAATACAAATTAACCCCCCCAAACAAATAAAACCAAAACCATCTGAAACCACAAAATAAGACTAAGAAAATCAAAACCAACTTTATACATGACTTCATAAAGAATGTAATTCAGAGAAAGATGACAGCAATAAACAAATGTGTGAGTAAGTATATATAAAAAATAGTATGTAGAAAACGATACTTCAACTTTGTCACATTTTGTGTCCGAGTCACTGCACATCTGTGGACAGTGTTCCACGTCACATTTTGCTATACTAAGGCACAGAAGTCAAAGGTAAAACATCAAATCTATAGCAGGGTTGCTTCTCCATCTCTCATCTTGCCCTCAAATCCGTTAAACCAAATCCTGAACTCCTAATATAATCACATGCAAAATCTCAGAAGGATTTGAATCCCAAATCAACAAGAGAGAATCTTAAAAGGAAGCAAGACAAGTAATGAAGAGAGAACAATTACCAGGCGTTCTGTACATGTGCATCCTTGCCTTGAAACACTCTCAATCAATTTCTATATGAACTGAACATTAGTGTAGAGATTGTCAACTATTTAGCAAGTTATTTCTGCCATGTATATATTAATTTCAGTACATAAACTGTGCATACCAGATGTATACGTGTATATATCAATTGTGTGCAACAAAATTCGTTTTGGTAGTGGTTAGTACTTAGAGTTGCAGCACTTGGAAACTACTTATCCCGCTTGTCGAAATCTGCTGGAAGGGTGTCAATGGTCTATTTACTTTCCAGTTTGCCCTGGGAACTCAGTTGTCTGTAAATCAGTACAGCACTTTTGGCTTCCATAGTTCTTGCTGATTTATAGCTGACCCCTTTACACAAAATGGAAAAAAAAAAACACCAAAACCAAGAGCAAGCTACATGAGACCATTATTTAGGTTTCTACATCTGCACTCAGAGATAGGATGCAACAGTTTTACAGCTACTTCTGCAAACTGAATTATGCCATATTGCTGCTCCCCCCGACACACTATGCAAAGCGGGGTCCCATACAGGAAAAATGTCACTTTATAATTGTATGCAGATTGTAATTCCTTAACAGCAACATACAAAAGGAAACAGTTAAGATAAGGTGGCCTTTTACATCACACAGCTCATCCACTTTGTGGTACACGAAAGGCAGACTCCAGAGGCTAGGACAACATCCTAGCCCTGCAAGAGAAGTTACACCCTGAGCGCGGGGATCGATGCAGTCTGCAGTGCTTACTGCTGCTCCTAGCGCTGCATGACGTGGGAGTGCGACCAGGGCTGCAGAAGGTCTGAGTGCAGATGCTGCTTTAACTTTGCCCCAGTATCGTTCAGAGGTCTGCAGCTGAGAGAAGGGGGGATGCCAATTTTCAAATATTCTTTTTTTTAAAAATGGTAAAAACTCCATCAACATAACACACTCTAAAACTGAACAACTTCTCTAGCTAATGAATTTTCTCCCCAATAAATTTTAACTGTTGGCTGCAAAAATTCATGCATTAATGGAAACAAAAAAACCCAACAAATAAAAAAACCCCACCCCTTCTCTTCCAATGCAAGCTTGCATTAAGTCCAGTACTACACAAATCAGCTGATGTACTTTTTCTAAAGCGACATTTAAAAAACTGAAATATATCAATTCAAAGGAGATATTTCAAACTGAAGCTCCTGCACATCCAGAATATAGAATACCTTTTAGTTTTCTTTGTTCTACCATAAGCCCACAGTGTCTCTTTAAGCTTATTACTACTCATAATAAAATTTATTTGCAAAAATATGCAACAATGCAAACCGCATTACATAAGGAGCATTAATTTCTGGTGACATTAAGCAAACTGCATCAGAAACTGGAGAGGAAAACTTGAAAGCCGGAAGTTTTAGAACTAATTCAAAACCTACAGCAGCCAAAGTAGTAACAGTCAAAAGAACTTTTGTTTTCATTTATGAGGGAGGGAAATTTATTCTTTTGATTTGGAGGTGCTGAAGGGAGAAAATTAGATTCCTTTTTTCTCAAAGCATTTTTGCCACTCCACTGTTTGACAGAAGTCTACTGGACTCTAGGAAATGTTTAATCTTCTTTTTTGGAAGATGGGCCGATGTGACTGCCGGTAGCAAGTTCGACAAATCCTGGACTACTGTAAATGTATACGGCTCCAATTGATTTTAGAATTAGATGTACAGAATAACTCGTCCTGTATGGTTTCCCAGCAGAGAGTCCAGAGCACACACTTTGCTGGAAGTGGTCCACACTAAACACTGACCTCACTAAAAAACATCGGGATCCCTAAATTGTTCCTGAGGGCTGATGGAAACAAGCAACCAGCATTTAACATGCATCTCATATTTTTGCAGCTAAAATGTCAATTGTGCCCTTTAAATCAGTAAAAAGTAAACTTATTAACCAACCTGAACTGAAATAAATAGTGAAATGATTTACATGGAAGTTGTTCTAGGCACAAATTTGTGAATAAATGGGGGCTGTTTAAAAGAAGAAGAAAAAAAAAATAGCAGCCTTCTGTTTTCTTCACTCCTGGCCACATGCTATCAAGATGTGATCAAGGTGCATTGTAGCTGGCTGTCTCCAAGCAAATTACAGTAGGGGCTTTAGGGTCCTACTTACAGCTGACATGTAACTCCATCAATCACTTGTTTTCATCCTAAATTACTGAAATCCCAAGACACTTTATGGTTCACCATACTTCACACATCCCTGCTCCCCTTTTCTAAAATTCTTCAGTAATAGAATATACACGAGGAACAAAAAAGTTTAATCTATATTGGTTTAAATACATAGCTTGCCAAAACGAGTTTTCCCTCCAGCTGACATTGAACTTTGTAATTATTTCTGAATGTTGTGTTTTGGAGACCGTTTCTGTGCTAATTTCATGGAGATCGTGTTTTCCACATCCTGTCTACATGACTGTCTCTTTTTCTGAGTAAATAGGAATATCACAGCTTTTTAAAAGACCCATCTCTCCTCCCCCTCACCTTCCTTCCCTCACATTTTTTATTCAGATATTTTAGCCCTCAGTTTTGTGAGGGCAAACTGCCATTTGACTTTGAGGAGTAAAACCTCAAGAATAAGGACAAAAGCACAAGGTGAAACACTCATGCACATCATGAATTTGACAACCACCCTCTGCAACTGCACACTACTACACAGCCAGCATGCAAGTTTTAAGTGGAGCAGGGATTCTGGGAGAAAGGAAATCTTCCCATCTCTAAAGCTCTTGGACATCACTTTCTTTCATGTATTTGTGCTTGGAGTGGAAGGAGCTACTTATAGAATAGCCCTGTGGATAAAGCACAGACTAAGGAAGTGAGAGACCAAGGTTCAAACCCGCACCTTGCTCCCAGGAGACTGTTCTGCCTA
This sequence comes from Psophia crepitans, assembly GCA_013399095.1. Taxonomy (NCBI): domain Eukaryota; kingdom Metazoa; phylum Chordata; class Aves; order Gruiformes; family Psophiidae; genus Psophia; species Psophia crepitans. Next base: position 790,210 of record VWZZ01002489.1, read on the forward strand.
CCAGGCTGTTGAAGCATCTTAAGTGGGGCCATAGCTCCTCCTGAAAGCGTACTACTGTGCAGCCAAACAAACAGGAGTTGTCAAGACAAAGCACGTTATAGGCTAGTGTCCAGGGCACACACCTGAGTGGGACAGGAGAGGGTGAACCAGGAGTGTAAATCCAAACAATTGACAAAAATTACAAAGATTTGATTCCTACAAATGAAAGACCTAAATCCTGACGCAGAGTTTATTGCAAAGCACGTACCAAGTGTGCTTAAATTCAGTACTCATGTAACTATACTTAGTCTCAAAAAAGTAAAAATTTCAAAATTAATATACTTTTTTTTAAAAAAAAAAAAAAAAGGGATCTGAGATGTCCTCTGTGGGAAAGGGACTGTTTACAAGGGCATCTAGTGATTACATCAAGAGATAATGGCTTTAAAGTGAAGGAAGGTAGATTTAGATTAGATATTAGGAAGAAATTCTTCCCTGTGAGGGTGGTGAGGCACGGGAACAGGTTGCCCAGAGAAGCTGTGGAGGCCCCATCCCTGGAAGTGTTCAAGGCCAGGTTGGATGGGGCTTTGGGCAACCTAATCCAGTGGAAGGTGTCCCTGCCCATGGCAGGGGAGTGGAACTAGATTATCTCTGAGGTCTCTTCCAACCCAAACCATTCTACAATTCCACAATTCTTCAAGCTGAAAGACAGAAGGATAACACTGAGCTACAAGTTATTCAGTATGTTATGAAGAATGCTCTCAGAAAATTCATATATACCAAGAAATGTATTAGCTCATGTATAATCCCTATTAGAAGCCATCATCCTTGTGCTACAGGGCTGCACTGCAGCTTGTGCGATATCTGCATTAGTCAAGCAGGCAAAAGGTCACCAATAAGAACGATCCTAGTATAATATTCAAATTTAATATTGCAAAATTAACATTCTTAAAGGCTAAGCAAGATAAGCTGATTAGAGTAAATGGCTTTCCCTCTTGCACATTTGTAGAGAGAATGATGAGAAGTCACACCAGAAAAGGGAAGAAGTGATTTACAGAAGAGACCACTAGCTAGTCAGAAAGAAGAGCAGAAATACATGTGTACTGTTTTCTGCAATGGTACAGTCTTTCGCTTTAAAGCTACCTTTTGTGTCAAGCTGGGAAGAAAGAATCCACAAGGTATCAATATATCAGCATTTTGTTCTCTTCATGACCTTTTAGAGGTGAGCCCATCTACCCAACTAGGCAATTTCTCCTCTCCCCTCACATTCCCCAAGAGGCAGCTGTTGGGATAATCACCTCCTTCAAGAACCAGGAGACTCAGAAAACACAAATAACACACTAGGCCAGCAGTTCAGCACTCTCCTTCAATTACCAATGTACATAAGTCAGTAGAAGCAGGCAATAAAATATCCACTTTAAGGTAGACTTTAAGAGGCAGAAAAAACAAACCCACACATACACCCTTCCTCTCCCCCACCACATAAGTACAAATTTGCTCTCCCCCCCACCTTCCTCAAAACATCATCTGGCAAAGAAAACTTTTTAAAAGGAACAAAACATATATTCCTCCTTAGACTCTCCTGTATCAGAAGGGAAATTTATCATTCTGTGTTCCTCAGCAATATTTTCTGCTTCAGCCTATATGCTTTCAAATTCCCTTCCAAACATAAAAGCAAAGCATCGATGAAAAGAAAATTGATGTCTCAACGAGCAAGAGCTCTTGCAGTGATTACAACCAAACAGCAATTGGCATGAACAGAGCCAACATTTAATACCATTTTAAGGTATAATTAAAAAGGAGAGCTGCTCAGAAAGGGCTCTTTACTATAAAATATGGCATGTACACACTACAAATACTCCACCAGCTTCTTCCCATGCAGTGGAAGCCTAAAAACCTTCAGATGAAAATGTATGGTGGGTCTGCAGAAGCCCTTTACAATAACACTTAGGGGCCTTTCAGCACATAATAGACTTTGGCACCCTGCTCTCCCTGTCATTAAGGGTGGCACCAGGAAGATTTAGAGCTGGAGTTTGCCTCCTCCTTATCTCACAGAGCGAGTGCTATAAAAGGTTGGGGTACTTCCACTCCATGTCTGGTCACAGTCTGATTTAGGGGGATTTGATAGGAGGACAAATAAAAACAGATTTGTTGTTAGATGCCTTGTCTCCTGTTGTAGAGCTTGAGTAATACTGCAGTTTAAAAGGAACTGTGGAGAGGAAAACCAGAGTAGTTCAGCAGCAGAGCACGGTAACTGCAGAAATATGAGCCATTTTGCTGAATGAAATAGGGGAACTTCGTTGCCAGGAATTTACTGGTGCAAAGCAGGGTGGGTATTCGGCTGTCTGGGGTTTGGTACAGTTCTTTATTTACACAAGAGCCAGCTGGAACCAGATCCACTTTCCGCCACAAAATGTAGGATCTAAGTATTACCTCAATGCGTGTGAGTACCTGACTGCACGACTAGTAATAACACAGGCGTCGCAGCCAGCTGTCAAGGGCGAAGGTGCCTAATAACGTGTTGGATAGGAGACTCGGTAAGATGTGCCCACACATCTGATGGCTGGGTCTTCACACTGAACTGACAACCCCCTCGGGCACACCGAGTCTTCTTTTCTTCTTTCAGGACAAACATTAATTTCAAGGTGTGGAAGCCAGGAATGGCTTTTGCAGCGTAGAAAAACCCGTTATACAATGTATCAAGGCCTTTCAGCTTTGGCACCCGGCTCTCCCAGTCATCACGGGTGGCACCCAGATGATTTAGAGTCGTTTCCATCTTTCACTGAGACTGCAGAAAACCTGTAGTTCATTAGTGGCTTTAGCACGTCTCAAAACCGTTCTCTGCAACTGGCCTGCAAGAGACAAAGATTTTCCAACTCATCTCTAACCCTTCAAATACAAATAACGTGGCTTTCTATGCTAGAAGTACAAGGGAAAACTTACCACCAGCAGCTGTGGTGTTCAGTGAGGCACAAAGCAGGATCACCGCATCACAGAGTTGCTTGAGGATAACCGCAAGGTGGAGTTTCAACACCTAAGAGCAAACTAACTTTCTGCGGATCAGCAAATAAAATGCCACATACTGAAACCCTAGATCTCTTTTTGGCTAGGGATTGCTCTGCAAGATTACATAGGATGGTTCAAAATAAAATTATTTTGTCTGATGTTCAGTCACATGCTTTCTCCCAAGTTTCACTCAAGACCTACAGGAAAAGATCCTTTTAAAATCCCTCTCCGCTCTGTTCAGGTTAGGTAACTCTCCTCCCAAGGAACTGAGAGCTTTAGTGGTCTTTTTTCTGGAAACCTCAGAAAGAAGTCTATATACAGCCTGCAGGAGCACACGTGACAAACCCTCATACTACACTAACTTGCAACCAGATGTTTAAGAGCATACTAATGCAGCCATCCTTGCATATCAGTGCAATCTCAACAAATTCTTGACACTTGCAAAACTCAGCCCTTCCCTCACCCCAAAGCATACACAGCAGTACCCCAGTTTATTCATTCTACTTCCTAGTCAGCATTTTTGGTCATCAGATAAAACTGGGTCAAGGGAATATCCTAAAAGTAAATGCAGATCATGTTGGAAAAACAGGAACATGTGACTCAATATTTTACTCTCTTAGAGAATGTCAAAATCTAGGCTGTAAACAACAAGATGGGCACTACCAGTTGACAGCCTGGTGCACACATCAGTTGAAAGCATACGAGAAAAAAATGCTACAAGAAACAACTAAGTATAAAATCAAAGTTTTCAATAATTTCAGCTAAAGAATAAAACAAGTTGTTCCAAAACACCAGGCCTAAAAATTTATTTAGCCACAAGAGGGAGACAAATACACGGACGGATGGTATTTTGCACTACATTCGGCTTTCAATTAGAGAAAGTGCTACGTAAAACATGGATGTGGTCAAGAAGTGCAAATTTAACTTTGATCTTGTAAGTTAACTTCCCATGCATTAAACCTAAAGGATACCTGGATCTAGTGAAAATCAAATCCAAGCCAGGATAGCTGCAATGATGCTTGCAGTAAGAACATAACATTTTTTTATTTGCATATGCCAGTTCCAGCACAGTAAGGGAATATCAAAACAAGAAAGTAAATTGAATTTTCATTTTAAGCATCTTTTCTAGAAGAAAGAAAGGTCTTGTTTCAGTGATGAAACAGTTTGGCCATAAAATCAAACTTTTCTGAAACATCAGGGTTAAACAGAGTTCACAGCATTCTCAAGATACACTTTTATGACATCTATAAGCCTATCATATGTTATAAATTAATGGCAGATACAGCACATTCTAATTATACCACCCATGTCTATAGCATTTAAGTAATAGCTCTAAAGGGTGGATTAAAATGATAAAAATCTAAGGAATGGCTGCAGATAATTGTGTGAGGTGCTACACCTCACAGATTTACAACCTACTGTACAATATCACCCTCTACTGGGCATCAGTGAGGAGAATTGGCATGGCAGCATCTTGAGAGATTCCCATAATGCACCAAGGGCAGAACAAGACTCATGGTGTCTTATTTGATTGAAGCACATCATCTGGTGCACAATTTAAAGCATTTAGGCTGTAAAATTTCATTACAGCTCAGCATAAACTGATCAACTGACTTCATGGAACAAAATGGCAAAAATGCATTCAACAAGTGGTAAATAAAATAGTCCAGGCACCTGGTCTTACAGGGCTCTGCTTCCTCCTCACCTGCTACAGCTGATTTTGAAAGCTCAGAGAACCCTACACAGCCAGGATCAGACCCAAATCGCCTTTTACTTTCAAATGTTAATGTAAAAAGAAGTTATTTTAGAGTGGAATTGTTTGGAAAAGAGCCATTTCACAAAGCAATGAAAACAACAGAGAACTTAATCCTTACTTCATGTAATTCATATAAGCTGGTATTTGCAATATCAGGCTACCCAGCACCACAGTTTGAAGTTGCACATCTGGCATTCGGTCTGTAATACCGCTGCAACAACATAGCAAAACCCATAAGAAAAGTCCAATAATGCAAAAGGGAGGGAATTGAAACTATTACTTTACGCATGTTTCACAGGTGGACCAATATTTAGCTGTAACACTACATAACGTCAGTCTGTGGGTTAATTCACTTCACGTTAGGAGGAACACGCATTCGCACCGTACGGTGCAGGAAGCTAAGCAAGGGCAGGCTGCGAGTCCCTTGCTGTTGGGATGAGGCTGAGGAGGCAGCTGCCACCTGCCCAGCACCTCACCCAGCTGAAGCTGTCCCTAAAGCAAGCTAGAGTCAATTGCTAGAGCATGTCTTTAACTAGTTGCAGTGACTTCCTATGATGCCATTTAGCAGTCTAGAGTAGCTAGAAGTGATTCACTCTCAGCTCATTCTTCCCACGTCTCTGTGGGCTTTAACCATGGGGGAAGTCACCTTTACACCCAGGGTGGTTCCACTAGCTCTCCAGCCCCAGCATTTCACAGGAGGCAGGCCTCCATTGGAGCTCTTCATCATTTGGTCATTTTATTTTAAAATTTTGCATTCTGACACAGGACCAATAATCCCAGGAGTTGCTGTATTTAACTCATTTTAGAAAAAGTATCCCATTATACAATATTATTCTGAGCAAATCCCTACAGGCTGCAATTTTCCCAACTCCTGTGCATGCTGGAGACAGCAGGTGAAGATGTGCTACAGACTGCCAGCCTCGCCAGAACTCCAAACTGCTGTGGAGTTAAGATAAACTGCACTGTGGAAACCAGATACACCATGGAAACCAAACTCTTAGAAGCCTGACAGAGATAATGTAACTGAACTTCGTTTTCATTTCTTGTATATGAACAATAAGTTTAAAATTATTTTTATTTCATTAAGCAATTAATTAAGGTGGACTATATACCATAGCAACACTTAGAAAAGCGTGAAATAATGAATTCCACTAGAAGGAAATGCATACATTTTCTAGACAAGTCTAGATTTCCAGTTTTAAGTTTGGACAATCAAGACTATCTATGGACTTTTAAATCTACTGTGAATGAAAACATGCAGGTCACATTTATATGAACTTGTTTTCAAATTAGGATTCTATTTACTGGTTCAGGTTAAAATGAGCATAAATCAAGCTTAAATTGAAATAACATTCATTATTTCAGTTTACATCATATTCATTTAAAAATACATCTAATAAAAAAACCAAACAAGCACTTGCAAACGCATGTATGAATTGATCCAAAGTGTGAGAAAATACACACACTTTCTTTAAAATTCTTGCAGGCAGCCAGACAGGACGACCACAAACAATTCAGTCCCCAAAGAAAGATGTACAAGCACAGTTTAAAGCTAATACCTATGTTCTTTATTCTCAATAAGTCTGTTTAATGTTGGAGAAAAGTGATTCTTTATCACTGCCACATGGATCAAGGTCTAAGAAACTCTGTCTTGCAGCAGACTGAAAACAAAATAACTATCACCCCTACATGACCCCTAATTGTGCAAGAAACCTCATTGATGCTAGAGGGGTGGGCTCACATACACAAGGGTGGCAGAATCAGAACCACACAATTTTCCTGATGACCAGAAGTTATCCCCAGTCTACAGACTTTCTTTCTAGGCTGCAGAGAAGTCAATAACTTCTGTAGTGTGAACCATAGAGTAAGCCACTGCATCATCAAAGTCTCGTAAGTGAGCCCAATTTGCTTGTGTTTGAATTCCCAGTGAACAGCATAACCCATCTCTGCCTAGAAGAAACTAAGCCAACAGCAGCACCAATCTCAGTTTTATTCAAAACCACAAGTCATGCCTTGAGGATATAAATTTATCCCCTCCCTTTCCCATCAACACACACGTTTTGCCACTCGCCTTGGGAAGCATGTTATTAAAAAAAAATTCATTTCCCCCTTGGATACATTTTTATATTGTATACTAAATTATGCATTTAAAATCAAATAAAAAGAATTTACTGCCTTAAGATTACTGCACACATCAGAAAGCTCTCTGTTTCTAAATTTTGGAAGAATTTTCCACCTTCCCACCCAAGCCAAGCAAACATCCAGTGTTGTTACAGCTGAAGCAGCAGGGAAAAAGAGACAAAAATATTTTTCACATTAGAAAGCTGTGCTTCAAGTAGTAAGGAGGAAAAGAGCACATATCAGAAAAGGTACTACTCAATGCCTCCAAGAGGGAAAGGGAACTTTAATTTTGAGGGCATATCTGAAAAGTTCACAGTTTAGGTCAGTCTTGGATAATAATCCTCTGATCCTCTCCTAAACAACATGAAGCTTAGAGTCTGATAAATTAGCAGCCTAATACAGAAGTTTATCTTGCAGCATTTCACTCCTTTTGGTCATGGTTCTCCTTGTTGGCAGGAAACTAAGAAGTTAAACAATACACGGAGAGACGGTTCAGACATGGCAAATGTTATTGTAGCATTTTGTTTTGAGGAGGACACAGGATGGGGGTGAGAAGTGACATCTTTTCTGGTGTGAAGGTTTCAGTCTGTGTTAATACAACAGCAAACATTTGCAAAACCTGAAAACATAGAATACAAACACCCCAGTTTTATTTATAAACTTAAATACAAGTGCCCTGATTTCCTGACTCATCCCCTTCACCTGGAGTTTCAATTGCTTAAATCTTCCAAAAAATCAGGAGACTTAGATACTTAAGTATAATTTTATAACATTAACTGCAGGTAGTCATGTTTGGACAAGTTTAACGTGAGTTTCTGTAAGGAGCAACTGCAGTCTGTGTCCATCTCTAAACACAAGGTTTGTTCTTCTACTTAGGCAGAAGAAATTAATGAAGTAAGGTAAATAAGACAATAAGTTGGCAAAGAAATGCTTAACTAGAAACTAGGGAGTTTTTCCCCTCATGAACTACAAGTTAAACTCAGCTGGACAGGGATGGAGACCCACTGTGCAAACATCACTGAAAATCTCCTGTGGAACTTCACCAACCCAAGTGAGACCTGCTGCCCTGCTATTCACAATGCCCCCAAGCTTGTTAAGGGATGGTAGCTACAACTGAAGATAAGTTATGAATGAGAATAGCAAATAAGTGGGAGACAGAGGCTCAGGAACAGACTGGGTGAGGTAAAAGACCAAGTCAAAGCAGAGCAGACAGTACACTGAAGAAAACACAGAGGTTTAGGACACAGAGGTACATGCATGTAGATAACGGTGCCTGCCAGTATAGCTGGCAAAGAAGAGGTGATAGAAGTAGGAACAAATAAGTAAATTTAAAGAAGCCAGCATAATATGAAGCTGAACACGGCCTAGGAACAGGGAGATGAATATGGTCTAGGGTCAAGAGGCAGATAAACAAACCTGCCAAGGAAAAGAAGGAAGCTTGACATCAGTTACATATGGTGCCCCAAAAGACATACTTCCAGCTGAGAAAACCAAGGACAGAGCACAGCAAACACCTCAGCCTAATCAGTAGCTGGGTTTTGGTGGGGTTTTAATTTTTGAAAAGCATGGGAGTGTTATAGAGAAGAAAGTACTGAATGCAGCATCATCTTATTTTTACTCTATATGCAGAAATAGTGCCCCTCTTCCCTTCTGCAAACAGATAGATTCAGGTGGCAGAGAAGATGACATGTGGAACAGCAGGAACTCAGTGGCAGGCTACAGCATATTTATTGGAAAACTTTGGTCGTACCTGAACCATCAGGAAGGATTTATCCAAAACCTCCACGTAACTCCACAGCTTCCTTGCCCTTATGCTTCCATCAGACAGAACATGTGTTGGATACTGTCACTGAAATGGGTTTAACATTCCTACAGGCTTCCCCAGCTTTAAACTCCAGGTCCCTGGGTTGCGTGTAAAGGATACCATAATTTAACTCGGCTTATGGACACTGAAACAGGTCAAACATTTGTCAACTCACTTTAAATGTCTTTTAAAATATTTCCAGAATGACTAAATAAGCCCCCAGAGAAGCATGAACAAATAGTCAGAGTCTGCTAAAGAGAAGCGGAAGGATTGCTCTCTCCCAAAAGGGGATAGTCAGGACATCTGTTGAACACTCCGTTTTTTTTTCCTTTCCTAAGGTAATTGTTGACACAGTCCCATGGTCCCACTTACGCATTCAACTGGAAAACTAGAATTTGGATAGCATCATAATTCATTGTTGAACCTCTCTACCCCTGAGTTAGATGAGTAATTAACACGGCTCCTGGGACCGTGGTTGGACTCCTTGGCATAGTGCATTTGGTTGAACTAGAAGTCTCCACAGCCTGTAGCAAGGAAAGCGATTCCCTTACCCAGCTCAATGTAGCATAGCTACCAGATCTGAGGTAGGCAGCGGATTTGAACCATTGCTGGTGGTGAGTGGGAAGACCACCAGTTCACCAGACTGCACAGGTCTCTTTCAAGACAAACTGAGTTTTGCCATAGCCATGTCTGCTACAGCTCCAGATTTAGTGTTCTGGATAAGATGAGGACATGACAGATCAGGGGGGTCTACAACAGTGGGGACATACCATGACAAGTGGCAGAAATCTCAGAACAAAGCTGATCAGGAAGAGCACGTCCTTTCTGGTGTCCCACTTGTGCTGAAAACAATAAAATTAGCATTTCTACCTCAGACGAACTGCTGCCTTCTGTGAAGACAGCAGCTGTTGTTCTGTACCCAAGATGAAAACTCTGTGTGTTCCCCTCCTGCCAGTTTACTACCAGTGCATTTACTGGTAGTAACAGTTGCCACATCACTGAAAGAGATGATGTTAAGTTTTCTGCTCTGGCAGAAAAACTTTGTACAGCCTTCTCTCTGCACCTGGTGAAAGAGTAGTTCTCTCCCTTCCCCAACACTCAGCCACACTATGGGATTTCACAAAAAAAACCCGAGAGAACACAGAAATAATGGTGGATTTTGGACTTCAGATCTCCAAGGAGTTGAGCTGAGCAAATAAATTCCTTTCAGGCAGGCCACGGTACAGGTGACTCGAAGCTGCATTGAAATGACCCCACTTCTCATTATCTGTGTAAAAAAAAAGTCTCTGCTATCCCAAACAGCTTTGCTAAGAAATGAGGATCTAGCTGATACAACCTCTGAATTTCAAATAAACTCACAGACCTCATTCAATGGAGCCCATATTCTCAACACAGTTGATCCCACTGAAGTCAATGAAGTCCTGTGATCAGCTTCAGCAGGACAAGGATTTGACAGCAGCTGAAAGACACAGCCCTGTAGTTAGTGGAGTTTTATGTAAAACCTGATTCTGAGCATGCAAGTAAAATATCAGACTGCTCAATATTTGTGAGTGTTTGTGACAATATGTCAGCCTGTCTTCTAGAGATTCTGTCAAGTGGAAATTGCTGCTGTACTGTAGATGGATGAAAAATCTAGCCTCGTGCCAGTAGGCAATCACCAGAAATGAGGACTTCTAAAGGAAATAGAGAACCACCAAAAAAATTCCATGGTATCTTCATGGTCAATAAAATAATATCAAGTGTGTTATAAATTCACATCTTGTAAACTTCTTGTGCATTCATATGAGAAAACAGGATCTAACCTTTGGTGGCTAGCTGCATCCCACCATGGATCCTGGAGCAAACAAACGCATGCTCCATCTAACCAGCAAAGACGGTACAGTGAGGGCTCTATTGAAAAATTCTGCTGCTTGGTGCGCTGTCAAATCCAGTTCCAACCAGCAAAATGCATCTTGCGTGACTTCTGCTATGTGAAAGTACTCCTGTACGTGGTGGGAGATTATATTTAAAGGCTATCCAGTTTTGAACTGTGTGACAAAAAAACCCCACATCAATGCTAATTCAAGAGAACGAGCTGATTGTCAGTAAGAAGCACTAAATGTTTCATGTATGCAACACAAATTGATAGTTCTGTATTTGTTTCTGTCATGGTTCTATCAACTGCTCCCTAATGACGTGTAGTCAAGTGTTATATTTTGATTTGCATGTTTCACATGAATCATTAATGCAACAATACAGAACATAATGTTGTTCCCACCAAAGCCACATTATGTTCCTGGAGATGGAGTGTGCCCACAAAACGCTTATACAAGGAAAAAAAATCACAGAACAAAAGAACGGGCACATGCGCACACTTGCTTGGCTTTCACAAGCTGCTGTGGACAAAGGACCCTCTTGTTGGTGTTTACCTATTTTCACTTGTTTCTTTGGGGTTTTTTGTTTCTTTTGTGTGTTGTTTTTTTTTTTTTTCAACAGCTTGTCTATAGTTACATTTGTTTCAATTATTTTTTTTTAAAAAAGTTGTGGAATGTTAAATGGACTGGCTTAAAGTAAGTGGAGCTGGTAAGTGTTAGGTGATCTCTACAAGATCGTTGCCATGTGGATCAGACTGTAAGGTTTTGTCTCAAAAGATATTGACGCATGCTGGCACAACTGAGGTAACACTTCACAACATATCTCCAAGCACCAGCTGGTCCTAGCTTTTAAGGCAGACCTGCACATATTTTCTACATATCTCATTTCCCAAACTCATTGCTAACGCTCCAAATAAGACCACTCCACCAGCCAGGAAGGCCAACCAACTGGTCAAGAAGATAATTTACAGTTAATGTAAACCTACTCAGTAGGATTACCAGGACATTTATACACTTACAAGCATTCGTGAGTGGCATATGATGCTAATGGACATTAAAAGGAAGGCTGCATGATGAATGGTGGTAATTAATGATTAAAGCATTACACAACACGTTTCTCTGGGAGTGCCATGTTAGTGTCACTAAGTTAAGATCCATCAACCTGCAGCTTAAGAGGTCTTGGGGTTGCAAATCACTAGTGGAAAAATAAAGGTATTTTTACCCTTGCACTTTTACTCTTGTAACCACATGCAGAAATATTAACACAGGAATGAGGACATCTCCAGTTTGATAAACATATATTAAATATGTGCATGGGTGTCACGCATGCCCCCCCATTTCTGAAAGCTTTAGCATCTAGCTCCTAAGAAACCCTGTCTTCTTCTCCATCTAAAAATGCTCCATTAAGTAGTACCTTACATGCAGGCATTGTTTTAATCAGTAATTTTTCGTAATAATCAAGTAGGCTGGCTTACCAGGACAGACAGGGATCCTGCTTGCTCTACTCTTGCTCATGGTTATGTATTATGGTAGAATTGGTGAAAGGGGAAAAAAAGTATTCTCTGACCACCATTTTCTACCAGGAAAGGGAACAATTTTCATGTTGTATACATGTACACACAAGCACGCACACACTTTCCCTGGAAGGAAGGTAGCAGCAGAGCACACAGTAGTCTGGTCATTGTTAAGCCAGTGAGAGGTGTTAATTACAAATACATCAGAGCACTAACAACAGTGAGTGTGACACTACTGTCTAGACACTGAAGCAGCTAAGGATGACTCAATTTATCCATTGAGCAGTATCTGATGCCAGGAGCAGCTGCGGTCATGCATGGTTCCAGCTGCCGCTTACTCAGACATCAGTTGCTGCTCCAGGTTAACATCCTGCTTGCCCTATAGAAGAGTCAGTAGAGAGGAGGGAGCACATGCCCGTGTCTCAGCCAACCCCCTTTAACATCTGCTATTTTAGCCCAAACACATGGTGATCGGTGCTTGAACTTAGTGGTATCAATTGCCAAGTGGAACAGCTAACACATAGGTAGATGTGACAGCCTGCCAAAAACTGCCTAATATGCAAGAACCCTCGAACAGGGTGGGCAGATGAACACAGGAACATCTTAAACTGCAGCAAAAGAGATGAGCTAAAAACTGATCTATCAGACTCCTTGTTTAACATAAGATCTCCAGGTGGTAACTAATGCCCTGCTTAAGGGAACTGAGGTGGGGGGTGGTGGTGGTGTGCTTTTTGTTTGGGGGGTTGGGGGTTTGGTTTTGGTTTGGTTTTTTTTTTCTTCTTATGCAGGTTTGGTCTCATCACAGCTACAATTTTTAAAGTGCATCTGTCCAACCTGTTTTCAGGAGGATTAGACAGCACGGTGCTGAAGACACATGCACATGCAAGATGCAGGTCAGCATTAGAGCTTTCAAATGCAGTAAAGATGTGAGCTGGTCTCCCAGGAATCAGTTCTCAGTCCGAGAAATCAATTTTCCCAGTCTCCTGTGCTAATCAGACAGACTCACTACTTTAACTTAGTATCTACTGGAATAATGCTGACTCTGCTAATCTGAGTAAAGCTAGGTGTTATAGCAAGAGATGCAGATACTGGAAGAATTGCCTTGACTCTGCAATCAGTTATTCCCCTGTATTAAATTCCCTTTAAAAATAATAAAAATGAATTTAAAACTCATACAAATTCAGAGAACACCTCTGCATGCAGCTGGAAAGGATAAAAGACACACACAAATTTCTCCAGGTATATGGTCAATCAGGTTCATTTCATCAGCCAGCTATAGCCTGAACATATTTTCCCATTCTCAGTACAAACACAGCACAACATTTTCAGAGCCAGAGAAGCAGCCAGTTAGAAAAGAATGAGAAACTTGAAGTGATCACTTGATCCTCATAAATGCCGCTAAAGCTGATTTCAGAAGTGGGCCTTTGTCTTCCTAATCCCGGTAATTCCTTTAATTGAAACTGCAGAAGTTGTCTTTTTCAGCTAGAAAATGCTAGTTCTTCACTTTTAAAGTGACTGAAAGGTTTTTTCTTAGCCTGGAAGGCAGGTAGAGTTTGCACAGAGCACACTAGGTGAAGGACCAAGAAAGAGCAATAGTCAAACAAAAACTTACATGAAATCATCAGACATTTAATTTTTACATGTTAAAAAGCAGACAAAATGCTATGAAGTCTATAAGGAGGGGAAAAAAAAGAAAAAAGAAATAAAAGAGAAAAAAGTGGAGATTTCTCCTTCCACATTATTTTCTAGGGAGTTAACCAGAAAACTGGGGGTGATGAATTGTTACGAAAAAGTGAAGAGAAATTATGCCTAACAGTCATGTTCTAGTTAAAAGAAAAGTAGAGGACAATTAAGAGTCACAGGTTCTGGGTTCTGTTTCTTACTCAGCTAGTGACTTTGAATAAAACATCTGGGGCCTGATTCAAGAGAATAAACCCATATGGGGCCACTGTGGGACTTCCACATGGGATCCTTAATCATTCTAGGGCCAGATTCGGCAATCTAAGAAAATATAAATCTGAACGTTCACAAACACCATATGGAGGTTAAAAAAAATAAAATCCACCATTTGCAAATAAAACTTACTCAAGTCCAACACAGGAATACTTATTTCTGATTTCAAAAAAAAACCCAACCAACAAAAAAAAAAAAAAAACAAACCAAACCACAACCAAAACTTAGCACGTGGTGCTATACACTTTCCCAGAAAAGAACATCACTTTGTCCTGGAGCAGGATAAGGAGAACAACAAAGGCAGCACTGTCTGTGTACCAGGACACCAGCCAATGGGTGACTGTGGGACTGAGATTTTTTTAAAAGATATTTGTAGTGGTATCTCTAAGAGATAGTTCTCTGAAAAAGAAAGGGTTCTCTAAAGAGTCTTTCCAATTATTTCTACATCCCAAAAATAGCTGGAAAGAGACCTGAAGGATGAAAGTTGGCAGACTTCCACTTCTAAGAAGCCACACCACAATCCACCTGCTTTAGGATATTTGATCATAATTTAATTGCAGCCTGGTGCTTGTATGGCCCAGCTGATGATACCCAACAGACTCTATTTGTTTTACATGAAGAAATGAATTAAGCCTTCAGAGACAGAGAAGTCAATGGACATCCATGGTAATGAGTGTACCAATACCATGTTTTAAAAGACTTTAGGAAGAGAAGTCAGAAAAAGGAGATACTTTAAAATGAAAATGCAGTTGTTTGCATCCACAAACAGAAGGAGAGACAGATTGCAGATGCTTAAGAAATTACAATTATACAAATACCCATATATTACATTGAAAGTACCCACTTATCAGCTGTACAGTTGAAGATGAAGCTCAGCTTTACAGGTTTCAGTAGCACTACTCTAGATTTCAGCTGGTCTAACTGGGACTGGAGTCTGGCCTGCTGCCATTAAATTACACGAAACAATACTTGATGACTTTTGTGCTAGCAGAAATACAGAGCCAATAGAATGTTTTTCTTGTACATCACTATAAAGTGAAGTATTTTTATCAAGAAAACTTTAGAAAATTCAGCAAGCACAGTAGCGTGAGCCCAACTTTAAGAACAGAGAAGTCCATGCATCAAAGTGAAGTTGAAAAAAGGAAACAGGTAATGGGTAGTCTATCTCCACCTACAAAATTAACAGAGATCACAGGACCATAACTCATAAAGCCCTTATGAAAACATCTTCCACTATTTAGCGCTCAGGCTGGTTCACTGCAGTCTCTTCTTGCTCAGTTTTCGGCTAGGTTAGACGTACTTGGTCACATTAATAGGGTGAATACGAACGTTTGCACCTTTCCAGCCTTTGAGGCACCAAAGTGCAGTTCAGATGATTAACACTGCTTTTCTGTTCCTATGTACTGTGATAAACACTTAAGTATGTAACAAAGTTGTTACTAAAAGCCACGGTTATTTTAGTCAGTATACCCACATATTAAACTGAGACTGTCCTCGCCTCAGAACTATTGTGTGAGACTACATGCAAACTCTGGCAGGAATGGCACATCAAGCACAATCAGGTCACCCACTGGGTTTCCCTTAAACTTAATGATTATTTTATTTATTTATTTATTTTTAAAGGCATCAGTAGCTAAGAAAAGAATGGTAACATGTCCGACCCTTAAAAACAAGGTCATCTCTTGGGCAGCGAGTGCTACAGATATGAACCTAGTGGCTTCTCAAAACTGGCTTTATGTAATAAAAGACTTGCAGTACATTGGCAACTTCAAGCAGACAAAGACTTTTCTGTTTACGTCTAGAGATATGAAGTTAGCCACATAGTCATGCCCAGTAAATTCTTAACTATTCTGCCAACTATGATTGAAGAGATTTTTGAGCGCTTTTTTTTCCCCTGAGGACTTTTATCTTATTTCACAGGAGCTGAAAACATCCCATTTCTTTTAGTTTTGGATCACTTCATCTTCATGTTCAGTATCTAAAGAGAATGCGCAACCGCAATCCATTTATGCACAACCTCCTCTTGCATGAGAAAACCAAAGCACTCAGAATATTTGCTCATTAATCTCTCATCTAAAGAGGAAAAAGTTCATCCTGGTTTTGGCTGGGGTATAAGTTTCTTCATAGTAGCTAGTATGAGACTATGGTTTGGGCATGTGCGGAAAAGAAAGTTGATAACACAGGGATGTTTTTGTTACTGCTGAGCAGTGCTTACACAGAGCCAAGGCCTTTTCTGCCTCTCACCCCACCGGCAAGTAGGCTGGGCATGCACCAGGAATTAGGAGGGGACACAGCTGACCCCAACTGACCAAAGGCACATTCCATACCATATGACATCATACTCAGCATATAAAGCTGGAGGAAGGAGGAGGAAGTGGGGACATTCAGGGCATCGGCGCTTGTCTTCCCAAGTAACTGCTACACATGATAGAGCCCTGCTTTCCTAGAGATAGCTGAACACCTGCCTGCCGATGGGCAGTGGTGAATGAATTCCTTGGTTTGTTTCCTCGCACATGCAGCTTTTGCTTTAACCATTGAACTGTCTTTGTCTCAACCAAAGAGTTTTCTTACTTTTACCCTTCCAGTTCTCTCCACTACCCCACCAGAAGGGCGAATGATTGAGCAGCTGTGTGGTGCTTAGTTGCCAGCTGAGGTTAAACCATGACAATTTCCCATCACAGGCACTCTGAGCCATCCAGAACAGGAATGCCAAAGAATCACCAATGGACAGAATACAAGCTGGATGACCAAAAGTTTCTATACTGAATTCACAGGTTTTACAACCTTCTGTCAAACAACGTTTGAATGGTTCACCTACTCAGTATCATTTCCTATCATAATGAAACTAGGAGAACAACAAGGAAGCCGTGACAGAATACTTTCTCTTATCTTTGACACACATAAATCTTGCGCTTTTGGTTGGCAAGATAATTAACTGAGTGCTTGAGACTTGAAAATAATTTTATGACACTCCTTGAAGAGGAAGGAGACATGCACAAAAAACCTGTGCTACCCAGTGAGCACTACTGGTAATACACCTTAAATGTAATTCTTTTCTTCAGATGCAAGTAGTTTAACCTTGCCCTAAATATAGTTAAAGAATGGCATCAAAAGAAATGGT
The DNA here is from genome assembly GCA_013399095.1 of Psophia crepitans. Taxonomy (NCBI): domain Eukaryota; kingdom Metazoa; phylum Chordata; class Aves; order Gruiformes; family Psophiidae; genus Psophia; species Psophia crepitans. Next base: position 807,314 of record VWZZ01002489.1, read on the forward strand.
TTAGGTACTTTTTTTAAACAGAAAAAAGCCAACATTAAGAAAAAAAACCCAACAATATTTATACACACATCAAAAGGAATCATGTTAACATCTATCCCAGTAACTACCCCAATTTTTTGTTTTAAATACATTATTATTATTTTGTCCCTACAGAGCAGGGAGGGCTGAAGTGACAATACTGTGATTTGAACATCTTGACTGAGTGAAGTTGTACTGCGTCAATAAGGCCACGATAGAGGTCACTAGCAACATCATTTTCCCTAGGCTGGCAATAAGATCTCAGATCTGACATGACTTTGCTGTCACAAGATGTTAATTATCCCCATAGAGATAATACGCAGGCAAACACAGAGAAGTGCACGTTCTCTTTTGATTTATTAGAAACTGTATTAATTTACAAGAGTAAACACAGAACTCATTAATTTCAAATAACACAATTTAGCTACACCGAATTACACCTGTTCCTTAGCTCCATCACAGAACAGAAAGGCATCAGGGATAATAAAAACCTGAAAAGGATTAAAATACAGAATCAGACCAGGGATTATTCCCTTTTTTTATTTAATACAAGCATTGTCTATTAGAAGCAATTTTCTGAAGGCTATTGCTCTTGCATAATATGCTGTATGAACATGCAGAGGGTGGGGTCCCAACAGCCCAATTCTTTTAATTCACTGAAGTGGAAACAGTCAAGAACAAATGGAAAGCAGAGATCAATTGCTCCCACTGGCGATGTCACCAATTATGAATTTTGTGGAATTAAAATGAATTTACCATCTTGGCTGTGTTATTATGGTTACATTGTGTAACATTATGAAAAGCACATTCATCTCATATATAAGATTAGCTGAAATGAACGTATGATTTTTCTGCTTTTGAAATACTGCGCACGGTAATGATACTTGATCTGTTCCAGCAAGATGTCTCAGGCTCACTTTTTAACTAGTCACAAAGCAGCTGCCAGCAGTATCAAGCAGCAAATGCAGCAAAAAAGGTAAAATTCATTTAGCCACATATCAGCAGCATCTGGTACAATCTCTGATAGCCACTGAGGAATCCAACAGCCCCATTCTCCCACACTAGTCTGTCTCCAAAGGTGAACTGCCTTGCCTTCAGAGGGGCTGCTTCCAATCTATAGCGATAGAAGAAAGGACATGAATTTGGCCTTCAGCTTCAAAAGCAGGCTAAGTAACGCAATGATCTCAGTATCAAGTAAGCAGCACCACCCTACAGAGAGCAAATGTTCAATGGGGAAAGCAAACTTTTTTTTTTTTATTCTTTATCCAGCCATGCTCATAGTGTAATGCTGTACAGTAACAACCAGACCATGAGTGACTGACTGCAGCTGAGGGCTAGACACATGGCCATCTCCATTGTGTAACAAGGGCTTACAGACTGGGGGTAAGGAATAATCTTTTTAACCATTCCCAGGAAACTCAACAATACTTTTTCACCACAGCTTTTAGACAGCTCCAAAATAGTTTTGTCCTTTGGGTTTGTGGAAAGGAAAATGTTTCTTATAGACAGTCAACACTCCAAATTTGCCAAGTCTGTTTTTGGAAATGAAACAAAGGGGAAGTAAATATTTAATTACATTTAAAAGATTTGGGAACAGGAGTCAGAAGATACATATGACTATTTTGCAAGCTAACATGGAAAAAAAACTTCTCTGCATCGTTAGCTCCTAGCAGGGAAGCGATTGCTATGGCACAGTGCAGGCAGTTTAAGTCACAAGGGTCTCTCTCTTACATTATGTTGATGCCAGGCACATACTAGACTTATTAAGGAGCGGCATTACAAAGGCAATAGAAACTGGGAGAGACAAAAGGAGGAAATAAAAGCTCTACAAAACTTCAGATTCAAACAAAAACTAAAATTCCTAATAGCAGGTGGGAAGGAAGGCAATTTCAACAAATCAAAGAAGTTTCCACAGAGTGGAAAGAGAGGATGCAAGGGGCAAGACATTGAAGAACGAGCCTACATGGTCAGGACAACCCTGCACATCAACACTTTGCACAGCCTGGACCGCAAAGAAAAGTCCATAAGCTTTGCTTAGAAAAATGGCTTTTACCCAGTCTGCTAAGACAGCACTGATCCACAGCACTTAAATGAACGCAACTGTACTATCTGCTGATGTACCAAAAGTTCAGTAAATTATTTCAGATATACTAAATCCGTCACAGCCTTGAAACACCTGCTTCCAATAACGGCACTTCATTCTAACAGGTAAAAGTACAGATAACAGTGCTCAAATACCACCAGTTAGAGCTGGTATTTTAGCACAAATAACAAGTGAGCCACAAAACGCAACATTTCAGCTTGGATCAAATCTGCCTCAAGATCTGCACGTTTGGTTGGACTCTCTCACTCCACAGTTTAAGGGTAGAAGTCTCCCGTGAACAGATTTTTTTGCAAGGCTGAGGTTCTCCTTTCAACTTATTATTTACATTGCTGCAAGAACCAAGAATCAAACTCTATTTAAGCTAAACGCATGCTGGGACAGCATTCTAGCCAAGAGCTGAAAACTTTAATAGAGCAATTACACAAGGAGCATAAAGAAAAAAGTGATGAAATATGTAGCAAGAGACAAAATAATTTTGTTCAGGGCCCAGATCAAAAGAAGAACCAAGGAAACAATTGTACAGCTTACAACCCACATGTCTGCTCTTAAACTGAAGTCAGCTATATCTCTGAAGAAATACAGAGCTGTGCAAAGAAATTATGTGAACTTTTCCTAATCTGGATCAACCAGCCATACTGCTAATAGTAATAATAATCTTAAGGAACTGAGAATAATTGTCTGTTGAGTATAATTATGAACTGCCCTCTCCTGGACAAAACAGGAACATTCAGATATTTCATTAACCTCATTTCACATCTATACACTCCAGAAAAAGTTAACACTATTTTTAAGTATCTGGAAATTCTTTGGGAGTGGACACCAAATTCTCCAAATAGCATCCAAAATTACAGGTGTCTTTATGTGAAACCCAGTGTCAGGGTTCATGCTCTTTCTAATCTGATCCAAGACATCGTCAGACAGTAGCCATCAGTTCATGGTAATACACAGTAATGGCTTTTAAGCTATAAACTTTAAGTAGGTGATGGACTATCACAGATTCAAGACTTACTGAAGCTTGAAACAGCAACACCACACATCCCCTCAACACACACCCCAACCACACACCCCCACAGCTGCCATTTCTAGCAAAATGGGGGAATGAAACATTCAGAAAAATCCTGCTACAGAACACCTAGCTCCCTTTTGTTTTCCCAGCCGCAGAATTGTGCAAAACAAGTAAGGAGACTATGCAAAGGATATTCAGAAATATCCTACAACAAGGCCAAATTCAGCAAGCTGCTGAGTAAGTACCTCCCACGAGGTGCCGAGTGCCCCTGACTCCTGCTTGAAGTTATATCGCAGAAGCCTTGACACATTCGGACGCATGGAGGACACCCATTATTTTAGCCATTTGAAAGGAAGCCTGATTGATATAAGACACCCACAGGGGCAGTAGAAGATGGCTGCAGTCTGCGCAGTGACATAGGAAGGTCAGAGGGAGGTAGAGGGACTACGCTATATCAGATATAAAAAATAAATACCCCCTCCCCCCCCGAGCTTTGGAAATTACCTACATATCATTTTGTCAAATAGTTTCTGTGGTGATATGGACCAACATAGTAGTTGTGACAGCAGCCCTGAGTGGGACAGGATGATGGTGAGGGGGATACAAATGCACAACAGAGAGCACTTGCTGCTTCTAATATACAGTTCCTGAGCTCGTAGCAGCTAAATACTGTACTTGGGACCCCAATAACAGCTTTCTTTTGCTACATTTTAAAAATATTAAACAGCTTCCATCAATTAAGGAATTGGGTTTTTTTTAAAACACAAATATCCTATTAGATCCTATTAGTACTGCACAGTTCACCAGATGTATGGAGTGAAAGCAGCATTGCATTCCACTAGTTAGTAAACATACCTAAAGACATATTTTTCACCATGGTTTAAGAGGGTGAGGACGGGTAAATTACAGAAACAATCCTATAATATACATTTTCTGCCTAAAAAACCTAGTTTCAGAGTCAGTATTTCTAGAAATGTAAGTACTGAAACTGCACTTTAGTTGTCAGTAAATTCATTATCACATTAACTAGGTCTAAATTATTAAACCTTAATGATGTAGGTTCTCAAAATGTGTTGGGCTTTATTTTCCCACACAGAATCAATGTTAAACATTAGCAGTATAAATTAAGTAATACTTTACCATGGCATGCTGCTGCTTTGAATTGAGTTACCCTAGGAAGATGTATATTCATGGCTACAGGCTCTCTTTGGCCTCCTAGCGAGGATGATATAGTTTATGGTAACAAATAAGCAGTCGACCTGTAATGACTTAAATGATGTATACATTTTTGCCAGTGAAAATGTACCAGTGAGGACCTTTCTGCTTAAGGGAATGAGAAGAAAACAGGAGCATGTACTATAAACATAATTTCCATGAAAGCCTGGGGGAGCATCTCCCTTTACACAGTTTAGAAGCATGGCGCATATCACAAAACATTTTAGGATAGTTAAATTAATAGAATATAGACTGAGGCATATTTGAGAAGGATAATTTTTTAAAAACAGTATTTTGGCTTTAATCCTGTGCTGCTTGTTTTTTCTGGCCTTCAATCTGAACTGTGCAAAAGACAAGTTAGGAGACTATGCAGTCATTATCTTGATGCAATTTATGAGTCCTTAAAAGAAGGAAGTATTTATATTGCAAAGTCGTCATAACTATTGTCACATATTATTGCTGGGCTTCAATTTCTTGTGTTGCTATTTCTTTTACTCACCCAGAGGGTTTTAAAATGGCAATGAGCAGTTTATTTGATAGTGTAAAGGTTACAGAGTCTATATTTTGCAATGATACTTGAATTAGAGAAAGCAAGGTAAAATACACATCTTACATTGCTTTTCCAGGATGCCTAAAATAAGACTGAATCACCATGGATGCTAGCTTGTCAAAGTAATCAGCAATTATCACCAACACAGACTAACAGGTTGAGAAGAACAAATTAAAGACTGTGATAATCCAGGCCATTTGCTACAGATTCCTTGACTGAGCTGCCATACCCAAAGACTATCTCGCCTCATTCGGAAGTGCAAAATGAATGCTGATTCTGCCCAGATACAGAATCAGAGGCTACCGAACCGATAAAAGTTATGTGACAAACCTAGAGGTGAGAGACTGCATGGTGTGACAGAGCCGTTCTCTCTTCCACTGTTTGAAATACTAGGAGGTAAAAGAAATATCTCCTCTATCATGAAGTATAAAAGACAAGTTAGCAGGGACAGATAATAAAAACTTTGGCCTGACCCAGGAGGTAGAGAGAGGAGAAAGGAGGCAACAAACTTACTAATGTTAGCAGCATGGTACAGGCCCATGAATGGCACATGGAGATCTTGATATCTCCTACCTCTGACAATACCCAAGTGATCCAACTCTCTCTCACATTTTGTTTATAATTACACAATGACTTTTTCAACAAAAATCTTACTAAGCAAAGACAGCTTATCTCCTATATTCCTGTTAGGGTGAAGAATAAATAGACACACAGGAGAAGTTCCATCCCCATTCCATTCAAGGACAGGGCCACCAATGCCAATTGGACCAGTCTGGATGTAAAGAGGATCACACTGCTACTTTACACAGTGGCATACAGTGCTCTCTTCTCCTGCTGGGATTGCTTGTGGGACAGACGTTTGTGTAAGGCTGCTCTATCTTAACTACGTTCAAGTAGGTCAATGGAAAAAGATGCATTCCAACCTTCCTGGGAGAGCAAAACACTGTCAACATAATGCAGCAGGGTAGGCATTCACACAGTGGTTTAAGTCAAAACAATCACACACACAGCAAAAATCAACATAAAACCCAGGAAGGTCTGGGAAGGCAAAAGGAAAATTAAGATGTATTTTCAGCTACTACCCAAAATATTTTAACCTCCTCTGCAAAAACTTGTATTTACATTCACATATTCTGAAGTTACTTATGGGTAGCCAACATTTCACAAATGTGAATCAATGCCTTTAGCCATTTCACACCTGGTTTCCCTTTTTCTATAAATTGTCAAACCTACAAATGCAAGTCAGAAATAGGGATGTGAACTTGATCTTAGCTATCATCCATATTCGATAGTTGATAACATCCACCAAACACTGACCACCCAACAAAAATGTTACTGTGTCACTGGTATTGTGCCCTCATACAAAACAAAAGATGAATCTGAAGTAACAGGTTCATATTGACTAAAGATCCATTTTCACACGTTTTATTGATCTCAAGGTAAGCAGTTCCTAGAAAGCTGACAGTGAACCATAGACTAGTTTCAACAGTCTTATCCTGACTGCAATAAAAGATTACACTTTCTGGTATCTCCAGCTGGCTCCTAAAGACTCAGATTTACAAGTTGCTTTTCAAAAGTTCGATTAGGTAGGGATGCTGGCTTATGAGAAGAGGGTCATTGACTCTCAAAACTAAGGTATCCACAAACATCTTTGCATGGTATCATACCAAACATTGCTTATATAAATCAAGTACATCTAGAAATGCTGCAACAACACTGTTTATACCTGCACCTCTGCTATGGTATCTCCTAAAAATTACCATGTAATAGTTTCAACTTGAGCTGAGTGCTTTCTCATTCACATATCAAAAACTGTTTGAGCAAAGGCTGTTTTCAGTAATACTTGTACTAAAGAAATTGGCTTAAATGGAATTATGAATCAATCTACTTCGCCATAAAAATACTTATTCACAAAGAAAACTGCATCATGCTTTAAGAGCCTTCTACTAACAACTATGCACATTGTACTAAAAAACACTGTTTGAGCTGTAGCAACTACAGTAGTAGTAATTGTGGTCAGTAAGACAAAATAAAATTAAACCTGGATTTCCATTTAAATAGTATGCTTACAGCTAAAATTATTTGTATTTATACCTTTCCTCTTGGGTTTCATTCCTGACTCAGGGGATCTTTAGCTCCCGCAGCATTTTTATACAACAGCAATTCAGGTACATGCTATAGTTTAGAGCACATTTCTTCCCCATGGGAATGCGTTTTTCACTCATGTAACTTTAAGTACATAGAGTGCTATTGCCAGAAAAGTAGTAATAAAGCCCTTCCTTGATTCATTTGGTACTTCTCCTCATTTGTTAAACCACAGCTCTCAAGTTTATCTGTTCCACTTGTTTAGTAAACCCAGAAAACGCAGCAAATTGCTTCCCTGCTCCTTCTATCTGAATTCTGTTCAGAGGACCTCAGAAAGGGTCTGTTTCCATTTTCATATTAAAACTGCTCCATCAGCGCCAGCATCAGGACCAGCAACAGCAGAATTAGGCTGTGCATCTCGTGAGTGTTTTCAGGTACCATGGCAACATAACAACAGTGTGACCGGGTTTCAAGGTGTAATGTTACCATCTGTTTACATAGTCTCCAACAAACAACAGCTTTGCATTTCCTGTAAAAAGGAAATTAACCTAAAGAATGAAAAAGAGGTTTAATCTATTTGTAAAGAATACCAAAGGCTCCAAAACTTTGTCATGGTGAGGCCACCTCTGAACAGAGAACACACATGTGCACCACTGAGAGGGATAAATTCAGAGTAAACAAAAAATAAACTTACCAGATGTTAGGACAATCCTCTTTAACACTACCAGCATCCTCATGACACTTATTCTAGATAAATTAAACAATAAGTCTAAATTCAAACAATTTACATGTAACAATATTCTTTATCTCTGTGGCGGCCATCTCTCAGGGTCTCCAGCATAAAGCTGGGATCCTTTCATACACAAACAAAACCAGAAAGAGTGTGTTGATACCGGCCAATTGACCACTTTAGAAAGTTAACACACACCTCAAGAAACAGTGATTCAGAAAGAAGTGCTCCAGAAACACCAGGGCAACCATGCTAAAGAGACTGTAGTGACTGTAGTCACTGCACACTGACCACCCCGCCAGTGGGCATCCCAGGGAAAGAGACAGTGTCAGGAGCACAGGGAAATGTCTGAGACACTGGAAAATGCAGGAGCTGTGTTTGGCTGGCTCAGCTCTTCTGCTGCTCACAGTCTGGATGGGTCCATTGTACACACAGAAGCTGAACTGCTGTAGTGCAGATGTGAGAGCAACGTGATGCCAAGCATACAAAAGGTGTCAGAGCTGAACACAGGGAGGTTTGGACAACTCAGCATTTTAGACTAGAAAACGTGAATGACGTGATGGGCCAAATAAATGGATGGAAGCAAAACCTCCAAACCTGTTTGTCATTGCGTCATTACATCGTTACATTTCAGTGCTCCCGCTTTCAACCGTCCAAAACTAGACACTTACAGAAGTTACAGTATTAAACTGAAAGTTTCATCCTTAAAATAAGAAAGTTTAATGTTTGGTGCAACTCCATCTTGGGGGTTTTTTTGGTTTTTTTTTTGTTTTTTTTTGGTTTTTTTGTTTGTTTGTTTGTTTTTTTGTTGTTTTGTCTTTTTTTTTTTTTTTTTTAAGCGGACATTTCATAGAATAAGTTCCAGATCTTAATATAAGATGAAGGAAGGACAAACCTATTAACACAGTCATAACTACTGATTCCTACGCTGAACCCAACCATTACATGCAATGTGCAGTGCTAAATTGTAGCAGATTTCTTTAGGTTACTCTGAGCCAGGCAGAATCTCATTAGGGTCCTCTTCAAAGACCAGCTCCTCTGAAAGCAAAATGAAATTATCCTGTATGTTCTGGCTACTTGCAGTAGCACCTTTACATTATGGATGGTTCTTGATTGCTCTTAGCATGGGCAAATTGCAGAGCACACTATTAGGGATTTTCACTTTTATGCGAAGGATGGGAATTTATTGCTGTTTTTATGCTAACACATTGGTGTTCTGAGTATTTATTACATATTGTTGCATTTGTTATTAATAGAGCAGTGTACTGGGAAGGGAGTAAGAATCAATAAAACTCTTTTACATCTGCATTTATAGTATTTAAAAACAAGATAGAACACACATAGTCCACAGGGTTTACTTGGGCAGATATGTTTCCTGAGCAATTTCATCACTCTACCTTGGGCAGGGGGGCTGGGGGTGTTGGATAATTGGTATCATTGAAACATGATGGTGAAAATAAATTAAGCAGCAGTGTTTTCTATAGGTTTGAAAATGCTAAGACCCTGAGTTCTGTCCCACATCACTAACATGCTATGTGTTACTCTATGGGCCAATTTTTAAAAGCATTTGACTGCCTAAAGATTGTACTTTGTGGGATGCCCAAGGAGCCTCACCCTCAACCACCCTGAACTTCTCTCTGCTCATGAAATCAAAGTAGCTACACCACAGATTGAAACCACAAACAGTTTGAGGAGCTCTAAGAGGCAATCCATTTCAAACAGGTCTAATATAAGATCACCCAGTAGGTGCAGAATGGGATTCCTAGGCTACCTGTGTAGGGTGCATAGCTATGGGAGTGTTTAAGCAGAGAAGCATACGAGAACACAGTGCTCTGACTAACTGAATTTTCCCAATTCCCACACCAAACTTCCTTTTTGCTGCCTGCAGGAATCTCCCAATATCTGCGCTTACATATTCCAATATGGCCAGATTTGGCCTCTCCTGAGGTTTGTGTGTACCGGGAACTCCACATCACAAACAGGTCAGACACCACTGCCTGTGCTTCCTGCTGGGCTGCCCATCCTCACGTTTCCTACCAAACTGCACACACCCCTCCTGCATGCAGCATTCATGCCCACATTTTCTATGTTCCTGAAAGGCAAAGCAGCCACAAGACAGCAGCACCTACTCCATGCATTTTGCAGGTTTCCAACTCCTGCTGGGAGAAGGGCTCAACAAATCTGAGCAATACCCAGGTGGCAGAATCTGCCAAAGGATTACTCACAGATTAGCACACCAGCGGTCGCCAGGGAATATGAAGGAATTTTGCATATTCTGCCTAAAGGCATTTTGATGTATGAAGGGTGGGTAGGTAGGGCAGAGAGCTGAGGAAAAGAGAACAAAGAGTTAACATATTCTGCCTCTACCTAAGTAATAGACTCCTGCAACGCCCCTACAGTAGTGTCTGGATCATTCCCCATCTCCCAATTTCTTACTCCACACAAAAGCTTATTTCCAGGTTTGGTCCTCCCATTTCTCTAATCTCTTGTGAAAGGCACTTTCCAAAACCTCTACCCTTGTTCACTCACTCTACCCATACCGTAGCCCTCCGGTCTCCTCCATTCTATCTTTAAAAGTATATTAACATACTTTATTTTAGATGCACCGGTAATTTTTAGCCTCATGCTGGAGTGAACCTGGCCTAAGTTAGTCTGCAGGAACTGGTGACACATGTAATAAAATTATTTACTGAGAATTAGCAAAAGGAGAAGAATATGATACTGAGAAAGTACACTTGTGCCTAACTGGCTGTGTAGGGTGTAATTTATGCAGCTTTAGTTGCTAAGGTATTGGTAGAAGTCAACAGCTCTGGACCTGAAAACCTGGGAAGATGGGGATATATCACAATAACTAGAGGACCAACAATTCGGTCCCTTTGATTAGACAAATTTGCATTTGTGGGTGTGGTGGCAAACAGTCTGTGTTACAGTCGACTCCATGAGCGACATTTCCCTTAGTGTCATTTTTTTTGTCACGGAAACATATCACTTCCTGCAGGTGCCAGATTGGTTTCAAGCATTTGTGGATGGAAACGCTAAACTATACAGATAAATTTCAAAAGATGAATGAGCATCTGGACTCCAATATAATTTATATGCAATAATACATGTTATTTATACACTCTGAAGGCTCTGTGAGTCAAAACATCAGCATTTTGTCTATTTTCTGAATGTATAAATAAGACATAGGATTGTAGAGAAATTATATTGGAATGCAAAAGCTCATTTATCTTCTGAAATTTACTTGCATACACTTTACACTAGGAAAAATAACACCATCCAGAATTTACACAGAAATAAAATCAGTCAGATGAAAGGCTCTATATAGTGTTATAACAACACACACTAAGTAAATTCAACCTTTTTCAAATTCATTAACCCCCACCATAAATTAAAAGCAATTTAAACTATCTATATGTAGAAAACACGATGCAAAGGCAGGTCAAATTAACTGAAAACTAAGAACTGCTGTTGCGAGGAGGGCCAAATTTTGCTTTTGCTTACACCAAGGTAACAGCCATGAGTTGAAAGTTATTATTCTAGCCTTACATGGATAGCAGTGACAGCATAATTTGTTCTGAGGAGAGAAACACTTACTCAAGCTTTAAGAATCTGTAGAAACTCTAGCACATGCAAACTGAAGTACTGTTCTTAACTGCATTGCTCATCTGCACCACGTGTAACTAACTCCTGCCCAGAAACAATCTGTTTGTCACCAGTAATTGCAAATTCACTCTTAAGTCAACCGATCAGAATTTACATCCTTCAGTTACAGAAATTAGAAAAAAAATATTTCAAAAATACTTTACCAGTCTTTTTTTTATATCAGCTTTAATTTTTCTGTGAAATAATGAATCTGATGGCAGATGCTCACATTCCTCTGTCCCCTTCATAACTACTGCCCTGTTCCTTTTTACACAGCCTAGTCTTTTAATGCATCACCCACTACAGTTTCTGTTTCATGTCCAGAGCAGATCCACAGTTTTAACTACTCAGGTAGGGTTATAGTTTTCATACCAGCTGACAAACCTTTCCTACAGTAATTCCTGCTTCTCCTTTCTGGCCATCTCTCATGGATGAAACACACACACTCTGGTCCCATAAATTCATAGTGAAACATCTTCTAAAGGTTTCCATGTTTTTCAGGACAAAAAAAGCATTTAGTACAGGAGAATTCAGAATCTGTGACAAAACTGCCAAAACATACATGTCATCAGAAAAACCAAAACCAGTGAGGTTAAAAGGAGACATTTCAGTCCAGATATCAACAACTAAGTGAATAATTGTGCTTCATTCTCCCCACACTGCTCTCTCTCCCCTAACGCTTTTTAGCCTTTGATTTGTCACACCTGAACTTAATTGCACCATTACCTTTAATGCAGAAACAGCACTGGGATTTCTTGCTTTCATAAGCAAAGATTTGCGAAGCTATTTGAAACTGAAATAATACACCAAATCCCACATGAAAATGATAGTTTTTCAATTACTTTTCTCTTTAAAAGTTAAAAGGAGGAGAAACCACTATGGGTGAAAAAAAAAGAACACCAAAGTACTTCGCAATCAGGATTTTCCTTGCTATTTCCACTATACATACGTATCAAACTTCTGCATAAAGAATTGGAGAAGTATAAATCAAAAGAACTCAAAATTCCCTTAGATAGTCTGGAAAATCCCTTTTTCAACAGAGCTAATTTTGAAGGAATCAAAACTAGAATCTAGGTTTGTTATTTCTTTGGTGACAAATGTAATTGCTGGTTATACTTTATTCCATGTGATGCAATCCTTTAGATACCAGTTCTGGTCTGGTTAAATACAGTACGGTATGCTAAAACTTCTGCTGCGAACTGCACAAATAAATAACTGATGTTTAAGTGCACTGTGGGATGAAAGCTTTATAGATCCAGAAACATTTTTCATCTGCTCAGTTTTGCAGCACATACCTGCTTAAGACCTTCTGGCAACATCGCATACAGCCGCAGTCAGGGAGTTCCCAATCCACCAGCCTACCCCTGGATCTGTTTTTTCCTGCAGATGCTATAATCTTTTTTTCTCTATGCACATTCCTAGTACCAAACAGCAGAACCAAAGCTTGATAAAGTGACAACAGAAGATAAAGCATTTCTTAAAACCTAAACGGCTAGAAGCAAACATAATAACGATATTTCTATACCTCTGGTTGGAAGGCAGTACATAAATACAGGAGTACCTCATTTAAACTACTGAATTGAGCTTGGTATCCAGGTTTGGGCAAACAGTCTTCTGAGGGTGACTTTTTATTATTATTTTAAACACAGAAAAAGAACATCTGCAAGTTCACAACTAGTATTTTAGATGTTTCTTTTGCATTAGAAAATGAGAAAAAATAAAAATAATCAATCTGATTCAGCTTAAGCTGTGGCCTGTGTCACAGGGTGCTGTTTCTCCCCTTGGATTGTAACTCAGCTATGCCAGAACAAGCTCTGCAAACAATTTCATCAGGCAAATGCATACAGTCCCATGCACACATAGCTACTAGCTATGTCCTCTCTCATCTGAGTGACCATAGGAAACTATACAAGGGAAAAAAAGAACCATAAAGATAGACATGAGATGGCTGGGAACTAAGGCACATATTTTTTGAGAGATTGATAAAATGAGATGCCAAGCCAGAATTACCCAGGGTATCAGTAAGAGAGTAAAATCAGCTTACAGTCTCCTGAAGAACATCTCAGTGCCATGAAGAAATGACCTGCTAAGATGTCTCCTCTAGACTACTGTGAGGCCATACCACACTGTCAAGTTTTGCTACGAATATTCAAGCACTAAAACCTCCTACAACGACTTAGCCATAAGAAGAAAAAGACAAAATAGGTCACGCAGGAAAATCAGTTTCATCAACACCACCAGAGCAGATTTTAACTCTTAAATATGTCAGTTTGAAAAAAAACCTGCCCAACTTCCATTCATGAGTCCTGTCCTCTCCAGGCTGACAGAGGATGGGTAACTGTCAGCAGACAATAAGGATATTCCAGCTAGTAGAAATACGTTATCCTGAGTTTCCTAGCTAGAGCCCATTCAAGTACACCATTGCTTTTTTCTCCCTCCCTCCCCAAGTATGCACTTTTTTGGGCTAGGTATTAACCTAGGTCAAGCAGTGACATTTAAACCAGAACTGCTTCCCTGGGTGCTTACTAAGACAGATCAGGAAACCTCTTGAACGTATCTTTCTAATAGACGTCAAGACTGTAGCTCATTGTCCAACACTCCGACCAGGAATCTGTGGAATGGGATAGTCAAGGCTCCTGCCACCACTTGGATATCCAGACAAACTAGACAGAACACCCCAGGTAAAGAACACCAGACCAGATAGGTTTGGTTAGGATCAGAAATGAAAGGAAGGGAAAGTCTTTTTTACAAATGAACATGCAGGATAGCAGATTTCATATAAAAATTGAGCACAGCAGAGCTGCGAAGGTCATACCTACATTTACAAAGGCTGCTTTGTCTTAATTACTCTTTTTTAAATTCAGGAAGGGGGTGTTGGAGGGTTTTTTTTGTCTGTTTGGTCTTACACACACACCCACAAGAGAGAAAAGGTGTTGGAAATGTAGATATAGCTCCTTTTGGAAATACACACAACTGCCAGCCTTGTCAGGAATTCTATCAATAGTTTTGCAACAGCTAAGAAAAGATTATTGCATGTGTTTGAGTTAGAAAGCTGAAAGCAGCAGCAAGCAAGACTCCAATCCAGGAAAACCATCATTTTTATTATCATATCATCTAGGGACTCTCAGTGTGGGAACAGTCAGTATTGACTATGCCCCTAAAGTGCTACCATTTAGATAAGCACGTACTTAAAAGATAATACATGCTGAATTGCATCAGTGACTTCCTGTCACTCTCAGTCGCCCACACATGCCTTTGCCTCTAGTTTCCAAGCCTGGGGAGAAGGCCACACACTTAGCACAGAGAGACAAGTTCTTTTCCTGGAATAGAACATGTACGGCTGAGCACCCACTGAGGTCATCACAGTCATGACCTCCAGGCATGGCTACAAGACAGGTATGTCTGTGAAAAACTAGACTTAAACCAATCTAAGAACAGATTAGCAGTGCAGGGGCAAACCTCTGGCTTGCAAGGAAGTTTCACATCCAATGCCGAGCTTCGCACTGCTGTGGATAGATTACAAATACTTCAGCTAGCTGCTTTGAAGACATGTAGCTCTTCAACAGCAGCTCTCAGACAGCCCTTCTACTCCAACAGCCACCTCACACTCCCTCGCTTTGACAAGTACTTCACTGCAGAGAGGGGACACTGCCCAGGAGCTCCTGAGAGCACACTGAAAGGATGTGCTAATGAAACAACAGTTCAGATAGCCCAGCGTGTGGAAGATGAAGATCCACTAACCCAAATGCACCCTGGGGAAGGTGCAGGCAGAGCGGACAGCAGAGATGATGCTTCTAGCAGCCTATAACACCACTGCAGGATGCATTCTGGGTTCTTGTCATTCCTGCCCCCACAATCAGTCTGCCCTTTCCCTGGCCAGAGCATCCCCAGCAGGGCCCCAGTGTTGCTCACCATCCTCCTCTGCACTAGCAGTGTCAATTCCCACTACCCTTTCCTCCCTTCCCATATACAACTCACCTCCAACAGCCCCTCCCTTTGAATATGCTTTCTTTTGATTACAAAATCTTTTGGGCAAAGATGATCTCTTATTATGTGTTGGTACACTGCCCAGAAAAATGGGGTTCTGATCTGAATGCACTACTGTAATACAAATAACAATAATTCAGTACTACTAACCTTCAGTAACTCCAAGAGTTTCACTGGGAGATGGTGAGTCATGCTAACATGCCTTTTGACAGCACAGAAATAAATAATTTTTGCACATTCCAGTGTTTTGGGAAGAAGGAAGAGGAGGAGGAGGAGGGAGGAAATGCAAAATGAATCTAACACACATTTGATTCTTTAAATTTATAATAAATCCAAATGATTTACCAGAACATAAAATTCTCACATGCAGAGTCAAGGACAATATTCTATTCGTGTGCAAGAGTCATTTATTCATTTATAATTAGATAAAATGAACTGCAATTTTTTAATAAAAAATTTGCATGTGGCAACAGTAATGTATTACAGAAGGGTGGCACTTTGTTACATCCATTTGTTAGTCAGGACACTGGTGCTGCAATTTAATAGACAAGAAATAAGTACAGTAGAGGAAGGGAAAAAATTAAATTCCGCGTGATCAGCAAGGTTTCGAACAATCGCTAGCCAACTGAAGTGGGTGCCATATCTATAAGTCATTTTGTTTTATAGGCCATTAGGATCTCCTGAGAGAGGCTGCATGGAGACCGCTGCTTTTTGTTGAAATTAAAATGTCAGAGAAAAAGAAATAGAACAAAACAGGGAATCTGCAATTAATTACAAGGCCATAAAAATTCAATAATCAGGAGGCAGTGCTGCTGTAGGCACAGCGGTATCTGATTCAGGCTAACAGGAATGGAATACATTAATCTTTTCAAATTAGTTTTTTAATCTGACGGGGATATATAGTGACGCGTTCTTTTACTGTTTGAGCAGAGCTGCTGTCTAATATATAATGCTGAGTGTCTGGAATTAGGACATCTATAGCCATTTTGTGACTACAACATTTTCATGGCATTTATTCAACCCTATCTGTACACCTGTCCTACAGTAATAAGGCAAAACATGTTCAAAGTTCACATCCTAGATACTGTTTATGAAAAAGAATTAAAATGCTGGGATTAAGACAAAATAGCGGGTCCCCAAACAAGCTTGGCACAAGGCTGCTTAAAATAACAGTCAGCTCTTCAGGATATATCACTAGGCTTGGAAACTGCGTTCCCATTCCTTGTCTACATTGCATTTTGGTTTGTGGTTTGTTTTGGTTTTGGTTTTTTTTTTCCTCATGGGTGACCTGCAAAAAGACTGTCTTCGTGCTTCATGTTTTGCATGCTTTGGAGTAAAACATTCAGATTTTTCGTAGATTAGCAGAATTTCTTACTTTCCCCTTTGAATATCAGTAATATCCCTCAGACTGATTCTTCTGGTGTATGCTTCACCACTCTTCCTGGCAGTCTTTTTAAGTGGCCCAAAGGCACACTACAGATTCTTAATTGTTACTTAAACACTCAGGAGAGCCAACAAAGTGTCCAGCTGGCCAAGCCCTGGTTTGTATCAGAAACAGTGTGGGCAGCAGGAGTAGAGAAGAGATTGTCCTCCGGCACCCAGCACTAGTGAGGCTGCACCTCAAATACTGTATTCAGGTTTGGGCCCCTCACTACAAGAAGGACGTTGAGGTGCCGGAGTGTGTCTAAAGAAGGGCAACAAAGCTGGTGAAGGCTCTAGGGGACAAGTCTTAAAAGGAGCAGCTGAGGGAACTGGTGGTGTTTAGCCTGGAGAAAAGGAGGCTGAAGGGAGGCCTTATTGCTCTCTACATCTACCTGAAAGGAGGTTGTAGCCAGGTGGGTGTTGGTCTCTTCTCCCAAGTAACAAGCGAGAGGACAAGAGGAAATGGCCTCGTGTTGCACTAGGGAAGTTTAGATTGTATATTAGGAAAAATTTCTTCACTGGAAGGGTTGTCAAGCATTGGAACAGGCTGCCCAGGGAAGTGGTTGAGTCACCATCCCTGGAGGTATTTATAAGACATATAGATGTGGTGCTTAGGGACATGGTTTAGTGGTGGACTTGGCAGTGCTAGGTCAATGGTTGGACTTGATGATCTTAAAGGTCTTTTCCAACCAAAATGTTCCTATGATTCCATAAGTTTAGTGGACACCAGTTATCTAGAGCACATCTTCAGCCTCAGAGTTAAAGGGATGTACAAACATTATTTGACACTGTTCTTTTTTCAAACAAATCTTTTCCTCTCCTTTGCTAGGCTTCACCCTCTAGTTCTACTGAAATTATATTCATTACATTTTTACGTATCATTGGATGAGGCCAGCAGAGACTTTCCTCTTGAATAACAAACCAGGAGTCTGTTCTCTCTTTCACCACCTGTCCAAATAACTTTCTTTTTAAAATTATGTTAAAAAAAGATACTACTTCTACATCTTCTTTCATATGATCCATGGGAGAAAAGGCACACAAAACCCTCTTTTCGACTTGTTCAGAGATCAATTTGCATGTTTTATGAGAAGAGTCTTTTTACATAGACTCACTCTAACTCTGCACTGCTGAAAACAGCAATATGATTATCAAAGCCTATTGGCTCAAAACTTTCCTGGAGATGGGTAAAATCATTGCCATCCTATTTGTCCTGGGTGCACTGGACACACTTATTTTGCTCTGAGGTTTCAATCCTGTAAGCACACATCCTAAGAAGAAAACGAAACTCCCCAGGTGTACATTAAATGTCTGAGTTCAGGTTAGAATGAAGACTTTACACCTTTGGCTAATTACATTTGTAGTTTACAGATATTCCCCCCCCTCCCAATCCAATTCCAGTGTGCTCACTTGAAAAGCCATTTTTCAATTCTTTACAGTGCCTGGATGTGAAGTAATATCATCTATGCATTCATTCCTTTTTTCCTGCAAAGTAGAATAAATGGGCATGGATGTATCCTTTTCATGGGTCCTTCAAAAGGATAAATATGTTAATGTGGGGTAGATGAAAGAAAGGAAGAGAGAGTGAAAGAGCAAGTAAGCAGGACCTAATACTTCAAGACAGGCCTTGCAGGTTAAAAGAAATAGTAACACCATTTAGGAAACATTCCATGCATAGGAAAGCATAGGAAAAGCTTCCTGCAATAGGCATTCATAATTTTCTATACATGGCTTTTCTTTCAAATCTTGATGGCAGCAAAACTCTACCTTATGTGCTTAGTTTGCCCAACACACTTTTCCTGTAAGCGTAGCCCTCATACGTATGCATAGGACCACATCCATACTCAAGGACTACGGAGAGTACAAACTCACCTCCACTGAGATCATCAACTATTATGAGTATTACTGTAGAAGGAACTCCCCCTAGATCTCCATAATAAATTGATTTCTCCTAACTGTCTAGTATCCATCAGGCTTTGAAAAACAAAACACCGTTTAATAATTTCAATGTGTGATAAGTACATTCTCTCATCATAATCTTCCATATGAAATTGCTCTCAGAGGGACCTCTTGGTCCCACCAAGATGCAGTTTCCTGACTATAAAAGCTGTCTGTAGTGATAATAAACCCCTGACAATGTTTGAACACAGCACCCATTCCACATTACATCATGTTAGAACACAACAACTTGAATGGGGAAGATAAGAGCACTGCTCATGACAGAATTTTCAGGGGAGGTCAGGCAGATGTAGTTTCCTGAGTTACAGTACAGCCACCACACTGTGGTGCTCACCTGTATTAGCCCGACATTGTGTCGTAGGATGCATTGCGTAGTGAACAGGCCAAGGAGAATTAACTCATTCTCACCTCCTAAATGCAGCCTTATCAGGTGAGTGTTGAAACCAAAGACAGGAAAATTGGCTTAAAATTAAGACATTAAAACACTTCCCTGTTTGTAAAGTTTTATGAGCATATTGAACAGAATATTATTTCCTGAAGTGTTAACTGATCAAAATTATTTGTAGCATCATCATTGCAAGTTGCTGACAAGTGTTGAATACTAACAACAAGTTAGGGATCCCCACTCATTCAGTTTGCTTTTCAGTCATAACTAGACAAGCATAAGCAACTGGAGTGATACGAAAAACAATTTTTTTCAAAATTTTAAATGCTTCCCAGTATACTACTACTGTTGCTTCCATAAAAACAAAGCATACACAGAGTTATTACAGAAGGGGCCTGAACACAATATAAATTAATTTAAAAAAAAAAATTGAAGAACTTAAAAAAAACCCTAAAGTTTTTGCATTATTCTCCAGCTCTGCTTGAGCTAGTGTGACTTTGTCTACATTATACCCTGACAGATTGAACACTGTTTCACACCTGTGCAGCTCTATTTGGAGTCAGTAACAGCACTAAAAGTCAGGCCAGTGGCATTTAAACAGCAAATATAAAGCTTGAACCGCAGTGGCTGTAAGCTGTGCTGGTATTCCTACACCTCTGCTACTACTGGTGAAGTTGCACCAGCATTAACAAGTGGGCGATGGTTTGTAAAAAATCTAGCTTGCATACAGCAGCCACAGAAAAGAATAGAATGGTCTCCCTGGCTCTTTTTTTCTGCTGTCCAGACTGAGGATAAACAGATGTCTCTTGAAACATGTCCTATTGGCAAGGGAGAGCAGCCTTAAATTCACTTAGGACAATGACACATGCCAGTGTAAATATTCATTGTGACTTATGGGGAAAATTAACCATGCAGCTCTGAGTAGCAATAATAAAGAGACAGACAGCCAATACCTACAACTCACAGTGAATATTAAACATACACCATCCTTTCTTGCAGTTCCTATGTTTTAACAGGGAAAAAATGCATCCTAAAAACTGCCGAAAAGGGAGAAAATATTTTGTAGTTATCTTGTGTTCTATTCAGTTGAGACAGAAAACACTAAGTGTTTAAATCTCGCTATATCCATAAGACTTATTATAGTTATATGCAGATGGTAACCTGAGCCATCTGTTAAATCAGAAGAAAAAAAAGCTATAACTTTGGAAGTCTAGACAGTTAGTCTCCCAGTTGTAAGATATATTCCTAGAATTAAAGACTTGAAGACTATTATATATATTTAAAAAAATAATGCATATGTTCACAATAAATATCAAAATAAGATATCAAAAAATAGGATATTATTACCAGTTGATTAGACAATAACACATTGATACTATGGTTAACCAACCTGGAAGCCTTCTACAACAAGAATAGCTCAGTGGATGCAGGAAGAGGAGTGAAGTTTGTTACTTGACTTTTGCAAGGCTTCTCACACTGTGTGACATAACATCCTCATAGACAAATTGAAGAAGTGCTAGATAGATTGACAGTGAGGTAGACTGAAATCTGGCTGAACTGCCAGGCTCAAAGGGTTGTGATCAGTGCATGAAGTCCAGCCGAAGACTAGTCACTCATGGCAGAACCCCAGAGACCAATACTGGCATCAGTACTGTCTAACATCTTCATTAACGACCTGGATTACAGGAAAGAATGCACCCTCAGTACATTTGCAGATGATAAACAGAGGAGTGGTTGACACAAGATCATTACGCTGCCATTCAGAGGGACCTTAGCAGGCTGAAGAAATTGGTCAGTGAGAATCTAGTCAAGTTCAACAAAGGGACATGGCAAGTCCTGCACCTTGGGAGGAATAACCACACGTACCATGATGATCTGGAGACCAATTGGCTAGGAAGCAACTTTGCAAAAATGGACCCTTCGGTTGTTGAGCTGGCAGACAACAAATTGACCACGAATCAGTAATCTGCCCTTCCAGCAAAGAAGGCAGCAGCACCCTGCATTAGGAAGACAGCTATCAGCAGGTCAAGGGAGATGGTTATTCCCCTATGCTCAACACTGGTGAGACACATCTGGAGTGCTGTGCTCAGTGCTGAACTTCCCAGTAGAGGGACGGGCAAAAAAAGACATTGACATACTAGAGCAAGTATAGCAAAAGGCCATAAAGATGATTACAGCACTGGAGCACCTGTCATACGAAGAAAGGCTGAAAGGACTGGAACTGTTCAGCCTAGGGAAGAGGTGGCTCAGATCTTATCTATGCATATAAAGATATGATAGAAGCGAGTAAAGATGACAGAGCCAAACTCCACAGTATCCAGTGAAAGGACAAGAGACAGCAGGCACAAATTGAAATACAGTATATTCCATTCAAACAACAAAAAGAACTTTTTACTGTAAGGGTGTGATTAAACACTGGAAAAGGCTGTCTAAAATGGTTGTGAACTCTTCATCCTTAGAGTTACTCAAAACCTGACTGGACATAACCTTCTCTAGCTGACCATCATTTGAGCAAGGCGATCCTTTTGAACCTCAACTACTTTGGATTTCCATGAATGACTCTCAGTACGTATGTATCGTAAGGGTGACTATTTGCACTATGATATCCAATACAGGGCCCAGTTATGATTGCAAGATGAACGTTAACGTGTATATATGTTGGGGGTGGTGGGGGGAAACAGGGAAAAACATTAGTGTTTCTCTTGAAGACACTGCTCAGCTTTCTCTTCAAAAATTATGCATCTAATGAATCAGTTCTCTGCTCTGATAGTCTCACAGGAGCACAAACAGGCAACAAATTATCTTTACTCAGCATCCTTTGGGGTATGAAGACATATACTTTAGTCTCCAGTTTATTAACAATATGTATTCAATTCCAGCACTCTCTGAACATTCAGGTAACTGGAAATAGGGTTGCATATTCCATACAGGTATCCTCCTACATCAAAAAAGCAACAGAATCTCACCGTGTACCTACCTCTGTGTAATACCTCCTACAGAAGTACTCAATTTTATATAATGGCAACAAGAAAGTTGTGCTTGTAATATGCATAGCCTCACTCATTTGATGTGTAATCATTAATTCTTAGGCAAACAGAAGAACGAAGAGTGGATGAGAATTAAAGCTAAGCAGGCCAGAAGCCAGGCTTTGCAAAGTCGCAGGGAAAAGGAAAGGGGAATAACAGTGAAAACAGAATTCAGACCTGTTGGGATAGGAGGAAATAGTCAGAAAAACAACTGAAAGAAGCCCAACACATGTGAGTTATGCAGAAAGGCCAGCTAGACACACCACATAAGAATACAGTATGAGAGCCTGCATGTCCCAAAGTACTCATGTTCTAAGCATCCAACATCAGCCTGCAGAACTGAGGAACCTCAAAATCCCATTACAAGAGAGAGGAAGAAAACAAACAAAAATTTAACACAACACCACAACAAAGGTTGAGCAAGAAGTAACTAGCAAAAAGCACTGAATGAGAACATGATACAGGTAAGCTCGGCCCCACAAGAAACACAGGACTGAACTGAGAGCAGAAGGAAAAGGAATAAAAGGGGATAGAGTGCTCCAACACCTAAATGACTCTCAGAAGCCAGCTCTGCCCAGCAAGGCAGTCATTAGGTACAATTTTGATACGCTACTGAAATCCAGAAACCTTGTATAAAACATTAGCTTCAACCTACTGAAAATTTATTTAAAATGCAGCCCATGTTTTGGCATCTCTTATTGACACAGTATGCCCTGTCTATCTGTTTTACTCTCACATGTGCAATAGCAACACCAACCTTTTAACAATACACCAAAATAACAGATGGCACAGGAAAAGGAAGCCAAAAATGCAGCATGGGACCTTACTCTGACTGGCTCATGGTGTCAGGAGATAGAGCAGTAAAAGTACATGATTTATGGAAAAAAGATTTGGTTGAGTGAGCCATGAGACGATGATTTAATAGAAAACTTGTGACTAATCTGTTGTTCTTTGAGCCTTCTCTAGGCTACCACTAAATCTTCAGAAATTCAGATTCCTAAATATTCTCAAGACACCTTGGCTGCCATTCTCTGTCCCTACCATCACTTCTTAAGCTTCATACGCAACACCCTCCAGAAAGCTACCAAGGATTACACTGATCTCCGCAACAGCATTGTGAGCCCAGAACTGCCAGGGATAAAACATTTCCAACTGCAAAGAACTGACAATCACATGGGCAGAGTGAAAGCTCTTCTGCATAGGTGTGTCTGTGGTTTGGCTGGAAGCACTTGCAAGAGAGTATGAATTGAGTGATACAAATGCTTAAAATTAAAATTTTATGGCTAGAAACTGAACAGGTCCCCTGCATGCTTCATTATTTCACTACTTATGTCATATCTAATGAAAAGGAAAAAAAAAATCCATTGTGCATTTCACAGCTTCTGTCTTCTGGGTCCAGTAGTAAGTGAAGGAGGATGTATCAACTCAGCAGCCCTGGATCAACAACCCACCATTTCTGTACAGCATTACCTTGGTGCTATACCTACTAGAATTGCAGGACAAATCACATTGATTTCACATGACACAGCATAGTTAGTCAGTACTCCAACCACAACAGATGTATTTATAAAGGGCAATGTAGCATTCAAAAGAATGAATTTAAATTATTTGAAATACAAAAAGGTAAAGGGATGAAGACAGTGTTTCACCAGACTGGTGAGCCTGCTTTGTCAAGCAAGCCAAAATGTTAAAGATTGCCTTAACTCTATTAGTAAAGCTAAGAGTAAATGTTATAGCCATGAAAACATTCCTACACATGTAAAATTTATCTGTACGTTTCAAGAAGCTGACAGAATATTTGGCCTTTAGAAGTAATGAAGGAAGAGCAAGATTTTCTTTGTACTAAGCAGAAATCAAATTTCCAATACTTTGAGAACCTCAAACATCTTTTGAAACATACCAGTTCCCCACTAATAACAGCAAACTGCCAACCGAGAAACAGCATGCTTTGATATAACACCTCCGAGAATTAAGGGAACTGGGTTCAATTCTCAGTTTAGCCACAAGTTGCAGCCTTGGCTCTGGGAAAGTCACTTAGCATATCTGTATTTCAATTCTTCAACCTGAAAAGAAAGAAATTATTTTACTTTGCTGTGTGTGCCAAATGGCTGAACATCCATTGAAGACTACCATTTTAAGACCAACAGCAGTCACGTACGTAATTTAGATACAAGAGAGAAAAGCTTTGACTACATGGATACAATTTCTTTAGGAAACTAAAAGAGGGTAGATTTAGATTAGATATTGCGAAGAAATTCTTCCCTGTGAGGGTGGTGAGGCACTGGAACAGGTTGCCCAGAGAAACTGTGGATGCCCCATCCCTGGAAGAGTTCAAGGCCAGGCTAGGTGAGCCTTTGGGCAATCTGGTCTAGTGTAGGGTGTCCCTGCCCATGACATGGCCAGGGGGTTGGAACTAGATGATCTGTAAGGTCTCTTCCAACCCAAGCCATTATATGATATTCACAATGGGATTCAATTTACTCTTAGATTTTGAATTTATTAATTGCCAATATTTATGTCACTGAAGTCTACTGGCAAAAATTTTCATACGTAATTCACAGCAGAAGTTCTTTCAGTGCCCATAAGTGTTCACAAATGGTATGCTCCTCTACTCAGTAACTTTTTGCATTTCTGATCAAGAAGCCAAGTACATATTATTAAAGGAAATATGCTTGAGTAGCAAATAAAAAATGAGGAAATGGCAAAGATCTGCTTGTATAGACTACAAATAAAGTGAGATGGATCCAAATCAAGTTCGTCATTATAATTCATTTTCACTGTTTACCATTCCTTCTGGATGATGGTCACCTCTAAGATAATTTATTATGTCTCTGACGTAACTACAGCTCACCTGCACTCCTATGTTAACAAAATGCCTCATTAATGGAGCAATATTGATAATTAGAGAGCGATCAGGTATACAAGCTACAGAAATTACGATACTAGGGGGGATTTATAGGGAAATATTAAAAGATTCCAATACAAATAACTTCGTTTACTGAAGATTAAGGTGGGGGAAGGAGGAGAGGCGAACATGATTAGGATCTACAAATACCTGATGGGTATAAACATCAGGAAGGCAGAAGAATTATTTAATTCAGTAAAAGGTAGTGTAACAAGGAGCAATGAGATGAAGTTAACAGAGACCATTTAGCACGTACATCACAGCAGAGCTTCCAGAGTGAGAAATAACTGGCTGCCAGAAGTGTGTAGTAGGTGCAACCCCTGGTAACTCACACAGTAACGAAGAGATTGGGCTCAGAGAGGGCACCATGCCATAAGCTGGATATACAGCACTTTCCTCAGTTTATTTGGGTCTGTACTAGGCAAGCTCAAACACTTAACACAGGCACTTGCAGCCACTGTTATAAGAATTACCTTACTTTTTACCCAGCCACTCCTACATTATTCCACTGCTGGCTACCCACAGAGAAGCAAGCCTCATCATGTGAGGTGTTTAGAAATAGATCGGACAAGCATTAGAAACTGTACTGCAGGGGATTGGCCCCAGGGTACAGATTAAATGACCTCATGTGATTTATTTTTTTTTTCTAATTTATGCAGTCTGATGAATACCCAGCTTTTACTGAAGGTTCATCAAGGGTGCAATGATTGCAATAATCATGATTTGATACAACAGTTTTCTTCCAAATTAGATAGCTAATACAGTCTTTGTCTCATTCCTGCCTTCCTCCCCCCATCTCTAATTATCTGCTCTGTGCAGTGGCTCAGGAATGCATGTAATCCCTCCTGCAAGGGCTTTTTCCTAATCCTCCATGACAGGACTCACAGCATGCTGATATAGACCCCAAAGACACATGACTCTGCAACTGGAGAAACATGCAGTAGACTTGCTACAAAAACTTACTACGTTCTGTTCTGCAGTGTCTATGAGTTGAGGACCATCATTTTTTGGTGTGGGGTGGGTTTTTTTTTTGTTTTAGGTTTTTTGTTTGGTCTTTTGTTATTTTTTTTTACACTAGCATCCAGTTGACTTCTGAGTTTACAAAAGAAACAGGTCAGGAACTGTCAGCAGGCAGGTGGAAAACATTTAAGACTCTAGCTACTTTAATGTTTTTTAGGGGACATGATCTGAACTGGCATCCTCTACACTTAACACCTGAGCCTCATGAGGAATCCTACTGACTCCAGCTACAGCAATCAAACTTTCAGAAAAACTATAGCAATAGTATGAAAGAGCATAGAAACTAACTTGAACTCCAGTGTGGTTGCTAGCAGCTAAATTTACTCATAATTTTTTTTCTTGCAATGATTTTGAGAAACAAGAAATTAAGTTAAAAACAGATACGTTCATGCTATAGAACCATAAAAGCCTGAAAAGAAAAAAATGAAAATCAGAATGGAACAAAACTACCTTCAGACTACAAGGGAGTTTCACAGATAGGGGAATCACAGGGGAAAAAATCTAAATAAAATTAAAGTATTGAAAGCGACCTTGAACAATTTAATCTAAGTCTCAGAAAAATACCTAAATTATTCAATAAATACAGAATTCAGCATAAAGCAGTATATGTAAATATATACACATAAATATTTGGTCAGGTGTATAAAAACTGCTTAAGTCTGATCCTTTTAAGATTTGTAGATCAGTAAATCTCACTGTCAATTAGTAACGATCACCTCTTGTTCCACTGAAACGTGCCATCTTACCCAATTTACAATATGTGATGTAAAACCTGAGAAGTAGCTAATCAGTTAAGAGATGAAAAACTCTAGGAAAATTATGCCAAGCAACTGTAAAGATGATACATTCAGGAGCAAACCATTCTTTGGATGTGTGTGTATATATATATATATACACACACACACACACTCTGCTTCTAAATACAAATAAATACACTTTATATTTTTCTCATTGATGGCATTTGCTTGCAACCACAAATCCATGTGGTTCTATTGCACAACATTTTTCAAAAGTGATTTGTGATTTAAAGTGCCCACTTTGGGACCCCCTTACTCTTTTGGGTTCAGAGTTTTCAGGACATCATCCATACACCGAGAAAAATCAGGTTTCGTCCTCAAGGCATCTGAAGTTAGGCATTGATCGGTTATGTATACCGTGCCTTTGGTCTCCATCAGTGCAGTATCCAGGTAATTAGCTTTTCTATCAGCAAATCGGTCATGTCTATAGTGCAAAGCTGCATAGATACTCAACACAGCTTTCAATTTAGACTGGCTACTGGAGTTACTATAGCCATGCCATTGTAGAGCTTCACCAGGTGTTTATTCTGATTTCCTTCTACTGCTTCTAGCAAATGGCTTCTGGTGCATGAGCAAGCCCCAGTATGCTCTAACTACACTGCCACATATTCTATATAACCCTAGATGAAAGAAGTACTACCCACAGTGGCTGTTCAGATTTTTTTTAGCCTGAAGAAATGTCCACAACTGTCAAAAGAAAAGTATCAGATCCCAATTTGAAAGTTGCTCATCGTTATTATCAACAAAAGAGCCTGTTTTAAAACGATATGATAAATTAGATGGAAGAGAAACTCGGAGATTACTGTAAACAATGTAAAAGTCTAAACATTTGCATTTTAAATGTTAATTAAAACCAACCCACTCAGGAACAATTTTTCACCAAAAACCACCCCAAATCTAACAAAACAAAAAAAGTTCTCAATTAACAAAGATTAGGTGATTAGCACAATAGAGCCCTATGAACCTCAAGCACTAAACCTAGTATCAAAGCACACTGGTAATAAATTAAGACTGCAGATGAACAAATTAAAATCCCACCACGCAGTAAGTTTCAGGGATCAAAAAATTCATTATAAGAGATGATGGAAATCATGTAACGTTCCTAAACAACTGCTGTTGAAAAAAAGAACAAAAGTAAAAGATTAGAGCATATTTCCCTCATTTATACAAATGATTGACTAAACAGTGAGAATCACTTGTTCGAGATTAATATTGTGCTGTAGCTGTAATAATAGTGGATTGGGACTTGGGGTTTTTTTGAAGGTCGGCTTGGAAGTGGAAGGCTTGTCACATTTTTAAGGTATCTATTAGGCAGTTCTCCAACTGTTCCCTATCAGCTACCTCAGAAACATTGTGTCACTATTTAAATAATAATGCAAAATTTAATCTGAAGTTTTCAGTATTCAGATTATGTCACATTTAGCACTGCTGTCATCCTTATCTGCAATCTGTTAGAAACACCACTCTTAGGAGTTATTATAGCTGAGGAGCGCGTAGCAGCAAGCTTTCAAATTGGCAGGACTCTAAATGAATGATCTCAAGAAAGTCAGTTGATTTTCCTTTTTCCCCAAGAAAGCATTCGATGAAATGTAAGACAGCTAACTATTCACACCACACCAAATCAAATTTCCTGACATCAGAGCCAAAAATGATGACTGATCTCATTCATCAAAGGATTTGGATTTCATTCACAGTGGCTCTCACCATATCTGAAAGATGATGGCAGCTTCCTAGGAAGTGCTCAGAGCTTCAGCATAGAAGACAGGCAGACAGTGATAGGAGGCTTCAGGGTGCAGGAGGAAGCTGTGATACAACCCAACTGTTTTCAGTTTGGTTATAGAAGGAGGATTATTATAGTATAGAACTTCACAATGAAATTAATATCTGTCCATTAGAAGATTTAACAAAGCAATTTTGATCCATTATACAGATACAGAAAAAGAGAGTCAAGGTAACTATTAAAAAATAATGTTGAACTGCTATAGATAAATGAAATAAATGCAGATGCCAATAAAAAAAAAAAGAGAGCCATTCTCGTCTATACACTGCTGCAGTCTATTGCAAAAGCAAAACTTGTCCAAAAGGTGATGCTGACCTGTACGTTCAGTGGTTCAAACAAGGGTCTTACTTCCAGCATCAGAAGAGCCAAATTTGATTATGAGTCTCATTTATGAAAAGGATATGGGTTTCATGAGCTCAGCAATTAATACTTCTTACTTTTCCATTTGCCCAGCTATCCACCCTTCTACTCCATCTAAAGAAACAAAAACTCTAAAAGGAAAGTGACTGATATAAGCATGCCTACTTCACATATTTTAGCATAAGAAATAGTGAAACCATTACAGATCTAATACAGACAACCTTGAAGAATGTAGCAAAAACAAATCAATTCCTCTAGGTTCCCCAAAGTAACTTTTCTTAAAGATTACAGGTAAAGATGACAACAGCACTGACTAAGACACATCCTACTTGGATAGTCAAAAATCCCCAGATTTAATAAGAGATCATCACAAGAAACCAGCAAGGAGATAAACAAATCATAAAGCATATACACTTTGGAGAGGTGTTCTAGGTAATAGAAGTGGAGGGAGAAATGGAAAGGAAGGATACAGTAGTTCAATAAATGAAAATATATCTGAACTACTGGGATTTTTAAAATGTTTTATTTCTTCTTTATTCTTAAGTGGCCCAGATGGGTGACTTACACAAGTGAAAGTAGAATGCATCACATCAGACTAAGAAATAGCAGGTATATACTGTACAGCACGTGAAATTTTTCTTTAAAAACAAAAAACACCCCTAAATCCCCACCCCACCTAAACCCCCACTTTTACAAGATGAAAAGTCAGAGAGAGAAATTAAACTGTCAGACAATTTAAGTCTGCAAGTTAATATTATCCTAATCAATTTAATATCTGGGACTACAGAGTATAAAAGAAAAGTAGCCATTAAATTCTTCTTCCAAAGGGTTGCAACAACATAAACATCCGATTTAAAAGTCAGATAAAGATCATAGCCACCTCATGGACAGGGAAGGAAATCCAGTGACTCCAGAGTTACTCTGGATTTGCAATAGTGAAGGTTAGATTAGAATCTACCCTTCAGTATATTGGCTGTTCAGGCATAAATCTACCTGAACAGAAAAATATTTATCTTCAGGAAACCATGGAGCAGTCCTTACAACCATGGGTGTATTTTTAAAGCTCTATACAGGATATGAGCAACATTGCTTCCTTTAACGATTTGCCATGTCAGTCTGCTCTGCAAAGTTACTGTAAAAACGCCATTGTGAGGTTCCATGTTTCATGTCTTTCAATAACTTTAGATCAAATGTAACAAATTTACAAAGACAAGAAAAATATTTTTTCTCCCAGCACCAGCTCTGAAAACTCACCCCAAGCTGAGTTTGTTCTCCTCCCTCCCACAGCTCCCTCCTCATTAGTAATGAGGGCCCCACAGAGCAAGCCAGGTCTCTCCAGTAAAGTTCCAGCACATTCCCATTGTCCCCTCTGGGTTTACACAGGTGAAAGAGATCTGCAATAGGAACATACTAAGCTGTTCAATGGAGGAACATGAGGAATCCAGTCTAGCTACCACCTCCACGTCAACTCCATTAGCTTGTATTCTAAAATACCTCAATATGTGTCACTGAGAAACAATTGTTTTACTTGCCAGTTGGAGTAGAAAGCCAGATGAACTTTGGTATGTTTTGATGACACTGAAACTGAGTAGAGAAGAACGTTCTAGGGAGTTCGCAGATGAGAGAACTTAGAAAGGAAGGCATTTTTTGCTGCTAGCAAATCATATATTCCTACATAAACCCAGATGAAGCAATATTTCTGCATCTATCTTAATTTAAGTCTGTGGTACATGAGCAGTCCTGAAATAAAAGTGTCTTGAGCAATGCAATTTTTAACACACAAACAGAAAACTTCTCCCAGGAAGTCTGGGGAAAAGAGAGCCTCCCTTAATTCTAAATAAAAGGTCGCTCTGTGGAGATGCTGTTGGGGACAGTACATTATGAATGTAACTTGACTTTTAACTTGTGTTATAAGACAAAGAGTTATGAATCAGAAGATGAGCTGCAGGGTGTAAAAAAAAAAATCTGGAAGTGATTGCTGAGTTTGACACCGTCCAACTGCATCTTTAAATGTGTAGAATTCCCCAGGTTCTTGTTGAGGAAAGCTCTTTAAAGGTTTAAGAAGTAGTGTCAGAGACGACACTACTTGTTCAAATTTGTTTTCTTTTAAACTTATTTAGCCATTCAGGTTTAACATATCAAAAAGTAACTCATTACTCCTGCAAACTACTGTCAGTATGATAAATGAGAACAGAAAGATGAGAGCAGGGAAAACTACTATGAAAGCGCATAGTTTATATAACACAGGTTTTATCAGTAGTGAGAAATAATTTTCATGAATTAAAAGTTAGTTAAAACTTTCCTGCTAGCCCTGTGACTTCATAATCCTCCTCAGTATGGTGATTTATTTATAGGAAGAGACAGAGGACCTTGTCTCATAGCTCTGTGATTAGATCCATTTTCTAGCTTCTCAGTAGTGTGATATTAGAGCTAACTTTGATGAAGGAAAGAAATACATTGAAATATAAGACAGATCTTCAGTCAAATAGGTCTTTACTCGCATGATATAAACATGAACAGTTGAGCAATGAAGCATACAGTATAATTTGTGCCAATGTGAATGACACAGCATCAGAGATACAGTTAAAAAAATCAGCAAGAAACTTTAAATAAGAAAGGAAAAGGTGTCTCTCTAGTTTATGAGTGTCAATATTGCCTAGCGGCCAAACATTTCTGTTTCTTATCCAAAATATTTGGAAATGAGACACAGCAATCAAATACTAAGCACAGATCCCCTGGACTAATTATCCCGGACAACTTGACAACCAACCAGACTATGAATTTCACCAAAACAGGGGCTGATACAGAATTTCACAATAAAAATAGTTGTTCTTCCACAGACACTAATGTAGGTCCTACAACAGTATCTAAAGTAGTATTTAAGATGTGCAGACAGTTGTGTGTCATTACACTAGATGGTTTAGTAAAATGTTCATTAATAGTGGGGTGTCATTCATTTTATTAAGGCAAGGAGCCAACATTGCTCAATGTTCCTGGGAGGCTGATGTTTTTCTTTCATTAAACAATGCATGCTGGTGCAAAGCTGTAAAATAGATGGTGACTGACCTAAAGCTACAGGACAAGGTAATGCAAACAAACTTTGGTATACTTGCCAAGCATAAATATTTTTATTCTTGGGGTTGATTTTGTACAGAATGCTGGTCCTATAATAAATTCAACTTCAGGACATTACTATTTGAATGAAACCCAAATCTACTGTTTGCATTGGAAGATTCTAATGAGACCAGTCATCTAAATGGATAGGATTCAGAACTGAGACCCAGAGAAAACATTACCTTTGGTTAAAAGCCATGTCGTCATTGGGAGTTCCAACCAAATCAACCCAAAACTAGTTGAAAGAAAGATGTCTTACACTATCCAGTGAACTGAAAAGTATCAAAATAATCAGGCCCACCATAACGACTGGAACATTGACAGTGGTTTCTGTGATCTACAGTAACATACATCAGCTCACATATAGGCAAGCAAAAAGTTCTGGTAAGTGTCACTAGCGTTATTTTTGCAACAGCTATTAAAAAAACCCTCATATAGAGAACTAAATATGCACCTACTGAACGGTCTATTTGACTTTAGTGGAAACTGGGCCTGAGTAAAGACTGCAGGAAGAAACACATGATGTTACAGTGAAGGGAACGAGCAGAGAAAACAAAGGAAAATTTCAAAGAACATTGGCAGAGGGTTTCCAAAGTATAAGAGGGAATTGAATGTTGGATCTGCAAATACCCTTTACTGACTTTGAAACATTACCTTTTAAGCAAACAATGACCTAAATAGGGCTCCAAACATGACACATTAATACTGGAGAAATTCAGGAGGTCATGATCCACACTAGATGGAAAAGTAACTTTGATTTGACCACTTTTGTGACAGGTAGCTATACCATGACAAAGTAGTTAAGATCTTTTTCATGTGACAAAGAATGGATGTTTTCCAAGGTGCCAAATTCCTGAGTAATTCTGTTCATCAGAAAATATTTTGAGAAACCGCTAGCAGAACCTGGTACTATTTTTATATTACCTCCCCCCTCACACACCTTTCACATGTACTTGGAGTTGTAAACTTTAACACTGCTCTCCTGGGACCCTTAAAAACCAGCAAGAATTTCCCAAACATGAAAAGAGTGGGGAGTAGGGAATAGGCAGTGCAAAAGATTCCTTGCCTGTTTTGCTCATCTGGTCTTTTAAGTTCTCAATGTCATTTAACTGATTGTTTCTGAGCAGAGTAAAGTAGAACCCACTCGCAAACAAACGAAAGCAATCTGCAGTGTTAATGATTGGAGGCAGACACATCATTAACTATGCAAATCTCACAGTTGCATCAATTCTTAACAGTAACTATCCTTTATTAAAATTCTGCTCTGTTTATGGTTTACAAAGTAATTTGAAATTTGAAGCACCTGAAATAGTTGCTTACAATATTTCAGAACTTAGTTAATTCACTACATAAAGAAATGGTTTTTAATAGAGAACAAAATCTTAAGCTCCCACTAGTAGGGCCTTTTCTACATGAGCATAAAGAAACCCTTAAACCTGTGCACAGCGAACAAAGTACAGAGGATACTTCAACCCACGAACGAGCTTGCCTTAATCACAGAATGTTAGAGCTTGGAAGGGACCTAAAAAGATCATCTAGTCCAATCCCCCTGCCGAGGCAGGACCACCTAGAGCACATCACTCAGGAACGTGTCCAGTTGGGTTTTGAATGTCTCCAGAGAAGGAGACTCCACAACCTCTCTGGGCAGCCTGTTCCAGTGCTCTGTCACCCTCACAGTGAAAGTTTTTTCCTACATTAACATGAAACCTTCTATGCTCCAGCTTGGACGCATTCCCCCTCGTCCTATCTCTTAATGACACCGAGAAGAGCCTGGCTCCATCTTCCTGACACTCACCCTTAACATATTTATAAACATTGATGAGGTCACCCCTCAGCCTCCTCTTCTCCCAGCTAAAGAGACCCAGCTCCCTCAGCCTTTCCTCATAAGGGAGATGTTCCACTCCCTTGATCATCTTAGCAGCTCTGCGCTAGACTCTCTCTAGCAGTTCCCTGTCCTTCTTGAGCTGAGGGGCCCAGAACTGGANCCTTTCCCCTACACTGCTCTCCAGCAGGTCAGTCCCCAACCTGTACTGGCACATGGGATGCTTCTTTCCCAGATGCAAGACTCTACACTTGCCCCTATTGAATTTCATCAGGTTCCTCCCCGCCCAGCTCTCCAGCCTATCTAGGTCCCGCTGAATGGCAGCACAACCCTCTGGCGTGTCAGCCACTCCTCCCAGTTTAGTGTCATCAGCAAACTTGCTGAGGGTACACTCTGTTCCCTCATCCAGGTCGTTGATGAAAATATTGAACAGCACTGGTCCCAGGACCGACCCCTGAGGGACTCCACTGGTCACAGACCTCCAACTAGATTCTGCCCCATTGACCACAACCCTCTGACTTCTTCCTTTCAACCAGCGCACAATCCACCTCACTACCTGATCATCCAGGCCACAACTCCTCAGCTTATCCGCAAGGATGCCGTGGGAGACTGTGTCAAATGCCTTACTGAGGTCAAGATAGACCACATCCACTCACCTTCCATCATCTGTCCACCTAGTTACATCCTCATAGAAGGCTATCAGGTTAGTCAAGCATGACTTTCCCTTGGTAAAACCATGCTGACTGTTCCCTATGTCCTTCTTATCCTTGATGTGCCTGCTGACGGTAGACGCTAGCTAGCAGACTTCAGCCTTGTCTTTCAAGCAGGGAAACCTCTATTCCTTTCACTGTCGTGGATTGAATACTGCCTAAATAACTGTGAAACAACTTTATACTCATTAGTTATAGCCTGAAGAGGATTCTTCCACTGTCCTAGTGAAAAATACAGCAGGACCCAGAAAATATTCAAGTCAGAAATTTTATGCTGGGTACAAAGCAATTCTCTTCTAAATCAGTATTTTAAATCAAATTCAATACACTACTGATGAAGATTCATCATCATCTAGTGGTTTTTCAATGCATTTCTTGAAATTCTTTCATAGTCTTGAACACAAAATTCAGCAATTCACAGTTAGACTCAGTCAAAAGATTACTTCAGCTAGAGGAGAAAATATTTCAGATAGCAAATATAATTTTGTCAACACCACAACCTTCCAAAATATAAATTTTGATGGTCTAAATTTAAATGGAGTATTTAACTTCTTGGATTTGGCTGTCAGATGGTATTTCATTCTGACTTTTAATTTTGTATTGCATTTTATTACAATATTGGCATATATAATTTTGTGTGATCTTGGAATGTTCCAAGATAAAAGCATCTGACGTGTCTTAAACGAAGTATTTCAGACTTTTCATGTCATGTTTAATTTTAGACCAAATGAGGAAAGAAAAAAAATTTCAAGACATCATAGCTACCTTCAGGGACAGCAAATTTCTCTCTCAGCTAGATAGATCCACAAAGAATAGTTTGACTGCATTAGCTTGCTAGTTCCTGATGCACAGGCATCCAAAGAAAAAAGTATCTCTGTACCCTAGTGACAAAATCCAGAATCAGGGACCTTGAAATGAAAGTTCCATTCTTTCCAGTGATGTTTGGAAGCATTAGGGTCATTTTGAACCTGTTCTATGACTAGAAAGGATTTTGGTCTTGAGCACCTTTCTTTGATGGTTGGACATGATGATCTTGGAGGTCTTTTCCAACCTTAAAGATTCTATAATTCACCAACAGCAAAATGTGTTTTAAGAGCATAAGGGAAGAAATGGCCTTGCAGAAAGAATATGTTGGGAACTGACATGTTCAAAGCAGCACATTACAATTTTGTCAGCTGAGGAAGTTAAAGACCTTTCCTATGCTTTTGTTGAAACTAGCATCCCATGTGTGTGTTCCAGGCTTCAATGAAGTCAGCCTTTGACATGCTAACACAATTGTTCCATTAAGGCTTACAAATGTATTTCAAAAATACATTTGAACAAGGTGCAGTAGTACATGTGGTGACTACCATTTGTCAAGCAACTGAAAATTAGGGAGCTTCATAAAAAAAAAAGCCACACAAAAAAACCCAAAACTCCATCTTCACTCTGATTTCATAGCCTTATAAAGACTGTTCAGAAGGAAATACTCAGGTAACACACCTTCGCCAGCAGACTGAAAAATGACTGTTTCAGATAACTGAACTCCTTGATATTGCTGGCATGTTCAATTTCAAAGTCAAGAGAAAATGAGCTTTTTCCAAAACTGTTATTGAGAGGCTCCTTCCTGGAAATGTATATTCAGACCTTGTTGCAGACTACTCTCCCAGAAAGGAAACAGCACTGTCCGGTTGCCAGCTAAAGTGTGTTTTATGAAAATAGAAATTCAATTTCAATGCTGTCAGCTACAGTATATTGATGGCATTGATGATACTTCCCTTGATCCTCAAGTCTGTGAATCACCTTCCTGCAGACACAGTGGCATAGGCTGTGTGAGACAGCAGGAGTGTCACTGTCTACTGAAGGAACCTCCTTAGATTCATGATCAGTCAGAAAGCCAACCAAGCTGTCTTAAGGATAAACAAATCATTTCTCCCAAGTCCCACACCATACATCTTTGTGCAGATGCTGCCCTTGATTAATACACACCTTCATTTAGCAGCCACAGCTTTGCAAGGAAGCTTTTAAACAGCTTTCGATCTAATAAGATGGCCACATTTTTGACACAGGGCTCTTCACAAAGCAAGAGAAGGATGCAAAGGATAAAAGTCAGCAACAGTAACAAGTCAGAGAGAAGCAACTGAAAAACTACAAGCAACTGAAACAACTACCTTAATCCAAAGTACACTATTTCGTACGTGCAAGTTCCTGTGTTAAACTCAGCAAATTACTGCTAAGCTCACGTGTCATTACTGATGATTGAACGACATTGCCCTAAATTGTCATGCACAGAAGAAATATTTTCCTCAACCTGCTCTGCACCGTGCTGCTACTTAGACTCTTTTAGACAAGAGGCACATTAGGCATCAGTGACATCACCTTAAGCCAACAGCTCTGAAGTGCAGTCATCAGCTTTTATTATTATTTGGATAATTAAAAAAATCCAGCCTGTTACCATTCCATGAACTAGCAGGTTGTTGAAGGCAAATGTGTTTCTTTAAGACCCCGAGAAGAGTTAAAGGAAACTATTCCACTTGGTGGCAGCAGTGGTCTAAAATACAATGAAGTTCCATGTTTCAAAACATCAAGTCACACCTTCTTCAAACTCATCATCTAGAAAGAGAAGTCTTCCTTTCCTTGTTAACCCCCCATACTTTACGTTTTAAACTTTATTAAAGTTTATATCTCTCTGGTTTTTTCTCTGTGATTTTGAACTTCATTACAGGATTTGAAACAACTTCCAAGAAACATAAAGTCAATGCAGCTTCCTTTTTCACTGAGGTTGGCATAAACAAAAAATATGCTAAACAGTAGCCTCTCCAAGAGGTAAGTTACTTTGCTGTCTACTGCACTGCTCCATCAAACTTTTACAAGGGTGACACTGGGCTGTATCATCATATGGTTTTTGGTGTCAATTGCTGAATGAGCAATGTTACAGACCAGGTTCTTGTCCCTAGAGCAAATGCTGGGTGTAAAAACTACGCCCAGGGATTCCTCCCTATCAACAGGAAAACTATACTGTCAAACTCCATCAGACTAACAAAAATGCTCCATGATAGCTATAGCATTGCTCCACAGCACTTTACATTCCCTCCAAGATATGCATCACTTCTCAAAGTAATTTACACAGCTGCAGAATAGGACAGCACCTTGATTCTCTCCTCACTCGAAAAATTAAAATAAGAATTTCCATGCATACAGCCTGTACACAAGTAATCTGCCTTTCTTATTGTGCTTCCCTATTTGCTTGACCAGAGATTTTTTGAGATTAAGTTTCTGTGTTGAAAACCACATAAAGAAACTAAATGCTCTCCCCACTTCTTCTAACTGTATCTCTTGTAAGTGAGCTGGCTGTAGGAATTTGCTGCCCTAGGAAAGGAGTAGCATTCCCAACTCAGCTGCTTGTGCACTACAGAGTCATTGGGTGTTTCTCTGCTCTAGGCAACCACCTGCTCCAAACACATACCAGTGCCATCTGCCCCTTGGATGAGAAAATACATGGCCCTTGCAAGAACCACTGGTGACTTACACCAGAGAGCTATTACTTATGGTCTCCCAGTCATGAGACAGGATGAGGAAGCAGCATATTAGAGCAGGAAATTGTTTATATTTAGCTATTAGAGAATAAATACCCTAAAAACTGCTCTCTGGTCTTATGTAGCTTGATTACTTCAAGTGACTTATTTCCTACACAGACTTGAAGAATGAGACAAAGAAGAGGGACAAC
Source organism: Psophia crepitans (assembly GCA_013399095.1). Taxonomy (NCBI): domain Eukaryota; kingdom Metazoa; phylum Chordata; class Aves; order Gruiformes; family Psophiidae; genus Psophia; species Psophia crepitans. The sequence goes on from VWZZ01002489.1 coordinate 845,657, forward strand.
TGGAGGAAAGACACTTAAACCCAGTCAGAGCTAGCTGGGGCAATTGCATACGTTTACACTTGTGGCCCTTGCACTTTGTCTTCCCTTGGGCACCTTGCACCTGCTCTTTGTCAAACTTGCTCCTTGCATTTTAACTTCAGTTAGGTCATCATGATCCGCTGAAACATTTTATTAACAAATAATACAAGTCAGCTACCTTGAACTGAAAGAGATCTCTCTGCTCCTGAAAATATAAGCACCTACAGCCTGAGCTGAAAAGCAAGGCTTTGTGACCTGGTGGCTGCTGGCACATTTGTGGATAAACACAAAGAAGCCATAACATCTAAATGCCAGAGGATGCGTGCAAGTGAACACAGCGAGATGCTACATACACATGCAAGTGGTAAAAGCACTGATGAAAGAGCAGTGATTTTCTATGCACATGTGAAGACCTCTGGACCAACACAATCTTCATCACGTTCTCCTGGAATTGCTGAGTCAACTGCTGCACGATTACTAAGAGACACCATAGTGGAAGTTTTCCTTAGTTTGTAACACAAAACATTTATATTCTCAGTTCCATCCCTGCATTTCATTTGCCTACAGAAGGGTTTTGTTTATTTGGGTTGGTTTGTTTAGAATGTGAAAATCTGGTAAACACTTCAGTTGTATTGATTACTTTTCAGGTTGGGGTTGGGAAAAAGAGATCTTTCAAAATTTTAGTATGTAGTTTAAAGCTCATTTTCCCTTTTCCTTTCATACTGGTTCATTTGAAAAAGCAAAATCCATTTGTTACCCCCCAATTTATCATCAAAACGAGCCTGACATTAATTGCATTCTGTTATTACAAGAGGAGGTCATATGTGCTTTTCTTAATAGAGTTTGCAGCTCTTATTTTTATAGATATTCCATGTGGGCTAAATAACATTAAGAAAGCTAGGTCAAAGCCCAGTCATTTCAAAGGAATAAAGAGAAAGATTTACAAGACATCTGGTGAGAACAGTTTATAAGGGAAAGCAAGGCTTTTCTTCCGAGATTACACCAATTGAAGCCTAAATTGGGGAAGAAATCCCAAAGGAAGACTCACTCTGCTTGGTAAATCAATACTGCTCAGATATGCAACTGATTTGATCCTGAATTTTAAATGGGTGATAACATCTCGCGCTCCAAGACACTTCCCTACAAATGCCAAGTTTTGATTACCATAAAGCACCTTTGGGATTTCCTCCCCTCCCACAGCTTTACAACAAAGCAGTCAGATGTCCTGTTCAGGGGTTGCCACTTTTAGGTCACCCCAGCTGTTTGTCACCAATCTGTACCTGCCCTCACAGATATGTTCTGTCTGGTCTGCTAGCATGATTACTCATGAAATAATTTCCTAAACCACTTCAAAAAAATTATTTGCCTAGGTTAAATATCATCTTCTAAGCTGACTGATTTTAACCACTTTAAATTACATGAGCAGTTATGCAAGTTGACCAGAGGGAAGGGATCCCCATGGCAAGTAGCCAGGGACAAAGTAACTGTCAACCTAGTATAATTAAAGCCGTAATATGGCCGATCAAAGCCCAACCTTGCTGTACTAACACCTAGTTGTGCTACCATAAAGCAAGCAAACTTTTTTTAATAGTTCTTAGCATCATTTAAAATGGTTTCGTACTTTCAGTGCTTGTTTCATGCTACAAAGAGTTTTGCTCACACCAGCTGTCAACTGCTTGCCTGCCCATACTGTGCAGATATTGGATTAAATTAAGGCAAGCACTTAGCACATCACCTAAGTTCAGATCCAGAGTGAAGTCAGTGAGACCTAACCCGCGGCTTCACTTTGCAAAGAGTGTTTATAGAATAGAATAGAATCATTAAGGTTGGAAGAGACCTCAAGGATCATCCAGTCCAACCGTCCCTGCCCCCCACCTATTACCCACTAAACCATGTCCTTCTGTACTGCATCTAACCTTTCCTTAAACACCCGCAGGGACGGTGACTCCACCACCTCCCTGGGCAACCCATTCCAATGCCCGACCACCCTTTCAGAGAAGAAATTTCTCCTCATCTCCAACCTGAACCTCCCCTGGTGCAACTTGCAGCCGTTCCCCCTTGTCCTGTCACTAGTTATCTGCGAGAAGAGGCCAACCCCCAGCTCACCACAGCTTCCTTTCAGGTAGTTCTAGAGGGCAACAAGGTCTCCCCTGAGCCTCCTATTCTCCAGACTAAACAGTCCCAGTTCCCTCAGCCGCTCCTCCTAAGACCTGTGCTCCAGCCCCTTCACCAGTTTCGTTGCCCTTCTCTGGACACGCTCCAGGGCCTCGATGTCTTTCTTGTGGTGAGGGGTCCAAAACTGGACACAGTTTTGGGCTGTTTTGTTTCTGTAAAGGCAGAGCAGCCCACTCATCCAGCTCACAGCACTTGCCTCTCAAGCAGCAGGACTAGCTGAGAGTGGCTCCACCTCACTTTTCGTAGCAGTATCCCTGGTTTAAGAAACATCTGCTTCGCACTTGGACTGCATTAGCAGGACTGCTCAGTCCATTCAGCAGCCTGAAAGGAGAGCCGATTCAGTTCAGCCACTATCCCTGCCCAGGGTTAGGGTGGGTGTTCCTCAGCTGGATCTATTATACCTAGCTTGAGTGTCCCTACTACTGAGCGTAAAACTACTGCTGGGGTGTCACTGATCCATTGGTGCAGCAGAATAAGTGACACGAGGCTGAAAATGCAATAAACCAGCATTACCACTAAACTTTGTATTGTGTAAACATAACCTGGACATACACAGAGACCTTTTATGAGACATTGTGTCTACCTATATATATTTTCTTGGGCAACACACACATTTGGATAAGAGTTACTTTACAAGTGCAAGAACATCTCTGTAAAAAGCATTTCTCCTGACCGTTCCCCAGGCCATCTGCACCTCAGAAGTAAATTTATGCAATCCTACACCCATTTTGGGCTGCAAGATCACAGTGGAAGAGATACATCAAGCTCTCAGAGTAAAACAGTCATCACGTGGTGATAAGTTTCAGTAACTACTAAATCTGAGCTTAATTTAAATTTGCACGCTAACCTGGAGATGGTATGGTCTATCCAGCTATTATGCGTTTTCTTTGCTAACCAGTGTTTCATACTGGCTGCCAAATCCCTCTCCCTGTGGGAGGCTGAGTGGGTTAGCAGGGCCCCAGCCAGCCATACTGAGACAGCCTCCAGCACTCAGCCTCTGCGTGCTCCACCCTGTGAGCTCCAGTACTGCCTGCAAATGCATTACCAATGCCTTCTTCTACAGGTTACGTGGCAGGACAGATACTAGGTGTCAGAACGATAAATGGCTTACTTTGTCAATCCTAAGATACAGGGAGACCAAGCTAGGTATGAGGGCAGCATATAGCAAACTATAGAGCCCAGAAAGAAACTTGTCTATAAATAGGAATTTCCAAACTTTGCGCTAATTCTTATTAAAATGTTAAGAAAAAACAATCGTCTGAATCACAGAAGTCTACATACAATTGCTCAAAAAACTGCACAATAGAGGTACACTTCTCAATTTATTGAAATGCTGTCTGCAGTGATATACATTGGTTAGGTGGAATTCAGCATTTTTGAAAAGGCATTCCAATATACTTTGCCTTATGCAAGACGTATAACATTAAGGCTCTCTCAACCAGATCTTTGCCACTTCGCAAACTTAGGGTCCCCTCCTGCAACTTCACCACAGTTCTCTACTAAAAGATGTCATAGCATCTTCATCTTCTCCTCCTAAGTGACACTACAGGGATGGGAAAAGAAAAACAAGAACAAACCAAAACCAAAGCCGATCCTAGTCTGCACGTCACAGAAAGAGAAAGGAAAGCAAAGGTGTTAGCTTTTTCCTTTTTGTCTTCCTCCTCCTATTTGCTTTTAAATACCCAGATCCTCCTCCAGGGGAGAATTCTGCTGGGAATCCTGCTGAGAGTTCACTTTGGATAAGGCTAAAAACTGTTACTA
>VWZZ01002490.1:0-34205 GCA_013399095.1 Psophia crepitans
CCCTTCCAACCCAAAGCATTCCACAGTTCTATGAAGTTTATTAATTTGCATGAATGAGTTTGGATTGTGAATCCATCGTGTTGTGGATGAAGAGACTTACGAATTTGCTCTGTACAGGTCAGTTTGTCAGGTATTTGTCAGATACAAGTCAGCAGATAGTTTTCCCTTGTCCACTGTAATCGCATTATCCTCAATATAATTCTTCCCGTAGATAGTGGAAGGGGAAAGTCAAGTGGGTATAACATTGTAAATAAGCATTCATAAGAACTTGATTTTAATGCAGGTTTTGTAGATGGTGAATGGAAGCCAAGAAAGTATTATGTTTCTTCTCTTTTCACAAAATCTAATGTGTTACAATTTAGTCTTCCAATTGGAGTAACAGCCTAAGTTGTGTATGTTGTACAGTACGTACCTAATCGCTCTTCTCTTTGGTGCTCTGAACCGGATGATGAGCAAGTTACTCTTCATCCCCATAATTGCCAAATATACTGGGGATTAATGTCTAGCAATAAGTACCTGTATTTCATTCAGGGCTAAATTTGCCAGCTTTCAAACTCTGAAATGCCAGATGCCTTAGTGTTTGGGGGGTTTATCGTGGTGGTTGTTCTGATGTCAGAGTTAAAGATAGAAACAAAGCGAGGTGGGTTTGTCTGCGTTGCTCTCCACCAGCAGCAAGGGTCCTTCCCTCAACCATAGTGTAAGGTGCAGCTCTCCATCAGCCTCAGCCCCTCTCGAGCCACTATGGCTCAGGCTCCTTTCCCTGTAGCAGCAGTGTATGGTAGCCAGTCTCTAGGCATGAGACCACTCTTTTCTTTGGGATTTGTATTCCATATTTGTATTTTTCTATTTAAAATATTTAGCATGAAATGATAACATTTTACTTGGAACCCTTTCTGACTGCTTTCTTTGAGCAGATTCAATAAGGAAAAAATGCAACACGCTATGTTTGAATAAAAGAGATAATGTAGGGCATTTCAGAATAAAGAATATTTTTGATAAAAAAAGAAACCCCAAAATGCTAAACATTCAGCTAAAGGATGCTTCAGTATCTCAATTACCGCAGTGCTTGGTTTATTTTCATGCAACATTACATTCTTCTGTTCAAATTTAGTGAAAAATAGGAAAGAATAGGTGTAAACTGAAGTGTAAGGTCTATTACATTATCATCTGAATTTCAACAGTAATTTTACAGCATGAAGGGATAGCTAATGCAGGAACATTATGAAATCTTTCCAATGAGTTGACAAATTTTGTTTCTGCAAAATAATGAGTAAACTTACGCTTTTTATCCGGATGCTGTCAATAGCATCTTTATTGACAATATTACTGTGCTTAGAATATAAGTTGACAGAAAAAAATTGCAGGAAATTCAGCTCATATGTTTTCCTGTGTAACGGGTAGTGTTCATGTGTTGGTATTAAGGGCTCAGTTATGCTGTATAGTCAAATTCAAAATAACTCGGCTTCTGACTGGTTTGCTTTAAACAAAGTAGAGTTTAATCCAGTGGGTTTGTCTGATTTGCAGGCAGAAAGTAGTTTAGAAATGTTTGGGTTTGCATGGCAGATGTGAAGTGTTTGGAAAATGTCGGAGGTGAATGTTTGGATGACTATTTTCAGGTGGCATCAGAAGGGCATGGGCAAGGGCTGTTCTGTCCCTCAAACAGAGCAGACTATTGGTAGCCTTGGATAAACTTTAGCAATTGTGGGGACAACTGACACTGAGATTCTTCACTGCAGCCTCTAAAATTGGGTCGCATATTATATGGAGAGAAAAATTTATAGTCTTTAAGTAAGGTGTTTATATTTGCAGCCATTCTGTAACTCTGAGGAGTCGGAACTGAAATGTTTGTAGTGTTGCTTAGCAGGATTTATGATACGTAAACGTTTTTGAGATATGAAAGCTTACTGAATTAGAATTTTCTTTCTGTTCTACCATTGTATCCTTTCTATATGTTCCTTCTCTAAGTGTTTGTTTGGCAAAGACTAGTCAAGCTTATTTCTTTTCAGTGGCATGACGTAATTGAAATTTTTCTTCGATTCCCAGCAGTCAAAAACTGCTCCATGTTCTAACTGGGAAATAACCATCCTTCCTTCTCTCCAATGTTTTTCTCCACGCTTCCTCTGGAGCCACCTACTAATTCTGGGAGCCGCACAGTTTTTCAGATACACAGTTGTTAAAATTTAACTTAGATTAGATCTGAAGCACAGACTGGCCTGTTTCCCAGAGATCCATGCTGACCTACCTTAAGATTATCTCAGATCGTCTTATCTTCTTTTTGTTTAAGCTGTCATGGATCACCTGGTAAAGGTTTGTGAACTAATTTGATCTTTTGATTTGACTTCTTGCAGTTTAAAAAAATTTCAGTTATTGATTTCTTCATTGAGCCTATATTTTCTGTTTTACCGATATTTTTTTTTAAACGACCTCCAGGTTTGATTTTATGTTTTGAAGTGACTCCCCTGGCTAATTACCTTTTTTGTAATGATAAAAATGTGTCCCCCATTTTTCATTTTAATTTGTCTAGCTATCATTTCCAGCCACTGACTCTCACATGCTGTTTTCTGAGTAGAGAGAGATCTGCCATCAGAAGTTTCTTCAGGAATGCATTTGTACTTTAATTTAAAAAAGGAAAGGGAGAGGGGAAGCTATTGGCAACTGCTACTTCATTATCTCTGCTTAAATATATCTCTTTTTGGTTTTCATTTTATACATTAGAAGATATCTGGTAGTATGTGAAATGATGAGCTGCCTTAGAACTTCTGCAGTTCTTGTAAGTGATTATTTCATTATCATTCTTTTTATTTTCTCTGAGATGCATCTATCTGCTGAAGGTCATGGCATCTGCCACCCTAAACACCTATGGTAGGTGTCAGGGGTTCATTATAAGTCAAATTATTTTAATATGCAGAGGGGTTCCGCAATTTCTATTCCACTCTCTACCTCTCATTTCTGTCACTGATGCCACTATAACAAGTTTAGTCTCAGCTAAACCAAATAACTCCTGCTGTCTGATGAAAAGTGAAATGAGGAATGCAGTGCCCGAAGGAATGTTTCAGCTTGTCATTCCTTTCCAAGGAAAAATGTCTCCTTGCTTTACTACTACTCCAAGAAAGGAGAAGAATACAGAATGCCTAAGATTAATATCTCTTCTGGTGCATCATTCAACCTTAACTTAGAAATAAAAATTTGGCTGACGGTATTTCACACTTGCACTGCTGCTTTTCTGTGCAGCGTCCCTGCATGACTTCATGCAACTCAGGACAGCAGCTGAATTACGGGGCTGCAGGCTGGCAGGGGGGTGGGGTTTGATGCATCTTAGATATGCTTTAGGCATCATTGTCAGAGGAAAGCTGAGGTTTGGAAGAGAAGGTTTTAAAAATCTCAATTAGGAAAGTATATATCTATTGAGAGAAAAATGAAGACTCTCCAAAGCGCTTTTATAATAAAGCAACCGCCTTTTGTAAGTAATCAATAGAGAAATGATTCAAGGGCTTCAAGCATGTACCTTTTTGGAAAGTAATACAGTGTAATACAGTGATGTTGCTGTATTTGATATGGCTTGGTACTGTTATAACTGGACTTGTGATCTTCTACCCAGCAAATCGAAGGATAAAAGCATCAAAAGACATATCTGGAAATGTGAATGTTTCATCCGGTATGAGACAAATCATCCTTATCTTAAGGCAGACTCTCAGAGAGAAAATTACAAATGCAGTGCAGTTCTTCGGTGTCCTTGTATTTGGGAAAACATCCCTGCGGGTACTCGGGGAAGAAGGCCTGTGCTCCCCAGGAGGTGTTTGGGGTGGTTTTGTTTTATTTGTGTGTGTGTGCGTGTTGTAATGAAGAATTAAAACCTTTGCACCTAGTTATTTACCTTCTGCCATGTCCAGGCCATACCGCATGCCCTGTTGTGTTCCTCACAGCTCCTGTGGCTTGCCGGAGGCTACAGGGCTGTGGCCACCACGAAGGGAGGTCACTGTTGGTGCCACTCTGTTGTCACCAGGGCCTGTGCTAGCTCTTCTTGCCAGATGTAAATAAAGTGTGTTCTTCAGCTTCAGGGAGCTTTCAAAACTGTCTCAAAAATATTACTGAGTGGCCTCTATAAAGACTTTGTCCTTGTGGGATGCAAATATCATTTGTTGCTCCTTATTGCCAAGCAAGATTAAATAATGGATAATTCATCTGTTCTACCATAGCACACAGTTTCAGGGTATTAAGAAAATGAACCCTGAAAGCATCGTCCTTAACAATAGGTGAAATAAATTCTGAACTGATCTTTCTTGATAAGTTCAAAATCAGCAGCTTCAGGATTTTTCTTGAGGTTCCTCTGAATCCAGACCGTGATTCTTGATCCCTCAGAGTGGGGCTTGCTGGCATCCGTACTCCGGGAACAGCCAGTGGCACCTTGCTGTGGGGGACTGGTTCACCAGACAGTGAACCAGGCACTGCCAGCTCGTGGCCTCCTCCCAGGATTGTGTGGGACTGCTGGGTTTGGGGGTGAAATCATAACCCTCACAATAATGCCTTGAAAAATGGACCCCAGTGTCTCACAGTCATTAGGACACAAACTATTAATGTGCCTTTTCGTAACAGGGACCCTGGCTGAACTTTTGGGGTTTCCCCAATCAGTTTTTGTATCAGTTTTCTTGGATTTTGCTTTACATCTCTGTCGTGGTTTTACTCCAGCCGTTGGCTGGGCACCACATAAACGCTCGCTCAGTCCCCCTCATTGGAAAAGGGGGAGAGAATGGGAAGAGCGAAAGTGAGAAAACTCGTGGGTTCAGATACAAGAGTTTAATCAGTGAAGCAAAAGCCGCGTGCACAAGCAAAGCAAAACAAGGAATTAATTCACCGCTCCCCACGGCAGGCAGGGGTTCAGCCATCCCCAGGGCAGCAGGGCTCCATCACGCGTAATGGTTTCTTGGGAAGACAAACGCCATCATTCCGAACGCCGCTGCCCCCCCCTTCTTCTTCCTCCCAAACCCCTTATAAACCGAGCATGACGTCATATGGTATGGAATATCCCTTTGGTCAGTTGGGGTCAGCTGCCCTGTCTGTCCCCTCCCAACTCCCCGCACACCCCCAGCCATCCCGCCAGTGGGACAGTGCGAGAAGCAGCAAAGTCCTTGGCTCTATGTAAACATCGCCCAACAACAGCAAAAACATCTCCACTATCAGCGCTGCTTCCAGCGCAAATCCAAAACACAGCCCCATACTGACTTTCTTGAAGAAAATTAACTCTCTCTCAGCTGAAACCAGGACAATCTCTTCCTATACAAATGGAGGAATTAAAGGATAGAACCGTGTATTCCCTCCTCACCTCTTTCTTTCTCCCTAATTAACTTTGATCCAATGACTTTAAACTAATTAAATCAACTGAGTTAGCACTGAGGAAGCAGGGAGACAGTTACGCATTGAATTCCGTGAAGGTACAAATTGGATATTTTTCCAGCAGAAGCTGTTTTCCTGCTTTTTCATATGCTAATAGAGGGTTTAGTTTCTCTCCTCTCCCCAATGCTTCCAGGTAAATGAATTCAAACATTTTATCTGGGCTAGCATTGGTAGGTGCAATATGCACTAAGACAGATATCTTAACAACTGATAATATACTCTTTTTTTTTTTTTTTCCCTCTTAAGACTGTATGGGATGAAATACCACCCAGTGATACAACTGATGGCATACTTAGAATGAGTATTGAGATTTCACCCCACTGACCTTTTTGGGACTCAAGCTGCTTGTTATGTTCCCAAAGCAGTACGTTTTCGCTCCTAGTATTTGCTTTGCGTATGCATCTCCTGTGTTTACTTAAACGGTAAAAAAAGCTACTGGACTCAACGTGTTGTAAGAAAAAGTGACCATGGTTAGCCTTGTTAACTGACTGACTTGCAATGGTTTTTGCCCTGTATTGCTTGTTTCTCAACTACAGGTTAAACTGGTGTCCTATTTTTGCTTCCTAGATAAGCACGTCAACTAAATAAGCAGTAGCATTTGCCAGCTGAATGTAACTAAGAGGAGGAATGCAACAACTTATGGTAACTCATGGACTTTCTCAGTCCCATGAAGTTCAATAAATTTACTCCAATTAGAGAAGTGAAAATTAGGTGTCTGGTTGCTTTGTTGGTGGAAGATATGGTCACATATTTCTTGGGGCACTGGCAGGCCTTCCTGAAGCATATAGTGATTAGAGAGTTTTCTCTGGTGGTTGCCAGCATATGCTTCTGTGACAGATATATGTGTTAAAATAATAGTTGTCTTTAGAAAGCTTGTATCATTGAAGTCTTGGGATCAATAAGACATATAAATTCTTGCAAATCTTCATCTATATTTAATTTGCAATACTTTGAAAATATTTGAATATTATCTTTGGCTTAATCTTTCAGATACCACTTGGTAAATATGATGTGTGATTTTTATCATGAAATTCAGCTTAACAGACTCTCAACTGAACTTGTTTGCATGGAATATGTTACTGTCATATTTAAGATGTATTTTGTCGATGTAAATGGTGTTGGAATGAAGTTTTCATCATCCTGGGAAGGGAGAAGGGGAGCCAGAAACAGCTGGCATTATTTGGGGACTGAGTAGTAATTCACAACGCCATTTTCAGCCAAGCATTTTCTTCTTTTTCTTATTCTGGAATTTAACTGAATTTCAAATTCTGTTTTCCCTTCAGCTTATTAGGAGGACAAGCCCTGGATTATAGTATTTCTTAGCCCTCTGCCCTATCCCACTCAGCACCCAGTCCTGCAGTCGTCTTGTGGGAACAATAAAGGCAGATTTCTTACGGAGTGAGCTCTCACAATGCGTGTGTGTATGTGCACCCTTCCACGTGTTTTGGGGAGGCAGGCGAAGCAGAACATGATAAAGTGGAGTTGTCATTTCTCGCAGTCAGGGATTGAAGGACACTGCCAATTTATCATTAAAAACCTGTTTGGAATTTCTGAAATCACATTTTATCCCTTCTAGATGATGAGGCAGACCCTGATGAACTCATCCACTGATGACTCAGGACCTGGAATAATTTGGTAAAGTCTGAGTTGAGAAAGAAGCTCCTGCAGTATAATTCCCTATTAGAGAGGAAGCACTCCAGTTGTCGTCTTCTCACCTGAAACAGCTCTGGCACCTCTGCCAAGGGGAGTACTTCTCAGAGAAGGTGTAGCTTGGAGGATGGATGCTGGATTGGTTTGTGAGTAATGAGGGTCTTGATTCAAGAGAGGGAATTCAAGGTAGAAGCAGGTGAGGGATTCGGGCTGGTGAGAGGGATGAGGCATGCAAGTGACTTGGGAGTGGAGCAGTGGAGAAGGGCAGTGGAGCGTGTCGTTGGAATGCTCCCCAAGCAAGCAGAGCACAGCAACATGAACGTGTGCCTGGCTCCAGCTGTGTGAGGAGTCGGTAGAAGAGGAGATCAAGTCAAATATGAGTACTGTAGCAAGAGGGGAGTAATCGGTTTAAATAAAACCAACTGAGAAAATTATCAAAGAAGCCAAGATTGCAGTAGGTAACAAGAGCTTCATAAAGCATATAAATAGAGCAGGACTGTACCTGCAGGCCTGTGCTTGTATTTAGTGGAAGCGTTTAACTTCAGTGCCTTGGGCAGCATTGGGGGAAGAGTAGTGCCTTGGAACTAACGCGCCTGTTCCCTGCTCGTCCCCTTTCGCTGTCACCTCTCAAGGGAAGGGACTGCACCTCCCCATGGAGGAGGGCAACAGAGGCTGCCCTTGCTCCCTGGCTCCCTGCAGCGGCACGCTGCTTTCCAACTCTCCGTGCCGGCTGCAGTATGGGGGGAAGGAGCACTGAGCTCCCCAACTCTTGGTGGTAGTGAAGCTACAGGGTGGAGGAGGGAGAAGGAAGGTGGGCAAGGGAGCCAAGAAATATATCATTGTGCTATGCATCCGTGCAACTGCAAATTGTTTTGTGCACCGAGCGAGTAACGAAAGATGTAGAGGGGGTGGCAAGGGAAATTTGGTGTCAGATGAAGTTTGCGTTGTTTGAGTGGAGAAAGACACTGTTTTATGACTCCCTGTGCAGCAAAGCACATGAGGTAAATATGCCAGTAAATTGAGAAGCGCTTTCCTCCTCAACGGACAGTAAATATTAATGAAGATACAGGTGGTGCGCACAGAGACACACACACACAAGAAAATATAGAAGGAAGTAGAGCAGTTATAAAAAGCAAACCCTAGAAGAGTGTGATGGCTGCCTTCCCGGAGGTTTTTGGCAGGGGAAAGGTGGAGGAAAATGCAACAGCAGCGACAACAAAAGAAAATCACAACAGGGTTTTATAAACTCCTGAGGAACTGGGAGACGAGACTGAAGGGAAGTGAGCAGCACCCTGTCTTTAACAGATAAAAGGGAATGTGTGGTAACGAGCAATGTGGAGGTCTGATCTCTTTGCTGGTTGTGGTTTTGTGATTAATTTAGGGCAGTCCCTATGCGGAGGCTGTAACAGGCCATGCTAGGCCTAACTGTGGCATCTTATGGCTGCTCTAGAGAAGCAAGCCTCGAAGCCTGTCAGCAAGGAAACAGCTTTTGCCCTGGTATAGACAGCTCAAAATTTACTAATGGGGCTTAGGGCTAGGTATCAAAGACAGCAAACATTTTGTTTCAGTGGCTGCCCCAGGCTTAAGGACAAATGCCTAACCCACAAGTCCTTAATAGAGGATGGTGACCCAGAGACCAGAGCTGGGTGGGTGGCATTTTAATGTACTTTAAACCCAATGATACTGAACGCAAACTCACGTTTGGCTTTTGTATGGAGGAAGTTTCAGGGCACTGAAGTGAAGCTCCTGCACTTTCAGAGCAAGGCTGAAGCTTCTCACTTGTGCCCCACACCTCTTCCTTCCCGCTCTCAGCTGGGGCTCAACCCGTGCCTCCCATGGCTCTTGTCACCCCATAGGGCTCGTGGCAGGGGAGGAGACTTTTGCCCAGCCTGTTGAAGGAGGAGGGGAGAGGTTCTGAGGACCATCATGGTTTGTGTTCCCTGGAGACAGGCTGTTGGGAGTAGGACTTTCTCTGGGTTGCATCAGAAGGATGCAGCTGAAGGAAGGATATCACCAACTACACCATGTTTCATGGCAGGTGGTGATCTGGGAGCAGAGAAACTATGCAGCTTTGCAGCCATTCCTAACCAACAGTGAAAAGTGTGTCCTGAGAGTTGAGTTACTTCTAAAGCCACGATTGCAAAGGTTGCTTGTTTCAGAAGGGAGGTGGCTTTTCATCACCAGGGCTCTTTGAGTCACCGTTGCCTCTTCATGTGGCAGTGGGATGCAGGAGTAACACCAAGTTGTTGTTAAACAAGACCTGACTACAAAACAACGTTGTTCCTACTCTAATGAAGTCCTTCATGAAGGACTCTCATGTCACTTATATTTTAGATATTTAATTGAACTCTCATTATAAATGATATCTTTTAAAAATCCTTTGACATTACCAGTGAGATCGGTTGGCAAAAGATATAAAAAAAATTATGACTGAATCTGAGAGAGAAATTAATCTAGATGACAAAATTTAAGATCTAGATTTTAAATTGTATCTGGGGGAGGATCTCATCAAGTTTCCACTATCCCATAGCACAAGAGCTGATCTGCTTTACTCTGTCATGTGTAGTTCATCCGGAAAGAAGAAACTGAAAATTCTGCGTGGTGTCTGAAAAGAAATCAAGGTGTTGCTTTGAATAGGAACCAAAGGGAGCACCTGCAAAGAAGTCTGCTACAGGGGAATGAAGGAGAGTCCATGGAGATTTACAAAAAAAGTAGTCACAAATACTTTCTTTAAAAAGTTACACTTTAAAGAGTAAGATACAGAAAAGTCATAACTTTTCTGACAGGGATATCGTTAGTATGTAGAGCTTGCTTGTCTTTTAAGGTAGCTTGTATTTTGCCATCACGTGGTAGAGAAGACTGATGTATAACACCAGCAAGGACTCTTTGGCAGCAAGTTACTCAATTACATGCTGGCTTAATGTGCGTCTTGGAAGAAGTGGAACATTGAACATCACATGCTAAAAAGAAGAGGTTGTGCAGACTTACTAATATGTCTTATTTCCCTTTCAATTTGATTCTGTCTGTATATTTTTCCATTGCAGAGTAAGTGATGCAGTATTTGGACTTTCTAATGCTTTTCTACTATATACTTGAAATTGTACGCCTTCTGCTAAAATTATTGCTAGACCCCTTGCAGCTTTTAGGAGAGGAACAGCACATTTCACTTTCCTCTGAAGAAAAAGAAAGAAGAAAAGAAAATTTGGAAGGATTTTTTTTTTTTTTTAGAGTTTGTGATTTAAGGTACTAGATATATTTAAATGTGGTTAAGAATAAATATGTAAGGGCAGTTAAAAGTTTGTCAGATCTCTCATTGATAGGAATGGTTTGAAAGTTCTTATGCAAGTCCTCTTGTGTCATGGCATTTCATAGTTAAAAAGCGTCCTTCTCCGTTTTGAGTTCTGGAAACTTCTTTTTCATAGAATCACAGAATAGTTTGTGTTGGAAGGGACCACAGGGATCATCTAGTTCCAACCCCCCTGCCATGGACAGGGACACCCTACACTAGACCAGATTACTCAAAGCCCCATCCAACCTGACCTTGAACNATCCAACCTGACCTTGAACGCTGCCAGAGTTGGGGCCTCCACAGCCTGTCTGGGCAACCTGTGCCACTACCTCACCACCCTCACAGGGAAGAATTTCTTTCTAATGTCCAACCTAAATGTCCCCCTCTTTTAGTTTAAACTCATTAACCCTTGTCCTGTCACTACACTCCCTAAGAAACAGCCCCTCTCCAGCTTTCCTGTAGGACCCCTTGAGGTATTGGAAGGCTGGAATTAAGTCTCCCCGGAGTCTTCTCTTCTCCAGGCTGAACAAGACCAACTCCCTCAGCCTGTCCTCATAGGAGAGGTGCTCCAGCCCTCTGATCAACTTTGTGGCCCTCCTCTGGACTTGCTCCAGCAGCTCCATGTCTTTCCTGTGCTGGGGACCCCAGAACTGGACGCAGCACTCCAGGTGGGGTCTCACCAGAGCGGAGCAGAGGGGCAGAATCCCCTCCCTCGACCTGCTGGCCACACTATTTCTGATGCAGCCCAGGACACATTTGGCTTTCTGGGCTGCCAGCGCACACTGCCGGGTCCTGGTGAGCTTTCCATCAACCAGCACCCCCAAGTCCTTCTCCTCAGGGCTGCTCTCGATCCATTCTCCCTGCTTTTATATCAGAATAGAAGTTATAATAAAAATGCAAGCTTCCAGGAAGTTGTAATTAAAGAAAAAAGTTATGAAACTTGTAACATCAGAAGCCTTAGCTCTAAAATAATGAAATTGGAAAGAAGAATGCCAGTAGTGGAATGCTACAAACATATAGATGGATTGAGGTGTGGTCGGAACGCAAAGTGCTTTGCAAGATGTGTATTTGGAATACTTCATTCACACATTGCAGGTGTGAATATATATATAAATTTGCATGTCTCCTTTTTCTCGTTTTTACATGCAGCTAGATACACTTATTCATCAGTTGGTTGTAAGATACTTAAAGGATTTAAAATGAAAGTGAAAACTTAGTGTTTGACAGAAAAAGAGGTAAATAAATCATGTTTACATATTTTGGCAGTGTCCTGTAAACTTGTAGGCACCAAAATGTTCCTATTAATGCCACAGTAGATCACAAAGACCAGTTTGAAAAACATTGCTTGCTGCCTACTTGGATTTCAAATATGCCTGCGTGCCTGCGTGCCTGCCCTGACAGAGCTGATGAAAGGGAAAAATTGCCTGGTGGTGACTTTTAAGAATTCAGAGAATTAACTTATTTTCTTTCTTAAATATTTACTTCTGGGGATGGCAGGGCAGGGGGGGGGGTGGAAGTTATCCTCGCAGATATATGTCTGTTTACCTGTTTAGGAATGAACATCCTTTTTATACATAAAGTAAATCAACTTCATGGCTTCAGGACTCTGAATCAACTGTGTTTAACCCACCAGTAGAGTTAATGCTGTTGCAATTCAACTTGACAGTCTGTAAATATTTACCAACCAAACCACCCTGTATTGTTTCTTTGTGCTGTCAGTTCTGCGGAGCTCATTTTACGCTGGGTAAGATGCTAATGTAGACGGCAACATTTCTGGGCATGTGCTGCACTCCAGTGCCTGCCGTCGCCGCACGTACCTGTCGCGAGCTTCGGAAACTTTCCGGCTGGGGAAAATGGCCAGTTGTGCCATGGAGTTCAGCAGCTCCACTGAAGTTTTATGCAGGTAATAGGGTTCGTCATCGATCGTACTCCAGGGGTAAAAACCTGACCCCACTGAAGTCCGTAGTAAAATTTGCACCATTTTTGATGGAATTAGATTTTCCCTACATCTGAAGTAATAGTGTGGTGAAGTTGTAATTATTACATTACCAAGTATCCTCCAAAGTTATTTTTAAAAAACAGTATACTGTAATTTGAGAACATAATATAATCCTCTTTTTTAAATTACAAATGAGATAACCATTTTAATTTTAAAAAGCTAGGCATGTCTAAATTTATTCTGTTGGTCGGGTTGGCGATAAATTGAAGATTTAAATGTCTTAAGGTATGACCTTTAAAAGAAAATTAACTAAATAATTCAGCAATAGTGTATTTGCTGACATACTAATTTATTTTGAAAATATCTGACTCAGTCTCAGGTTACTTAGACTTAGCAAAAGGTTTATAAAACCTGGACCTAAGTAATTTTAAACTTAGATTTATCTTTCTAAATCATTGCAAGCAGGTTTTTAAGGATCTTGAAGCATCCAAAGGTTCAGGTGGACTTGAATAGGAATATAAAAAATGCCACAGTGAATAACTCCTGTTACCAGGCACTTTTTTGCCCATTTTATAAATAACTAGGCTCTTATGAACACATGTAATGCTTCTGAATGACTTTACAGTAAGCAAGCTGTCAATTCTGGCTCTGTGCTTCAGAAAATGGGTGGGAGAATTAATACATGGAAGAAATAAAAATAGCTCAGTGAAGTATAATAGAGTTGTGGGTGATAAAATCAGATTGGGCTGATGCTTGGGCTAATGCTTGCCAGCAAGGGCTGTTCTTCGTGACACGGCCACGCTTGGTACCCATCCCAAGCAGGCTCTGGCATCCTTCTGGGCTGCCCCACGGGCTGTGGGACTCCTGTGACTGGCAAGGTGGTCAAAAACCTGGGGTCTGGCTGCTGCGGGGCCCCGGTAGTGCATTCCTGTGGCCAAAGCAGCATGGAGCTCGGGGTCTGCCAGGTTGCTTGGCGTTGGTCTTGCTGCCAACCAAGACTTTAGGCTAGCAAAAGAGGTTTACTTTGTTCTGTCAAGGAAAAAATTAGAAATGGATTTGCAGGGATGGAGGCAGGAGTGCAAAAACATAAAAGTTAATGCCTGTGTGACTCTCAAGTCAAACTTGGTAAGGGTTTTCTCTGTTGCTTTTGTCCACAGTTGCTGTCTTAAGTAAGATATTTGTGCAAGAAAAAAATGAAAGGTTGGCAAGGATGATCTGTATTCTAATGGCTTCTGTGAAAGAAGAGATTAAGTGATTTAATAAACACAGCTGGGGGGAAAGAAAAGCTGGTTTGAAATGATAATTACTTTTTCCCCAAGTTTTGCTGCTGCCCACTGTAAGGATTCTGGGCTTGAGCTGACCTGAGGCTGACCATCAGTGTCCATTCTTAAGGTCATTTTTCCTTCTTCACTGGCTAAAGCAGGCTCCTGCAGCCTCCCTTGGGCACCCGAAGCTTCCTCTAGCCTGGCATGGGCCATCCCTTCTTCTGGCAGGGCTTCACCCTTTGCTCTGTGGCAAAGAGCAATTTTGGTTACTTGCTTTTCCCAGTGCTTCCTGGTTTTTGTATTCATTGTATTTCTTAATTTGTACATTTACCACTTTATCTTTTCTGTTGGTTTTTTTTTTCTTCTTTTTCTTTCTTGTAACTCAGGAAGATGGCACATTATTTTATTTTACAAATCACAGAATTGTTAAGGTTGGAAGAGACCTCAAGGATCATTTAGTCCAACTGTCCCCCTACCACCTATTACCCACTAAACCATGTCCCTCAGTACCACATCCAAACTTTCTTCAAACACCCCCAGGGATGGTGACTCCACCACCTCCCTGGGCAACCCGTTCCAATGCCCGACCACCCTTTCCGAGAAGAAATTTCTCCTCATCTCCAACCTGAACCTCCCCTGGCACAACTTGCAGCCATTCCCCCTTGTCCTGTCACTAGTTATCTGCGAGAAGAGGCCGACCCCCAGCTCGCCACAACTTCCTTTCAGGTAGTTGTAGAGGGCAATAAGGTCTGCCCTGAGCCTCCTCTTCTCCAGACTAAACAAACCCAGTTCCCTCAGCCGCTCCTCATAAGACCTGTGCTCCAGCCTCTTCACCAGTTTCGTTGCCCTTCTCTGGACACGCTCCAGGGCCTCGATGTCTTTCTTGTGGTGAGGGGCCCAAAACTGGACACAGTACTCGAGGTGCGGCCTCACCAGGGCTGAGCACAGGGGGACGATCACCTCCCTGCTCCTGCTGGCCACACTATTCCTGATACAGGCCAGGATGCTGTTGGCCTTCTTGGCCACCTGGGCACACATACTCTCTTTGCAAATCACATATTCTCACTGAATAATCTTTGAACCTATAGCTCACTAGTTCCAGAATATCTTTTGTGCTAAGACCATCTCATGAAAGCCAGACATGGTACAGCTGATGGTGAGGTTGGGATCCATTCAATTGAACAGTGTCCCTGGCATACCCTGCTGGTGCGAGGGAACCCAGTTTACAGACTGTGTTGTAAAGTTATTGGAAGACAATACAATAGTAGCTGGAACAATGCATGTATCACCTGTTAAAGGTATTAAACCTACCCGTGTGGCACTCTTTTAACAGCAGAAAGGCACTACAGTGGAGGGTAGAGCTGTCTGAGTGACTCCAAGCTTTGCAGTAGCAGTTTCTGTACTGAAAACTAACGTTTCTCTCAGAATTGCATTGACTGTTCCACTTTAGTGTTTCTGTATGCTCTTGCTCATGTTTTTCTCTGTTGACACTGTGCCTAATTTCATTCCTGTTAGCAATGTAATTATTAGCAAACTCTAAGAACTGCAAATGTAGATAATACATCGTTTCAAAGAGTTGAATTGCATCTAAATATGTGCGTAGGTGCACTCCTGGGTTGGAGCATGCAGTTACAAGCTGTAACCAGTTTCATCTTTATTGGTATAGGAGAACATCCAGAAGCACTACAGCCTAGTGTCAGAGAGCAGCATTAAACCTGTGTAAGTCCCAGAGTCCCTCTAATTTTCTGACTGCAGGGAAATGTTCATTTTCTGCTGCAAGATCTTTAGGAAGCTGCTTGTCAGTAGCTGTAAGTGGGTTAGCCGAACCTGTTGTACTTCTGCCTGTATCCTTTTCCTTAGCTATCACTTGTAGATAGCATAGAGAGGGTTTTTTTGGGATTTTCTAGTTGCTGTCACAGTGGTGATGCAGTTGCAGTTAGCCAGGATGTATGCAAGCATATATACGCATACTCCTACCACAGTATATAACCAAGGATTGATGTAAATTGGAGGAGGAAAGATTTAGGTTATGGGTTTTCTTGTATCGTTTCATTTTTAAGTACCTGTTATTACAAGAAATTTATGAGTCCATTTACCCAGATACATAACTAGATGGCTTAATATCATAAGATATTAGGGATTTAGATGGCTGGAGCCTTAGTATTCAAAGACCTTTTTAAGCAGCAAGATCTCACACTTACTTTTTCTATTCTGGTTCTAAAAGTACTATCTACCTTCGGAGTGCTTTTGAGGTGATAAATCAAATTAAAGAAAAAAAATAAATTTGATATTACAGGTTTTTGTTTCACCAATTTTTATCTTTAAAAATCACTGGGTTAGGAAATACTGATATGCAAAGCACAGAAATATAGGCTAAAGAACAGCAAAGAATAGAAAAAGCACATTTCTCTCTGTCTTTTGTTTAATAATTAATAGACTGGAGTAATGGAGTTTAAGTGTATAAGATTAACTCCAGGCAACTCAGTTTGCAGTGTAATACCTATTTTTCGTATTGTTTTATATGAAGCATGCTGAACTCCTTTGAGTGGATGGCTGGAGTAGATGACCTCCTGAGGTCCCTTCCAAACGGAGTTGACCCGTTGTCTGTGACGCGTGCAGGTTGGTAGCCTGCTGATGGAGCACGAATGCTGCTGCCTTCCTCTTCAGCAAGAGCTTGTGCTGTTGATTATGTAAGGTGAAAATGGGCAGTGGGCCCACTTGTTCTGGACCACTGCTATTAGAAATGACATTCATGTTAAACTCTGAGCCTTGCTGTTCATCTTAAAGGCAAACAAAAAGAAATGGTGCAGCCATGTGAATTTGCTCAAAAATACACCTTTCCGTTTCTCTTTTGTAAAGCTCCAGCAGCTTTGTTCCTATGGCTCCATGCATAGCTGCTTTGAATGCTCTGCTGGGTAATCACAAAATCAAAACAATGTGGTGGGATGGATAGATGTGGGAGAGAGATAGTAGCCTGGAGACTGCAACGAGGAATGCAGCGCGTAAAAAGAGTACAGGGGATACAAATGATGATTAGAGATGAAATCAGTTTCCTCTTCAGTGGAATACCAAATGAAACACTACTCATTTTCTTTTTTCCTTTTGACTGTCAGAGGCTTGTGTCTCTTGTATCCAAGGACTATCAGGACAAAGGAGGGAAGAAAGAAATAAAGCATATATTGCCTTGTACTGGAATGACATAATCTTTGAATGTTGGCTCATCAAGGCATGGATAAAATAATGCGTGGCTACTCCTGGTAGCCTGGGAGCAAAAGCTTTGGCAGAAGTCTAGATTTTCTGAGATCTAGAGGATACAAAAATTTATTTTAACCCATTTTGGAATGCAAATAATGAATTTTCCATTCCAATTCCTTCCACTTTTACATTATTTACTGTAGAAAATGTAACGTTTTATGTAAATTGCAGGCTAATATCATAAAGAGGCAGAAAAGTTCAGCTTTTTAATAAGGCTTTGCAATCATAAAATGCTATAGTCCAGAAAAGTAGCTGTATTTATAGGTAATTATTAAAATATCTCTAGCATTTCTGTTCCAGCTACAGACTATTTTATGGTATGTTATGGTACAGTGCTTTAAAAAAAATTAATGGGAAGGGATAAAATACTGGATTTTTTCTTTTCTAAGTTGCACAGTCCCTCTGTTGTGAACCCACAGTAACTTTAAAAGCTGCCTTTTCTGATTCTTGTCCAGAACAGATTCACAGATGAGTAGGAGTTGGAAGGGACCTCTGGAGATCATCTAGTCCAAGCTCCCTGCTAGAGCGGAATCACCCAGAGCAGGTTGCACAGGATCGCGTCCAGACGGGTCTTGAATATCTCCAGAGAAGGAGACTCCACAACCTCTCTGGGCAGCCTGTGCTGGTGCTCCGTCACCCTCACAGTAAAGAAGTTTTTCCTCATGTTCAGGTGGAACTTCCTGTGTTCCAGTTTGTGCCCATTCCCTGTTGTCCTGTCACTGGGCACCACTGAGAAGAGTCTGCCCCCTTCCTCTGGACACCCACCCTTCAGGTATTTATAAATGTGGATATGATCCCCTCTCAGTCTTCTCTTCTCCAGGCTGAATAGACCAAGCTCTCTCAGCCTTTCCTTACGTGAAAGATGTTTAAGTTCTCTAATCATCCTCGTAGCCCTCCACTGGACTCTCTCCAGCGGTTCCCTGTCTTTCTTGAACTGGGAAGCCCAGAACTGGACACAGTACTCCAGCTGTGGCCTCACCAGGGCAGAGTAGAGGGAGAGGATAACCTCCCTCGACCTGCTGGCCACGTTCTTGATGCGCCTCAGTATACCATTAGCCTTCTTGGCCATGAGGCCACACTGCTGCCTCATGGAGAGCTTGTCATCCACCAGGACTCCCAGGTCCTTCTCCACAGTGCTGCTTCCCAGCAGGTCAACCCCTAATGTGTACTGGTGCTTGGGGTTGTTCTTCCCTAGATGTAGGACCCTACACTTGCCCTTGTTAAATTTCATAAGGTTTCCCTTTGCCCAACTCTCCAGCCTGTCCAGGTCTTGCTGAATGGCAGCGCAGCCTTCAGGTGTGTCAGTATTCTGAGAGCCGAAAAGTACGAGTTGCTGGTAAGCCAAAAAATATCTGAATATTAGGATTGATAAAGAATTGATTGATTAAAGATTTTAATTGAAAGTTGATGATCTGGGGAAATGTTAAGCTGATGTGATGCTTGACATCCTGGTTCATTCGAAATAGACTGAAATCTAGCGGACTGGTTTTAGTTTGGTATTGAGATTTCTCATGAGTGGACTTGTTAAAGACTAACTCCTCTGTTGGTTGATTTATACCATATTATTCTCTTGTCCAAAGATTTATGTAGTTTTTCTAAATAATGATTTTAAGGGTTTATGGAAAACAAACTAAGGTAGTAATCAGTGGCTGCGTCTCATTTTAAGGTCATCAAATGTGTCTTCTAAGAGAAAGACTCTTGGGCTGTTGAAGCTGCTCCTGGAGTCACTGGGCAGTGATGTTACTTATTATTTACTGATTTCTGGGTAGAGAAGAGGATATTATTAATTTCTTTTAATTTACAAAATAAGTTTAAGGTAGGCTGCCATTATGTAATTTTTTCACCATTTCTTTTTATTTCCCAAGAAATTGGAAATGAGAAGGGGAGGGTTCCTCATAGTTGAAATCTGGAGAACTAGTAAATACATGAGGATGTTTTCCCCTTTCTCTCTTCTCTGCCGTACGCACTTCTTAACCTTCAGTCCGATTTTTTGTTCTACTGTTTTGTTGGTGGAGTTCATCTGAAGACCTAGTAAGGTGGGTGACATCTCTACAGAAATAGGAAGCTCCCATAGAAATCATATCCCAAGAAGTGCTTGAAAATTTTCTAAGCTACTTTTTCTAGCGTATGATTATAGAAAATTTGTCAGCTCATATTGGACAGGTTGTATTCATATCAGGCCACTGAAAAAAAATAGATTTACTATGTATAAAAATGAGATTCCCTTTTGCTTTTCCAAATGTAGTGTGCACAGTCAAATTTTAATGAATACACGCACCTCGAATTTTCATGGCTATGTAACAAGTAGTAAGAAAGTATATGATGTATTGTTACATTTATCCTATGATATGATTAAACTTTACAGCATTGCGTTTCCAGTGTTCTACTCCATACAACCATCAACTCTCATTATTAGCAACAATGCATTCAGTGAGCTAGAGAGCATCTCGGTTGCACGGATTAGAGGACTTGTTTTCTGTAAGGCAGAAATGGCAAAACTTCTGTACTATTCGCTGAAACTTAACAGTGAATAATGGCTGCACTTTACGGCAAAACTGGTAAGAGGTCAAATGTTGAGTGAGAGTAGAGGTAACAACACTTTAAAGCAAAAAAACCCCATAAAAATCTTACATAGAGTAAATTCAGTGTCTGATAATAGTTGCCATTTTGTCAGAGATAAATGCTGAAGGTTGCATTGTACGAAAAATGAGTTTGGTGCCTGCTGTAGGGGGATGCGAGGTATGATATGGTCAGGTTTTCCAACATATACTAGCTTGAGAGAAAACAAACCGATATTTTTCTAGAAAACTCAAAGAAATGCCATCAACCCATTCACTAAATGAGAAAGAGCCAAATATGCTTCATATACTTTCTTTTGTTTGCTTTTTCTGAAATTCCGAGTAAACCTGAGGAAGCCTAAGGTGAAAAAACCCATTTAAATACAAAAAAATACCCCATCTTGAACACGTCAGGGGTTTAGAGACTTTTACTTTCAGCACATTAGCATGAAGCTAAAGCAAACTATACAACAGAAAGTCAAAGAAAGAGCCTTTTACAGGCATCGAAGTCCCAGCCGTTATTTGCTGCTTTGGGTGCTTTCTGGCTTTTGCAGTACAAGATTGTGAAGAGGAAAGTAATTCCTTCAGGACTTTGGATCTCTAATGGGGTCAGTGTGCTTTAAATGAAAAGTCATGGCAGTCTAAAAGGAAATGTAATGGAGATTTTTGTTTTCTATGTAATGGGGGCACATCTTTAATAATAATGGAAGTATAATGTAGAGGGAGAGAAGGACAAGGGACTGGAAGATGTGACCTAGATCAGATATTAAAAATCCCACGAAACCAAACAAAAAAACCCAGAGCAAAATAAGCAACAGACAGGAAAGTGCATTTACTGGACAGCAGTGACTGTAGAGAATCAGAATGCAAGAATATTTTTTGCAAAAAAAAGGAAAAACTCACAGCTGCTGCTGAACAGGACAGTGCAAACAACTATACCAATGGTCCAGAGTTTAAAACTAAATGAGGAATCGAAGGATGAGGGCAGGCAGAGTCCCCCAGGGAATGTCAGGACCTTCACCTTATCCCTTTGCCAGGGCACATGGAGGCTGTTAGCACCTAGAACAAACCAGCATTGCCTCATGTGGATTTTTTTCATCCATTGTCCCAGTGTGCTATCTGTATGTTTGTTATCTTATATAATCAGATTTTCAGTTCTGGGACCATAGTGGACATAGTGGCTTTTTGGGGAGCCACCAGTCAGTGCTGAGGAGCTGGCTACCCAGGTGAAGGCAAAAAGATGTGCAGTAGATACTTCACTGCACTGCTTGGATACTCACATCTTTGCCCGTGTGAAGTGGAGCACCGGGAGGAAAGCAAAGGAGGAATTGTGGAAGATACATGCTGAAAAAGCCTACCTGTAGACTGTTAGCACAAAGCTTGTAAGGCAGTACTGTTATGTAGTTTCAGAGTAAGAAGAGCCGTTCCTCATATATCCAGTCGTGTAGTGGGTACAGTGTACGTTCTGAACAGCCAGCGGTTTTGTTCAGCACCACTCTGCCCTGCCTGTGATGCAAACAGGAGTCTGGAATTGATGCTAAAGTCATTGGAGCCCATGAGGAGACTTCTCTGGTCAAATGAAATTGCCCCTTTGACCCCCACCGAGTGATGAGCAGCTGCTGCTGTTATTTCCCTGCTTATCTGGTGGGGGAACAGTGGCAGGGTCTTTCTCATGGCAGCCAGGAGATTCCTGGTGAAGGGTGTCCCTTACCTTCCTGATCAGCTAGGTGGCTATGGGCCCTCGCTATGTCATGACTGGCAACAGTAGCAATGACTGGTGGAGGAGGACTTCATTCTAGTGTCTCCCATTCTCATCCTAGTCATAGGCTGTCATTTAGGAATCTCAGTCTTAGGCACTAAGGAGATGGAAGCTAATGTAATCTGGGACAAAAATAGGCTGGCAGGATTTTCTAGAAATGTCTCTCCTCTCCTGTAATGTAAAGTGGCTTAGAGAAGTTCAGTGTGAAGTTTGGAGTTGTACTTGTTTGTTGGTTTGAGTTTCTTTTCTGCTCCACCAAAGGATTTAAAAGTTGAGTGGAACCTTTAGCATCATTGTTGGTTTGGAGGAAGAATGAATGTTACTTTGTGAAATTGTGAATAATTGAGAGTGGCTGCGGTGGAAGGTGGGAAAGGGGAAAAAATGTAGAGTCATCTGCTCCATCCACAGTTTGGCGAGTAGTTACTGCCTAGGTCCTCTTGCTCAGAAAAGGCCACTTACAGCTGGAGACAGTTTCTGAACAACTGGCCAAAGGCAACCTGGCTTTAGCCATAGTCCTTACTAGAAAAACAGAATGTACTACTTAAGACCAGATTGAAAGGGATGAGTGTCCTTATTTTCTGAATAGCATTTGCGTTTATCTGATGATGTGTGATCCAGGGATAAAATTCAGGACAAGCCTGAAAGGTATTGCAATATTACTCTACCTTTGCCCAGAGCATGGCTGTGTGTTGCAAGATTATTGAGATGGACAGGTATCACAGAGCAAAAATACTTTTCTATCATTTTATTCTTATGGTTAAATAAGAAAAACAGTCTTGGGCAATGATTCTACCTTTAATGTTTGTCATAATTCCAAGCTTCAAACCCTGAGCTCACTTGTGGGATGATAATCCTCAGGTTTCTTTTAACTGGAACAGAGTTTCCAGGAGTTCAAAAATAGTACATGTTTATGAGGACTAAAACCTTTCTGCTTTCTCATCCAGCAAAAGACTTGAAAGGTTGTAGAATATGAAGGGTGTCTGGCTCTGTGAGTATCTGAAGTCATTAGGGTTTCCTCCTGTACTTATGTCATTTAGTAATAGGAGGTCCAGTATGAAATTGGTTTTAGTACAGCAGAGTGTGTCTAAGGCAGTTCATTTTCTTCTTTTGTGCTTCTGATAGCACTGCTTCTGTGGGAGTTTATTGGACTCATCTGTGCAGAGACAACAAGCTTTTCAGTGTCCTTGATCTTGGATCCAGGAATTATTGTCCATCGTGTCTGTCCTACTGTACAGTGCCCCTCAGGAGAGTTTCAGTAGCAGGGTATGATGGTTGACCTTGATAGTATAGCTACAGAGTCTTTAAAACTTTCATTTTCTCATTTTTTTCAAGTTAAAATGATAGGATGGAGGTAAGCTTAGTGTGGTAGTCATCTGGGACAGGAGTGGGTGAGAACTAGATTGAGAAAGCAGGTTTCTATTCCGGAGGCAGTGCAAGATTAAATATCATAGAGAGACTGTTATTGAACTCCACTTGTATCACAAGCATGTCTCTTACTCCCGGGTAGACATGCCCTGCAGATACTTCAGGTGTGGTGTTCTTACTTTTGAAAATTAATAATACAAATGTTGTGCCTCTAGTGTTACTCTGGGTACCTCCTAGGGAGCGTTGTGGCTAGACTTACCTCCCAGAGGTGCTGCAGAGCACCGCTTCCTTGGTAATCCACTTTTGGGAGTGTAAGGTGGCTTTTGTTTGGGATGTCTTCCTTTTACGATCGGTTGGAGTGGGACTGACTTTGGTATTGGCATGTGGAAGGCAGAGAACTGGCTTTTGTGGAAGTAGAGAGGTGAAATGAACCCAGGGTACACACCAGAACCCCAAGTTTTTCTCAATGTGGTATCATAAGGCAAGTCAGTATATCAGTTCTGTTACTCCATTAGCAATGCGGAGTTGTGTTAGATGGTCGGCGTTGAGTAAGTCATTGACCCCCTGTAGGTAGTGCTTTCAGGAATGAAGAAGTGCTGTAAATAAGTAAGTACTACGAGAATTGCTAAGATGTTAAATGAGATGATTCCAAAATATGAAATATTCAAGTGGTAAATATGACATTATACTGTAAATCTTCATAGTACAAGTTCTGTAGCTTCAGCCATGCACTGCAGTTACAGCTTTGTTCAAAGGATTGCTTTAAAAGAAGATTAGAATATAATCCTTCTACTCTTTTAATCCAGCTGAGGAAATGCAAGGTAGATGCTTAAAAAGTTACTAATAACTAAAGAGGAAATATGCATAGAATATTAATATTTCAAATTATTTATATTTAGGGAAATGATACATGGCTCACATACAGAGATTTTATATAATTATGAAGATTTCTATCAGAAACTCTGTGGATAACTTCAGCCTTTGCTAGAGTCCATGAGCTAACAGAGCAACACTTGGAGAAAATAAAGCCGTGGGATAAAGAAAGATAAGTATTTTTTGCAGCCGTGTGTTGGAGGGGGGTTCCCAAGGGAAGCTTCTTAACTGGGGACTTCCTTGAAATTATGCCCCAGTTTGGAAAGTTAGGAAATGATCC
Source organism: Psophia crepitans (assembly GCA_013399095.1). NCBI lineage: Eukaryota > Metazoa > Chordata > Aves > Gruiformes > Psophiidae > Psophia > Psophia crepitans. Next base: position 23,625 of record VWZZ01002490.1, read on the forward strand.
GGTCACTGAAGCAAACGGTAACAAATTGATAGGTGGTACCTACCCCAAAATTCTAAAGCTGTTGAGATTAAAAAAGCTCATTTGATAACTGCAGTGTAAAATTTCTCGCTTAAAACTAATGGCACCAGGAGCTTGGAGGGTGTTTGTACTTGGTTTGGTGCTGCTCTTAAGTGTTTTGGAAGGGAATATAGAATGGGGAATAAATAATAGGGGGATAAAATTGTTGATTTTATTAGGTTATACGGGAGTTTAAATATCAGGGCTCACCATTTGTTGCAGAGGGTTCTTTTGAGTGTGATGTAGAATTTATCTCCAGTTTCGCATGCTTGAAATACAAAGTTCACAGAGTGAGATATTGAAGCTCTAAATTGGAGTCAGTGGGGAGCTAGTGAATAGAGGTAGAAAGCTTGCAAATTCAATCCCTTCAGAATAGAGCCGAATCTGTAACTCTTGACTGAGACCCTAAACACCGGAGATGGTCTTCAACTCCTTCTTGAGGTAACCACCTTCTCGATTTGTACCAAGAAGGCCACCTGTCACTATAAAGACTCCAATCCAGGCCTATGAAGATGATAGTTTTGCAAGTATAGCCATCTCCCTGAGGTCGCAGGGAGCAGGAATGAAGGTCACTATGACCAAAGTTAACCAGGTTTCTGTCTTCTTCAAATCATTACTGTGAAGAAGAAAAAAAAAAAAGAAAAATTGAGGATTTCAAGGTTGCTGCTACCTTTTATTGCTGTTTTAAACGTCAGCACAGTGCAAGTTGGGATTCTTGGTCAAGGGAGTGAAGACTACTCCAGTGATAAAGGAGACCTCCTAACTCTTTGTCCAACTTCATTCCTAAGGAAACAAGGATTTTTGTATCCCCCATCCATGGAGAAGAGTAGATGTAAGCATGGCGTCTATTTTTCAGGTGGGTTGGCACCCTAATCCTGTATACTGACTGCTATGCCCCAATCAGCACTGAATATTCTAAATAAAGTTGGGACACTCCACTTTAGTTGAGCACTTTCTGTCTTGTCTTTGCCTGAGGACTGTCTGTAGCAGGCAGTTTTTGTCCGACCCTTCGTTTTTCCTGCCATGTAGCCATCTGTGAGGCTGTGAAGTATGCAGAGTTGAGTCTGGATAAACTAGCCTCCAGTTTTAAGGTGATCCAGTTTACTGGTATTGGCACAGGAGCAACTGTGATGTGAAGTAGGACTGTCTGATGCCTGGAGCACGGGAATGCTGCTTTTCTGTCAGTGCCAGTTTATGCTATTTTAAAAATGCAGTCTGAGAGCTTAATTTCCACCAGTTCAGGGAAGCACTACATTTGTAACAGAACTTACAGGCTTGGGCTATAGAGGTGATACAACTAATGAGTCTATCAAGATTTCTATAGCAAAGACCTGTTGAGAGGAATCTGCAGTTACTGATTAAAAAAATAAGTTTTGGGCAATATTGCATACTTACTGTCTGAATCTGTAGACGCTTTTTTTTATATAATTGAATTTTTCAGAAAATTTAAACATTTGATTTTTTAATGTTTTTAAAAATAATTAGTGGGGTTTTTTCTGCTTTCAGCATTAACACTATCTGAACTGCTCTGGACGGTAGGCTCTAACAGCATGCATTAAAAATTCACTGTTCTGGTTTTGATCTTTGAAAACGAGGTGGATACTATCACAAACTTTCACTTCTTGTTTGTACCATGGTTTATGCTGAGGGTGTTCTGCATATCGTGTAAGTCATATACTGCTGATGTAGAATACAGGAGCCTTTACACATGAACTGATATTTCAGTCATGCCTCAAGCACAGGGCAGAAAAAATGCTGACCTGAAGATGTTCGCTGTGGCACAGTTCTTATATTCTCAGTCAGAAGGTCCATCCAGAGGGCACGGTGGTTCCTTACACGCTGCTTGGTGATTTAATGAACTGATTGTTTCAGTGTGAAGCAGTTCAGGGGGATCAGATTTTCTGCTTCTGCAACAAGGATGTCAGGAGCAGGCTGATGGGATATCGTAGCTGATGCCTTGCTTTGCCAGAGCTTGGCTGGCATGATGTTGGCCTAGACTTTCACAATGAAGTTTGCCACCTAAGAGCTGTGCAGTGACATGCACTCCAGCTGCAGGTATGATTGCTGTGAGCAAGCAGAGGTGGTGATGGAGAGCAGGCAGTAAGATGCGGCGGTGCCAGTCCCTCTTGCTGGGGTGGAAGACATGGTTTCTTTATCTTTGGAAGTGTTTAGCTTTTCCAGAAACCTAGGCAGTCTTTGTGTGCTCCTCCTCCTTTGCCTGTGAGGGAAGGACGTGGCAAATTATGATCACTGAGCTGAGAGACTTATCCAAGATCACCTGCAGGGAGGTAGGATTTGGACCGGGATCACCCGGGGCCTGATGATCTTCCTTACCACCAAGGTTTCCTCTTGACTTAAAGCCTGCCAAGATGGCTTTATCCTTCCCCCAGGTGAAATGCCTGACCCGCTTATGGTTTGCTCCAGAGGCTTTCATATTCCTTCTTATCTTTGCCATCTTTTGCCCCTTGTAGTGGCCGTTGAACAGAATTCTTGCAGAGAAGCGGAAAAATATTCAACAAGTGGATGGAGGTGTATAAAAAGAAATAATTCAGTTTATTCTTTCATTTTTTCAGAATTGTACAGACAGCTGGGAATCACCAGCACTAATCACCTTTGAGTGTAAAAACCTTGTTTTGTTGTTATAACGTGAGTGTTTATTATTGAATTGTACAATGACTATAGGAGACATTCTGGGAGTATTTGTTTTTCCTGTGTCTGGAGCCACCTCGTTGAATTTGCACACATCTAATGTAGGTGTATACAGTGTCTCAAGTGCTAATTTCTCTCCCACCGATTATTATCTGTAGTTAAGTAGGACAGTTATTACCCATCATATATGACACATTTTAACATCATTAATGTTTTAAGAGCTTAAAGAAGGCTTTCAGGGGAATTAAATTTACCTTAAAATCCACTAATGTTATAATCTATACAAAGATGAGCCCTTAGTTTGAATGCGGAGAAGAATAACATCGATCATCACTGTCCTATGCTCTGACAAATTTATCTGATAATAGAAGTTTGAGGTACTTGACATAGGAATTTAAATGTCACTGTACCCATTTTACAGACGGAAAAACTATAGCACAGGAATTGTGAAACACATGTAATTAAAGTGAAAAGTGTTAAATGCATGGGTATCACTTTATAGTCCAGATAAAATAAGTTACTTTCTACTTTATTTAGTTAGCTGCAGTGTTTAGGATCCCAAATACTCTGAAGTGTAATTTGAAGTCTATAGATGGAGTTAAGCTGTCATTCTTAGATTGCGGGATGTCTCCCATCTTAAAGAAGGGGACCACACTTTCTCCCTCTGTCAAGCATAAGGAGAGACAGGAATGCTGAAGCTCAACCTTACACGAAATTGCATGAGAGAGTTTTGAAAGTATTTGTTTTCTTTCCTCAGATGCCTGTTTTTTAATTCATTCCTTTGATCAGGAACAGGTTAGTTGCATTTATCTGGGGTAATGTAGCGTATCTAACATTTATGTGTTTCATTAGCCATGAGTAACTGTAATTTTATTAAGATTTCTAGCATGTTCAAATATTAGACTTAAGCCCCGTCTTACGACAAATACCAGTGTTTGAATATGCTAACAGAAATGTTTTTCTACTCCTTGAAGATAGAGTACTTAATGTAATTGGTAAATCAGATGATATCTGGCACTCCATTGTAATGCTGTACTTTACATGTAAATTGTATTTTGAAGCACCATATCTTTTCTCAGTAGTGATTAATCCTTGAAATAAAGGGGGAGGGGGAAGTAGCCAGTTTGTTTTTAATGATGTATTCCCCCTTTGGGAAAGATTAACTGTGTACATTCGCTGAGTTTAGCAATTTGCAATGAATTGTTGCATTGTCTGTGGAGATCAATTCTCGAAGAGTGTTTGCCAGGTTACATTGTGCTCTTTAAAGGAAATAAGTTCTTACATCTCTGTCCGAGGCAAGAGATACTAAGTTCCTTGCTAGATTTGAACTTGGATAAGTCTAGCAAGTAAAACTAAACTGTAATACGTTTGATGGATGGAGAAAAGGTAGAGAGGGAGAAGGCAACTAATTCAAAACATGCTCTTATTTTGGGTGGGTTTGGTTTGCATGTCTACATTTCAGATTGTATTCGGTGTTGTGTGCTGATTCATTTTGCCTGTCTGTGGTGCTCTCTCAGGTGATCTTCAGCACCTTCGCTTGCCCTGCCTCCTGTTCCTGTTCTTTCTCAGATTGTACATAGATACAAATGACCGGATTAATTTTGCTGAGAGATGTATTTGCTGCCTTCTGTACCTCCCAAGTCCCACAGCAGAAAGTGGGAATGTGTGGTAACGTCTAGCTTAATTCCTGCAAGTGAGGAATAAGACATGAGTGCAGAAATTGGGGGATTCTTGCTAGCTGTATCTTTCTTGTGTATGGAGTCAGCAGATGGTTCCTTTATTTAAGATATGACTTGACCCTTGCTCAGGAGTGGGAATACTGGCAGAGAGTGCTCAAGCAGTAGTATGTAACAGTGTGCATGCTTAGAGGTACTGCAGCCTTTTGAAAGCTAAAGTGCTTAACGGGTAACAGTCAAATGCAGCAACATCTGCATATTGAATCAATTTAGCATCCAGAGGCAGAAGTGTTACGGCCTTCCTTCATTGCAACACATGAAACAAAAAGTGGTTTGCTCGCAGTGAGAATGGGTGGTGACGTTCCTTCTCGTGCCAGGTAGTGCGCCAAATGTGTGGTGTGCAGCCGTGTGATGGGTGGTGTGGATTGGTTTGGTTTAGTTCGTTAAGAGTTTTTTGCTAAAACTGTCCTGAGAGCTCGCATTTGAACAGGGAATGGTGATGAATGAAAATGCTCCCTGTCACTTGTACTAAAAACTGTTGAAAATGAGTATTGTGCATGTGGGGCTGATGGGTATGATAGATCCACTGGCCGAAGAATTGGACTCAAAGACCATTAGAAATGACAGTGTATCTTTCCACTGACTGGAAGAATATTACAAATGTAAGTAGACCTGCTAACCTGTTTTCTCTTGCCTGGATTTTGGCTCTATATTTCACAACTCTGAAAGTATTTGGATGCCAAGTGAATGTTGTGAAGTAAGTAAATTGGAAGAATAAATACAACAGGCAAATGATTTCTTTTTTTTTTTTTCTCCTCTCCCACTTCCCCCCTCCCCAAAATTGCAGCCACAGGAACAAGTCTTCAGGCTGGCCTCACCCTTCAGGGACCTGGAGCTTGAACCAGGGGACACCTTATGGATGGGAGATGACGGCAAACAGAGATGGAAGAGACTACTTCATCAAGTAAGTGGGCAGTGTGAGCTATGCAGTCTGTAGCACAGCACTGCAGCCCTGCTCTTACTGTATCGCCTTGGAATCCTAATTCCTGCTTCAGCCGTACACGGTTAATGTTCGACTGTTTTGATTTATTGCACAGAGATAGCTTCAAACCATACTTTACTGCGTCTTGGTTTGGTACTTGGTTATTTCATTTACCCAAGAAAACGCCGGTAGTATAAGGACCTGCAATTCATCGAGAAATTACAACAAATATCATTAACAAAAAAAAAAAAAAGTCATTTTTAAAGAATGAGGCAAAAGGTCAGTTCTGACTGAGACTGACATTTCTCCTCCATCTCTGCCATATGAGCTCCTTTACTTTGTCTAATATATTCATTATACTGGTAATGAGAAAGTGTGTATTCTGATTCTGTATAGTAAATATTCTAATTCTTAAATTTCCTGAATTTAAAGCTTTGCAAAGTAAATGTCAATGTAAATTATGTGATCGTAACAAAATTGGCTTTTTGCAGTGAAAAATGCATATTATTCTTTAAAATCACTTAAATGGCCTGGATAAAACACAGTTTGCTGTTCCCGCAAATGTACTCTTATGTGGCTTTGAAACTTCTTCACTAAAGGGGTGTGATGGTGGCAAGTTAGCAAAACCATTGCCTGATTTTGCAGCATTAGTTGCTTCAGCTTACATCCCATTTTTAAGGCTGGCGTTTTGATTCTGCTCATGCGGAGGGTTGTTTTTTAATTATAATTTCATTTTTATGTTTATCAGTCTGTTTGGAAACTTGCAGGTACTCAAAAAAGCCCTGGATGAGAATTACAATTTTAACACAGAATAGAAGGATCAGGCTTCTTTTAGATTGGCCATTAAAAGCCTTCAATTTATTCAAGATCCCTCATCTGCAAAACCAGTTGTGCAGCATAAGAACAAGGATCCCCATGACTCTTCTTTCTCTTCCTCCCCCCTTTGCCCAGGATATGTGCCTTGCCTTCCTAGCAGGCGTTTGCTTTTGGAGTCAAGGCAAGATTGGTAGCAGTGTGGTATTCTGCAGGCTTTCAAGATTTAGAGCCATTTCAGACCTGTCCAAATTGGAGCAAATTGTCTGGGTTAATGAGGGCTCCAAAGCTGACTTTGGAATGTTTTCTTCCTTAAGCAGTATTTGCCATGTTTTGCATGTGTGTAAGACACCAGGTGGAACACTGGACAGTGTGAGGCTGAATGCCAGGCACAATATAACTATTAGCATCGGGTTTTTGCCTGAACTAATTAGGCTTGTCGAGAAGTGTAGGTGAGGCTCCGCAGTACTGTGCAGATGTGACTCTGCTGCTTCTGTTACTCTAGTCAGTGAAAGGATCTGCGCACCTTGGGTCTCCGTTTTTTTCAGTAGGTTATCGGTATGTTCTCCTCTGTGTGACTGAGATTCATTTGAACAACTAGTATCCTGCTTCTGAGGACCACGTTTGATTCCTCTTCTTTTCTCACTGGTCACATAATGGCGTGCTGTGCTTGTTGTGTAGTTATAAACAGCTGTGGCTTGCAGAATGCAGTACATTAGTACTCATTAATTTTGCAATTTGGGAACGTTTTCTAACTCGCAGTACCTAATGATTATTTTGTTTATTTTTTGGACTGCCTTTTAGTACCTCAAAGTGCCATACCCCTCTCTTAAATGCAGAAAACTGCATCTAGGAACAAAAATCTCTAACAGGCAGTGCCAAATTGTGCCTTAAGTAACGTTAGGCTTGTTGTTGTGTTGCGTTTTGGTTTTTTTCCACGCTCGTATAAGCTGCTTGCTCTCTGGTCTCTTGGAGGCCCTGGTCTTTCTTCCATTTTTCCCTCCATGTAGATAGCAGACTATGTCTTCCAACCTTAATGACTCTATGATTCTATGTGAAGAAAAAAAAAACAAACAAAACCAACCTGCTTTAAGGAGTGGAGGGAATGAGATCTGAGGAAGCTGGTCTGCAGAAGCTTTTGATATTTTGCACCAGCCTTTCCTACTCACTGTTATCTCTGAGCGGTCCGAGGTGCACGTTGAAGAGCGCAGTGTACATACACGTTGTGTGGGTTACAGTACATATTCTCGTATCGAATGTTTTAAAGCAGCAGCATTGGCTGTAACACGTTGTCGAGCCATGTCCCCAGACTAGTAGCGCATCTTACGTGAAATGACAGTCCCCCAGTATGCATTAAAGCCGGTACCTTCAGAATAGGAGTGAAACTAGGAAACCATTTGGAACCACACAATGCTGTACTGAATCACCAGCTATCTGCCGTTACTTCTGACCGTCAGCCCCAGTAGCTGCTGTGATGTGTCTGGGTAGTTATGTGACATGTATCTTCGTTTTAGAAGATCGACCAAAGGCTGAATACATGCAGTGACTTTTCCAGGGATTCCTCTCTGGAGGTATACAGTACTTGTCCTTACAGTGCCTGTTATTTGGCCAAGCAGAAGCCCTCTATGGCTTTCAATATGACTGCTTTTGCAAATATTGCATGAACTACATAAATTAAAACGTAATTTAATTTTCTTTCCTTCATTTTTCACCCCTGGATTTTAAGGATGAAATAGTTAGATGGTTGTTGACAGTTATGTTAATAAAGGCAGGAGAGAGATCAGCAAGCTAGCATTTTGTATTGTCTCCAAGGCTTTTTATAGCCATACAGATTAACAAATTGCATCACACTGAAGGAGAAAAAGCAATTCAAATCCTTCGCATGGTTTTGATGAAAGATGTATAAACCAGGTACTATCACAATGAAATGGGCGCATGAATTTTGTACAAGCAAATAACATAATTCATAGCAACATTAACTGCTCTTTTGTTCAATAATTTACTTAGTGCCATATGTACATATCCATTTAACTGTAAGCAGACATACTGTAATTTTGAAATTGTGGGAGGAATAGAGAATCCAGGGGAATCTTTTGGTGAAATGAAAAGTAATTATATAGTGTTGGTGCAAATGCTTTAAGGCGTGAATGGGAAGAGATGTTTATTCTTTCTGCTGAAGCAAATTTGGTGTCTTTCAAATCTCTCAAAGACCCTATGGCCTGAGCTAATCAGGGCCGGCTGCCAGCGCCAGGCAGCACTTTTGTAAAAGTGCAAGAGCCTTTTATCAAAATGTTTTGAGATGTCGCTATCAATTCATTATCTCTTCTGTACAGATGGCACAACCCAGGGTCATTTTGCAAACCTCTAAAATACTTTTTCTTAAGTTTAGGCCGTGGTAAATTAAAGTTTCAGAACTTCACTCATTCCTTTTTAACTTGCCACTTTTACTCGAAATAGCCTTATGAGATAAGTAATACATTTCAGTATGGGAGGACGGCAGTCATCTAGTATTCTTCCAGCATGGTTCTGCACTGCACAAGCTGTATTAAGCTGGGCCTTTAATATGAAATAGTTTTCAGTGTATATTTAACCATTTTAAAGGCTTGTTTTCTTTGCATTTGTTACATATGCTGTGAAGTATATCATTATGAGACATTTCTGTAACGCTAATTTGAATCCAAACATGAAACTTCTAAAAACTGTCTTTGGTGTGACTGTAGGGTTTCAGGGAGATAGCATGCGAAACAGGAAGATTTTGACCGATTTTGTCAACGAAAGCTTTAGCCTCATGGCAATTTTGGCTCGCCTAAGCTGCCATTGCTACAATCTTACCTGATTTTCAGACCTGTACATTTTTGCCCTTTCCCTTGTGTCAATCTTGCTGCTTGTCAGACCTGGAGGGGAGTTGATAGAGGGAAATAAACTGGCAAAAGCTAATAAAAAAAAATCAATCCTACAGAGAAAGCCATGAATTTTATGTCAGTTTAGCTCCCTGAGCCAGTCCTCCATGTGGTCTGGTAGAGTTGCAGAATAGTTTAGGATGGAAGAACCCTCTGAAGGTCAGCTGGTCCGACCTCCTGCTCAGAGCATGGCTAATGCCAGGTGATGAGCAGCATTGCTGACACACTGAAATACCTGACCGATGTGGGAACAAGGTTGCAACAAGCTTGTGTTGGCTTAAGCTTCCCTACAGCAGCACTCGAAGGTGCAAGTTGAAGTAACTTTTGCTGCCATGGAAGGCCATAACCCTTTAGATTCTTATTCCTATTTAATTCCTAAAGTATAGGTACTTCGGTTATTTTTGTGGATCTGGCTTCTATCATTCAAATGAAGGCCAGAGTTGGAAACCAAATTAACTGAAAGGAAATGTAGCCCTTCCTATGTGGGCTCAAAGCACAGTGGTCCCCATAAGGTGTAGTTAGTTATTACACTCTTAAAATAGATTTTTAGAGAGGTCTGTTAGGTCACCGTGTTGCCATATCCTTATTTGCAAGAAATGCTGTTGATCATGTTTAGTTTAACTCTTGTCATTGCCTCAGAGAGGATGACAGGGACTATCTGCGTTACGAGTTTGGTTTGCTCTCTGTTTTACTCAAAGGACCCTGACCATCTGTACTTCATGCATATTAGCTTGCTTCTGTGCTCCAGTCTGGAACAAACTAGGATCCCAGGCATGAAATAAAAGGCAGCACGCCCAGAGATCAAAGGCTGCAGGATTACTGCTCAGCTTGAAACCACAGGTCAGTTCCCAGAGTGCACAGCAGACCTGGGAGAGACCTACTCATCTTAAATCTTTCTGAATCTTGTTATGTTCATAGAATCATAGACTCGTTTGGGTTGGAAGGGACCACAAGGATCATCTAGTTCCAACCCCCCTGCCATGAGCAGGGACACCCTGCACTAGACCAGGTTGCCCAAAGCCCCATCCAACCTGGCCTTGAACACTGCCAGGGATGGGGCAGCCACAGCTTCTCTGGGCAACCTGTTCCAGTGCGTCACCACCCTCACAGGGAAGAATTTCTTCCTAATGTCCAATCTAAATCCCCTCCTCTTTTAGTTTAAACCCATTACCCCTTGTCCTGTCACTACACTCCCTAAGAAACAGCCCCTCTCCAGCTTTCCTGTAGGTCCCCTTTAGGTACTGGAAGGCCACAATTAGGTCTCCCCAGAGACTTCTCCAGGCTGAACAAGCCCAACTCCCTCAGCCTGTCCTCATAGGAGAGGTGCTCCAGCCCTCTGATCAGCTTTGTGGCCCTCCTCTGGACTTGCTCCAGCAGCTCCATGTCTTTCCTGTACTGGGGACCCCAGAGCTGGACGCAGTACTCCAGGTGGGGTCTCACCAGAGCAGAGTAGAAGGGCAGAATCCCCTCCCTTGACCTGCTGACCACACTGTTTCTGATGCAG
>VWZZ01002490.1:34424-69569 GCA_013399095.1 Psophia crepitans
GAGCCGTTGACCACAACTTTTTGAGTGCAGCCATCCAGCCAATTCCTTATCCCGCGTGTGGTCCATCCGCTGAATCCATGTCTCTCCAGTTTAGAGACGAGGATGTCATGCGGGACGGTGTCAAATGCTTTGCACAAGTCCAGGTAAATGATGTTGGTTGCCCTTCCCTTGTCCACTGACACTGTGACCCCATCGTAGAAGGCCACCAAATTTGTCAGGCACGATTTGCCCTTTGTGAAGCCGTGTTGACTGTCGTGAGTCACCTCTTTGCTTTCCATGTGTTCAGTGTTAGTATGATGTGGTTGCTACACCAGTTGAAACATGTCACAAACACATTTTGTTATCTTGAGTGCCAGCTGTTGTTTTTCACTGATATTTTTGTATTTAGTAATTTTAAATTCTTTCAGACTTCTTCCAGGTGCATCTGGCAAACAGTTCTTTTTTCCCTCAAAGGTATGTTATTCTGCCTGTAATATCAGGTCCATGATTTTTGGCTCATGAAATGATTACATTTTGCTTGTCCTTGCTTGGCTTAGTAACTGTTCTTTTCCTGAAATACAAGGTTCTTGAATATCAGCTTTTGACCCATACATAAAACATAGGTAATGTGATTGTGTTCTTTGGTAGCTAGTGCAGCTCACAACATCCTGAATTCTCAAAGCATACACAGTACAATATTTCTTTACAATACAGCAACGACATGATATTCTTGTATACTCAGATTCGTGTTTTCTGAACAGTGGAGTGAGTTCTCCATGCATATTGCACACATCCTGTCTGGTCTGTGTGGTCCTCCTTGTGTACCTAGTTCCCATAGCTGGCCAGCTGTGTGGAGTGACAACACAATCGTCAATTGTATTAATGACATGTCAATGAAGCATCCTGCTTATTAAGGGGCACTAATTTATACCAGATGCAAAACTGAGGCTCACAGTCTGCTAATCCATTTACTTAAAGATAAATAAGCACATAAGAGGATCAGACCATTCAGCTTTGTTTGTTTTTTTTAATTTCTCTTTCTATGTCTAGCCCTACTCCAACCTTCTTGTCTGTATGTTCTGCAGGTTGTACATGCCTATTGGTAGTTTAGTCCCTTCTTAGAATATTTCTCTGGGGTTTGCTCTGTTGGAAGGTTCTGAAAACATTCAAGGGATATAAAATATAGTGAAAGCTTTGATTGTTGTTCATCTTCCTGGGTTTTGAAAAGGCTGCTGTTATTCGTACCTTAAGACTACCTTAGTACATAAGGCTGTAATGAAAGTTTGAAGCCACAGGATCCACCTTCTGCCCTGTAGGTATGATGTTATATAGAACTTCACTGAACGCTTTACATTCCTTCATCTCTACGTACAGACACAATGTTGACTCGCTTTACTGAAGGATTTATGTGGCATTCGCAAAAATATGAGGAACACCTCTGCTGCTGCATCCTCCCTCAGTTGGCGTGAAAGCAGTCATGTCTATGCAAGGTGTCAAAAAGAGGGTTGATTTCCTTCTCCTTCTGATTCAGGTTAGGGATGTGAATGAAGGCAGTCTGAATGCCAGGATAATGCCTCCAGCCAAAGGCTGACTGCAGCACGCCTCTTCGGGCATCTCTGCTCCCAGGTGAGACGCCGAGGGAACAGGCAGTGGAATCACACTCTCTGGCCCACTTATTCCCACGTCCCTAAAAGGGACATCCAATGAGATTGAATGGCAGGCAGTTTAACAGTGATAAAAATAGTACAACCTATATAATTAGCAAATATAACTCTCAGCTACAGGTTACAGTACAACCTAAAATGCTTCATAGGATTCAAATGTACATTTGCAGTGCACATTTGTAATGAGTCCTCCACTGTTAAATTACATAGGATTAAAAGAAAAAATTAGAGCAGATAGAAAATCTTATGTTTCAGACAAGCGGGTGAGTCAGCTGCTGACTGCCTAGGGCTAGGACGAAACTTCCTGTATTAATCAGGTTATTCTATAATTACAAGGTTTCTTGCACCTTCCTCTGAAGCGGGTACTGAGTGCTGTCAGAGAAAGGATACTGGACCAGGTGGACAACAGGTCTGATTGGTATGGCGATTCTTGTTTTTTCTCTCTCTCTTTTTATTTTTTTAATTCCCTTGTCACTAATACGGAATGTTGGTACGAGTAGCGTGCTATTAGAGAAAGAGTGCTACTGTGCTCCTTTCAGACTGCATACAAATTTGCTTTCTCTTGCTAAGGGTTTGACCTGCTCAAGGACAGGATCGTATGGTGGAAGGGGGAGTGGGGCTAGAAGAGACGAGCAGCAGCAGGGACGCACAAATGCAAGTGACTGTTTAAAGCAAACCTGAATAATTAGAAAGGAGAAGGTAGCAAATTATGTAGCAACCTGTTTGTGTAAGTGGTCTACCTAGAGACAACTTGAGCATATGGTGATAAAGAAAGTATTGCTACATCAGCTCAACCTCCTGAAAAGGGAAGATGATTTAACAATCATCCTTCCTTCACGGAGAACTGTTGCTCTATCCATAAATACAGCAGGCATAAATACGGCAGACAAAATGTTGCTAATATCAACCAGGATAAATAATTGTTACAATGGAGGGATGCTCGTTTGTGGGGTTATGTTATTTTAACTAGAGCATGAAAAAATGAAGAATTCATTGCATTGTCAGGCAGCTGTACCTAAGCCAAGTCATGTGCAGTAACTCAGGAGCTAGCCACAGTAGCGTGGCTCCTTCCCTATCTGCTGGCTTGCCCTTTCTGATTCCTCTCTGCACACGTGGGCAACCATTGCGTGCTGAACCAAGAGGATTCCTCACACTGGAAAGGTGAGAGGAGTTACACAAGAAGGTATGAGTGTGGGTGAGACTACTCAGAAAAGAAGGTTTTGCTCAGTCCATTAGCCTCGGTTTGCCTGGATGTAATTGTACCTAAGAGGAGCACAAGGAATCATGTTCTTTGGGCTGCTGCTGCAGCAAAGTCAGAGTTTCTGATCTAGTCCCCAGTGTTTTCTCCAAACACAAGCTGGATGGGGATGGCATGACATTCGGAGAAGTATTGTGTACTGAAAACGGGTATTCTTGTGTGTTTGAAGGTGGTATAGGAAGCGGAATAAAACTTATCAAGCAGAACCTGTATAGAAAGAAATAACCAAGGTATCGTAACCCAGGGTCACAGTGTACAGAGGCGAGAAGATGAAGTCCTCATCACTGTTGGAGTTCACCTGCTTCTGAGTAGATATTTCCTGTGACATGACAGCATCTCATCTGTTCATTACAGCATGTAAAAGCATCTGTAGAAGCATTGCTTCGGTCCACCAAGCTACCCTTCCCAGGAGCATAAAAGAAATTAATCCTTGTAAACAGTTAGCGTGAGAATGATAGCCCTAGTTGGTGTCTGCTTTTTCAAACAGCGCACTTGTAAAAGAGTGCGGTCCCTACAGACTTGGAATTAAAAGCATCAAGTTCTGGTTCTCCAAAGCCATGCGGGTAGTTGGGAGAGCAGCAGTGGTTTGTAAGAAGCTGTAAATCTTATCTCAGGTCCTGTGCTGGTATCCCTCGTGATGCAAACACAGAGGCTGTGCATATGAAATAGAACCAGCCTAATTGATACTCCTTAAAAAGAAAGACGAGAAAACAGCCCCTGAAACATTAAAAAGGTGGAGTGATCCTGCAGGCTGTACATTAGGGCCTCAGTGGTCACGAGCTTGTGAAAATAAATAAGGCAATGCTGTCTGATACTCAGCGGTGGAACTGGGACCTTTCACAGCAAAGGCTAGATGAAAATTTCCCCCAGAGCTTCAGTTACAGCATTAAGAAAAAAATGTGTTGGAGCTGGGTTATAGAGCAGAAAAAAGGGATGACAATTACCACAGTATATTGCTGCTGTTTAAATAGCACAGTTGAAGTACACCAGTTCAGCACAGCATATGTACCAAATTTAAAACAAGTTATCTAATATGTTATGCCAGGAAAGATCATATTAATAGTGCCTTTCCAGCAGTCATTCATATACTGAGGAAATGCATGCTGAGGTGTATGAAAGCCAGCACTGAAGAAGCTGTATTTATCCTTTTGGCTTAATTTCTGTCATATATTTGCAGTTTTCTATAAAGAAAATCAAGTATAAGCCTACTGTAAAAGGTTCTTGTCTGGATTGTTATTGTAGAACTGCAAGGTAATTTATTTTAGAAAGGCAAGATGATACTACAAACCAAAACTCACTGAGTTTTAATTCTCATTTAGGTTTTAATTGCCCTTTGTACAATAAAATACTGCTTAATTATACGCAAAATGCTCAGCTCCCAAATATAATGTTAAAAATCCCCATATTGTGTATGTTGTCATATATGTATAAGATAAAGGTGAAGAAATAGTTTAACTGAACTCAAATTAATGTAGTCACTGACAACAATATGACTCACTGCAATATTTTGAAAGCCATTTATCTAGTGTTCGCGAGGATCCTGTGCCGTTCCACAGAAAAACCTTCCATTTAAAATAAACCAATCAAACTGTGTGGCTGCGCAATTAAATATCACCATGGTAACAGGGATTAAGCACACAAGGTAAAGACCTGCTGACAGTGCACGGATTATTTCAAGTTTCTTACTCTTCCAGCAGTAGCCAAAGGAATTTACATTTTCTGTATCAAACACTGGGAGACGTAAAATGGAAGAGATTGAAGTACTTGTGTGACACCTTGGGACTTCAGAGAATATTTTCCTGACAGGGGAAGTAATTAGCTGGAATTACAAGTAGGAACTCAGCAGACAGATATGAATAAGTGTTTGCTCATGGGGTTTATTTAGCGTTTCATAATTAAAACCTGGAGAGGCATATTATTTGGGATACAAATAGCATGGAAGAACTTTGCCATAGTTTCAGAAACTGAACAGAGCAAGGGTGCCATTTTGCTTGTAATATTTAAGTGAACTTTATGTTGCCTTTTTTGATAGTGAGGAAAGATGGTTATTTGCAGCTCTGCTATAAAGCAACATTTCTAATGCGTAATATGCATATAAAATTGTAGTGCAGATAGGCTCACTGATGTTCGGTGAAGACACAGGGTGGTACATTAATCCTAATGTATTTCTGGTTGTCTCTGGCGCTATTCCTAGCTTTTTTGTGTGTGTTCATGAAAAAGACTGGAGATGCAAATCTGCTGGCACGTGAAGTTTTCAGCATTCACTGCTGTGGTTTAGGGTTGTTGGTTTTTTGTGTTTTTTTTTTCAGATTGGCTTTTTATTTGGTTGTAGGAGAGCTGTTCTGATCACAGCCGTAGGGTCGCTTACGTCTACATAAAGCTGAAATGCCTGGTCTAGATTGGGAGCCTTAATCTCTGTCTTCGATTTAGCAGCAAGTATTCGGTGTGATCGGGGGGGATGTCGTAGTCATGGGCTCTTCTGTCCCAGAAGTGCCTGCCGGTGGTTTTGGGCTGTGCTGATTTTTTCCATGAGAACAAATTTGTGAGCATATCTCCTGTCACTCTTTTCTGTCAACCCATGAGAAGTGGAAAGTGAGCTCCCTTCAGCGCGTGAATGATCTGCAGCTGTCCGTCGTGTGTTAGGCAGATGTAGGCTCTGTAGTGCCTCTCCTTTCTGAATATATGGCCAGCCTTTTGAGCTCACAAGATGTTGCTGACATTAAGATGAATGCTTCGCATCAGTGCTTTCTGTCTGAGGTTGGTCTTGGGTTCATGCTGTTCTCATTCTTTCTGGTAGGATGGGCTTTCTACCCTTGGAGAGCAGATCTGCTGCTTGGAAAATGTCTTAAGAGACCTGGGAGTAGATGGGCCTACAACTGCACCTTTTCTGTGGAAATCAAAACTTGCCAAACCTGTCAGAGTGCGTTTTGGTTTCTGGATTTGAATAGGAGAGTCTATACAGCCTTGATGTCTTTGGCTTCCTGTTCATTTCAAGCACAAGCTTAGGTCTCTGTGTGTGAACAGACAGTTTTTTTAGCTCTGCTCTTATGCTCTTACTAGTTGTCTGACATCCAGGTTTGTGAGCTTTAAGTTAAAATGTCTTTCCTTGCATGTTGATATGCAATTTGTGTTTTTTTCACATCTCAGGATGAAAAGCTTTTGTTAAAGATTCATGATAAGTACTGCAGTTATATCCAAAATCATTCCATCCAGTGAGTTCCTAAAGGAGGATATTAATACTGAGTGTGTTTTGTAGGGGTGAGCGTGGAAAGTATCTGTTTATGGTGGCACTCTTTCTTCATAGAAAAATGCAGAAGTCCTCTTACAACTTAGCTGCTGGCATAAATATCCAGCAAATGTAGAAGGAAGAAATAGTGAAATATTGATGAAAAACAAGGTAAAGCCAGAAAGTCAGGAATATATGGGAGAAGTTTCTGCAGAAACAGTTTATGAGATACAGGAGACAGTATCTTAGGGGTGCTGTGTTAGATCATGCTGGCCCTGGGCTTGATCAGGTGCGAACACCACAGTTTTATCTGGAGTCCGAAGAGGTACTATCTGCTTCTCTTCCTGCTTATAATCCCTTTTGTGTAGCATTTTCTTCTTGCTGCTGTTTTTATTGTTTTTGTTTAATCCAGTTAGTGCCTTGAGCCGGACAGCAGAGACTGGGCAGAAAGCCATGCCGATAAGAGACATTTTGTTTTGAGCCACGAGGGGCTGATTCTGGCAGCTCGTAGTAATGACATTTAGGGATTTTGTTGCATGATTCCTGTTGCCAGCATCCTATTAGAATGCATGTTCCACCGTTTAAACAGCATGCTAGGGAATGATGAGCTAGCAGTCTACCTTTGAAAAGGAAACTGTAAAAAAAAATGAGCTGAACATTGGGTTTGCGCACTGAAAAGTCTCAACTTGCCAGTCGGGCATCTTTTTAGTTAAAACATATGTTTAAAAAAATAGGGGTTTCCATGCCTTCAGACGTGGGCCAGGGTGGTGGCTAGGCCTTGAAAAGGTCTTGGGTCCCCAGAGTGTCACACTGTGACTGTCCAGAAGTTTCCAAAAGGCATCGAACAATGCCTGGTCAGAGGAATCAAACATCAGTATCCTCAAACTGCATTTAAAAACAGTCCTGTTAATTTCTCGACTAGAATTAATTAAAGCAAGTGCAAACTAATGGGCAGATCATAGGACCAGCTGCTTTCATGGTGTGAGCCTTCAGGAATACAGTTCCTGAAGGAGGAACCCTATCACCTGAACATAATGTGTAATAGCTGCACAGCTGCTTTTTCAGCCCTCGCCTCTGTGACTTGCATAGGCAATTGAGCCCTGCACCGAAAGCCTGGGACGCCGCTGGGAAGAGTGACAGGACATGGCTTTACGTAGAGCTGCTCGGAGTGGGAAGCTCAGATGGGGTGGCTTGTTCCTTTTCCATGAGCTGATTCTTCAGCAAGCTGCATTCAGTCATCTGGCGTTTTTCTGACATCCTTAGAGAGAAAGGATGTCACGACTCCATGTGCTCAGGATCTGGCAGCCCAAAACAAGGTAGCCAGGTAGTGCTTAGCTTGCTGTTACTGTTGTTTGATTTTGTGCTCAAATTTAAAGAATTGACTAGTTGAACCTCCAGACAAGTTTGCTTGAAAAATCATGGGTTTGGTGGTTGGATTTTGTTGTTGTTGTTGTTTCTTTGTTTTTATGCTACAGGAGCGCATGAAGTCTGACACATAAAATTGGGATCCTCATGTGCTTGGTGATTATATTTTAATTAGCAGATGCTAGAAAGACATTGACTTTATTGTCATTTTTGATTGCAGTGCTGAAATATGCTAAGATTAACTGAATTTTTCAAGGAGAGATTTACTGCCACCCTCTCCTCCACAAATCTGTGTCAAAAATTAAGAATTGCATGTAGGTTGGTTTCGTTTGGTTTTTTTTTTTCATAAGTACTGTTCAGTGACAAATTAAAAAGCTAAGCAATCCACACGTTGCCAGGCTAAGTGTTGTGTCGTATTTGAAAGTCATAATGACATTTTCATGTTAATAATGATAGAAAAGTGATTTTCTATAGAAACTTTGGCTAGATTTACACAGAATACAGCGCAAATGCTTGTGCTACATGGAAGAGAAACCTATAGGTACTCCCTACTGAGCTTTTTAAGTTACTTGGACTGCCTGCCATTCTCCAGCTATCATAAAGCTCAGCATGGACTATCCAAAAATTTATTTAGCTTCTCAAGCAGACTTTACAACTCAGGCTGATCTCTCTGCTGCAACAGCTATGCCGCTACTGGCATCTTGACTTTGCTACTTTGAAGTTACTTTGGTGTACCTCTGTAAGACAGGAGGTGCTGGTGGTCTAATGGCTGCTTTACAGACAGGCTACCACTTTCGATAAGTCTGAAAATTCTTGGTTTTACAAGAGAGCTAAATTTGGATATAGATGAGACTAAGGGGGATTCTCAGGGAAGAAACTCAGAGGGAGGGAAAGGAGAGGCAGAGAAAGCCAGGCGTGTTTTGTTCCTCATGACAATACCAGTGTGAAGATTTAGCATGGTGGCAGAGAGCTGTGGGTGAGTATGGGGAGGAGGGGGGAGAGACACACACATGTGTGTATTTCCTCCATTTGTGCAATGATTCTTGCTGATAATAAGAAAAAAACTGTAAAAAGTGTGTTACACTTTCAATCACCTGGGTTTGTGTTCTCGTTTATAAAGTCTCAAATCTTACAGTGATGTGCATGCACCTGAAAAGTGGGGGAAGAGAGTCATAATTAGCTGAATAACTGCATCAGTAAAGACATTGCAAAAAAGCAACAAATGTGCAAGGAAAAGTTAAAAGGCCTGACCAACACAGAAGGCTTCTTGCGAAGCAGAAACTAAAGGGCTGAAGTGAGATTTGCACAAATTCAGCCCCGGCTGCTTCTTAAAAGCGACTGTTAAAACACCTTGCAAGTGGCTCTTTATCCATAGAAAGGATACACAAAAGAGGAATGGGGGATTCTGTGCAGAGGACATGTATGATTACAGTAAAAATCAAAAAAAAAGTTGAGGATTAATGACAAAATCTTCCCAGAAGTATGTTTTCAAGATGACTGAGGAGAGGAATCTTGATTTATTAGCTGAATTGCTGAGAGACATCCAAATGTTGTCATTTGGATGTGTGAATGGCAAATGCCATTGTGGAAATAGGGGAAGTATGATTAATTGTGGCTAGACATGCTTTAGAGGGGGGTTCAAACTGTAACAAATGGCGCAAATGCTATTAGGATGATTAGGGGAGAGGAAAAAAATCTTTGCAAAACTAAGATCAAGAGGGGATAAACACCAGGAAGAAATGAAAACTGGTTAAAACAGAAGGTAATTTGAGGCAAAGAACTAAAGGGACTATATGTTTAGATTGCAAGGGAGAAGACCCTCAAACATAGGAGCAGTGGAGTCAGTTCACAAGCTTTCAGTTATAGTGCTGGATTGAATAATCCGAAATGGGTTTATACTGATCATTGGTAAATATTTAAAGGGGATTATATTTTTGTAAGATAGAGTGCAAAATAGCAAGGAGTTGGGGATGATGGCAGACCAGATCCCTTCCATTCCTGTTTTCCTGTGAGTCAAGTGGCACTTTACTAGTTTCATCAGCATGTAAATCATGAAAACTGAGCAATACGTTTGCAAACCAGACTTTAATCCACTGCATGCCCTTGGAACCTTTTGCAGATATTAATGAAACACATTTAATTATCTCCGTTAGACAGATTACTCAAGGCAATTTAGATTACCACATAAAAAGTGGAATAAAGATCAGTGTTTTTAGTAAGCGTATGGGTAATAAAAGTACTTAAATGGAGTGATATTCAGGGAGACAATACGATTTGACCAGGCTTTTAGATAACTGTATAAATGCTCTTTTCTAAATGCTGTCACAGAATGATGAATTATAACTCTATTTAAAAAAAAAAAAAAGTCTTTCATTGAAAGATAGAAGAGGAAATATTTTTCGTTAAGTGTTTATACATAGTATCAACAAAATGTTTTTCTTTTTCTGGAAAATGGATGTTATCATCAATCTTATTTAAGTGAAGAACACTGAAGTGGCCTGCAAATATAAGGACAAGTTCAATGAATCAGCAACATTTCTTGCTACCAGTTTTGAGTTTTATGCTGTTGTCTAATAATAACTGGGATGAGTTATTAATTTCATCAGGATATGTTGGCTGTCCTTTTCTGGCTACCTGTATAAAAAAGTAGTCACTAGTATCCGCTGTCTTTTTTCTTTTTAAGCACCATTTAGGGAATCCAGTTGTTCGTGTGAACTTCTGCATAACTGTGGTAAATATATTAAATGATGTAAGGGCTGTGACATTTTTGGGTGAGTAGACTTTTAGTGCCAATAATATAAATGGTAGTGCTTTGGAAAAGTCCTAGTTTGACAGCTCTTCAGAGACTCAAAAAACAATTTGAATTCCTTTGGCATGTATTTGGCCTAAGTTGCCAAAACCTCCATAGTTGAGGCATTCTGTGTAATAATAAAGTTGTTCTTTCAAGGAACACTACAAGTAACCCTCGTAGGGGTTGTTTAGTTTAGGTTTTGGTGGTTTTGTTTTGTTTGCTTGTTTTAAAGATTGACTTATTTTCAGGGTTCAATATCAATAGCATACTTTTCTTGGCAGTTACAGACAAGTTTCCTTGAACAGACCCGTCAGCGACTTGGGATGTTGCAGCACAGGCCATACAGTACCTACCATGACTACCCAAGGAAGAGCTGCACTCGGAGAACATTTCAAGGATGTAGATATAAAGCAGTGCCAAACAAGTGATGATACCGGAGTAAGACAGCAGGCTACATATGGTCAGCATGTTCTGATGTATTTTACATGCTGCACCAGACCTCCTTTCTAACTGGGCCAGCATCTTCTTTCCCCCCTTATCCTAATGTATAGAATACCAGTGGTCTTTATGAGTTCTCAGACCTTTTCATTCTTACCACATATATTTTTATATGTTATTGTTTCAATTAAAGTAGCACAACTGAAACAATGCTAATCAAGCGTAGAAGATGCTTTAAGAGATGACAAGTTAGTGGGTCCCTAGTCCAAAGCAGATTCCTTCCACCCTGGTCTGATAGCACCAGGCTGCTGCTGTTCCCCGTCCCCAGGTCCAGCTCACAGTGAGGCTGAGCATGTAGTCCCCGTGCACTCAGATGCACACACACGCACTCTGTACAGGCACAGCCAGCCACCGGAGTCACACGTACAGGCAGCCAGCACTTTTACAGGCACCACGTCGTCATAAACAGCCCTCACATAAACAGAAAGAGTACAAATGGCCAGATCCTGTTCTTATGCATCAGCAAATGAGGCCTGAAGCTTGCTATGGGATCACACAGACACAGGCACACACCCCATGTGTGTGCACAAGTGTGTCTCTCCAATAGCTGATCCACACCTTTGGTCTCCTGGGTAGCAGACTCAGTCCCTGGTCTCTCTAGAAGCTGAGTCATGGACCTCCTGTCCTACCTGCTGCCTGGTCTGAATCGAAGGTTGCTAATCTCTGTCTCTCTCACACACATACTCTTATGCACGTTGCGGAAGCCTGCTCACACAGAAAATAATTAGGATTAGACTTTAAACAGAAGATGGGACAAACTGGTGATCAGGCGAAGGGCCTGGCTGGACAAACGTGCTGGCCACCAGCTTGCCTCTGCACAACCAGTCCCTTTGATTCCTTCTTCTCTCCCTTGTCCCCCTCTGCACTGTTGGCCTCACGAGTTCAGCTCCCCAAGGGTTGGCTGGGCTCCCCTCTGTCATGGTCACCTTTCACATGGCTCTTCTTCACCTGCCCATGAAACCCAGCCAGCCCTCACTGTGCTCTCTCTAACTTTTGGCACTTCTCGCTCTGCTGTGTGTTGCAGCCAGCTATTCCTCTTGACATGCTCAGTAGTTTTTTTGTGATCAGTTAGCTGAACCTCAATCTCTCTGCCCATTTAAAAAAGAAAAGTGATCCATTATGAAAACCGAAGTTACTGGATTTACTGTGTAGTCCCATGCACTCCAGGACATGGTCTAGTAGGCATGGTGGTGTTAGGTTGACGGTTGGACTTGATGATCTCGCAGGTCCTTTCCAACCTTAGTGATTCTATGATTCTATAAGTATCAGACTCGGGGAGGGGGAAAGGTGACACAATATGGCATGAGTTAAAAGAAAGGGTTTGGTCTCCTTTTTTCAGTGATGTTTGGATTCTAATTTTGCATTATCATTACTGCATTTGAATCCTTTCTAACAGTACTTCAGGAACTGTAATATTTTTATTTATATATACTTTCTCTCCAGCAAATGAAGATTGCTGTCTAAGCCAGGTAAACTTCGAAAAAGATATACTGCTTTGCACACGCTACAAAATCTCAGAAAAACTGGAATGAGATTACCAGGCTCTGCTTGGTCACATTCCGTTTACAAGAGCTGCTGAATACCTCTCATCTGCAGACCCTTTTTAGCTATCTGTAACTCCACCATGTGTTCCTTCTCAGAGCTGAAGTTTTTTGTTCCCCTTGCTTTTCAGAGACCTAATTGGCATTTTGAAAAACTTCATACGTTTCCTGGAAAAACAGAATTTGTTTTGCCAAAGGTCTTTAAAAAGCTTGGTTCCTAATCTTTGAGACAGATATTTGAAAGGTGACCCACTCATCACCTTTCAGCCAGGGACGACATTTCTGAGGTTGCTGTGAAGCTTTCCCTTGTAAAGATCTTCTGAAAATTTTAGAAATTGCCATACTGAGTAGAATGCGGAAACTGAAATCCCCAAAAGAGCATCCGTGTGATGTGTGCAGAAATTGCATGGATAAAAATAAGTGTGCCAATAGTGATGGCTAGGCATCAGAATGGAGAGCTGACGAGGAAGCTTGGGAAGTGTAGGGACAACACAATTTGAGGAGGAACTAGTGTGAATGGCAACCCTTGGGTTACCCGAGTCCAAAACAGTCATTAGGAAACAGGAGAGGAAGAGGATTAGGTGGAGGAGAATTGATCTGACTGAGTCAGGATGTGGAAAGATGGAGGACAGAGGAAGTCACAAATGACATCTGTGATTTATTTTTTTTGTAACCCGGCGGCATTGGCTCATGATCCAGTTATGACCTGTGATAATCCTTGCTACAGTTCTGCAGAATTTCTTTCCGTAAACGTTGGTCCGGATGCTGTCTGGTCCTATTATAAATTCTTTGCTTGTAAATTTTCTGTATTTGTGTCTGTCAGATGGATAGGAGCATTAGGTCTGCAACATGAATTCTACCTTGTCAAATGCCCCAAACACGTAGCCACGTGTTATACGCAGATGTAATCTACTTTATGAAAACATTGTGAGAGTTCAGGAGTGGCATGAGATGAGTTAAATATCACAATTCTTGGTAATTAAATCAAAATTTATTTTATAAAATGATATTATTTATTTGTCCTGAAATGTGACTGCTAGTCAGTCGTTAGGTCTGAAATACTCATTTCGTGCTGTGTTGCTACCTTTCACAGAGGTGTTATTAATATTTCAATTATGTATACCAGTGCCACTGGCAGTGTGAGGCCGCAAGATGAATACAACAATACAACTCTCCTGCACAGACTACATTTGTGTTGTATGTTATTATAGACCTTTAATTATGATTGTATAAAATCTGTTGTTGAATTTAGACATCAGTCATCATCATAGCAAATAAAGAGCCAGATTCCCTGCCGTAAGTCAACTTAGCTTCATTAATGTCAGCAGAGTCCCACTGATTTACACCAACAGAGATGACACAAAAGCACTTGTTATATTTTACTGCCTCTCCCATGAGTTGTGATATTGCAGAGTTTCACAACTCCTAGAATAACAGCTGATTATTTTTTTCCCCATCTTTTCCTCTCCATGCCTTCATTGTTTTGTCAGCCACATGAGCTTGAAAATATCCTTCCCTACTTTAAGTGAGGAAAGGGTTTGGTACAGTGATGTCAGTCCATAGCTCTTGCTGAGGCAGTTTGATTTTTACTTTTTAATTGGAGATAGTAGTCAAAGTGTGGTTTAGGTTTTTGTGAATTGTAAGCTGACTGCCCGTTGCCTTTCTGGCTTTGTTCTGCAGTCAACCACACTTGAATGTTTATGGATGTGAATGGATGTCCTGTCAGCCCCATAGCAGAACCCAAACTGCAAATAATTGAGCACCTACTTTATTTAATTAGGCCTGCTGAATTCATTATGAGGACCTTGATGCAATTCTCTTAGCTAAATGTGTTATGGGGTCATTTTGCTGAATCGAGCTCACAGTTGTGATTCATGAAGAAACAAGACCTGGTCAAAACCCAGGGATCTGCCTGTACTGCCCTCACAGCAATAGTTGCTGTGAATCCTGTGGTCAGCGTGTCCTGGTCAGCCTCAAATGAGCTGGCTCAGGTACCAGTACAGATCTTGCTATGGCAGCACCAAGCTTAGATCGATGTGAAGCTGGGCAGATGAAACCTGTGCTGTGCTGTGCTCTGCTGTGCAGGAGACAGGCTTCCCACGGCACCCACACTCACTGGGTGAAAACTGTGTGGGTTTCAGGCTTCTCACGGCTCACTACTCAAGTCTTCATTTTTATAGATAGCTGTCCTTAATGATGGACTCAAATTTTTAGCCTGACCTATCTTCTGATGGAAATACTCTCTAGGGATGTAGTAGTCTTTTCTGCATGGGAGAGTCTCATATATTTTGTTACAGTTAACAGGCTCCAGGAGAACTTGCAGCTATATTCTGTGAATAATTGTTTTTTCAGCTTGGTTGCTATTTTGGATCAAATAAAGTATAATGTATGTTACTGTTTCTTCTCTTCCTGGTTGTTCACTGACTGGAACAAAAAGTACTCCAAAATTCACTTTCTTCTACACAAAATAGCCTGTTCAGTGCTAAATTCACAAACTGCCTCAAGAAGGGAAACTGCATTTGCTTTTCAAAGTGATTTGTGCCTTCGCGTTGGCCAGTTTTGTCCCCTGCCTGGTGAGGTAAGCCCACAATTCCTGTTTCCCGTGCAAGATCACCCAGCACTCGGCATTCCCGGTCACGGTGTTTTATGTTTCATAACCATGAATGAAATGCTCCCTGAAGCAGAGGTGGGACCAAGTATGACACTTGTCAGATGAGTCATTTGGCCTTGCTTCAGCATCTCTGTGAATAATGTTTTGATAAGACTTAACTGATGGACTGCACAATGCAGCCTTACGTAAAGCAGGTAGCAGTCAGTCTTTCCCCAGTACCATGGGAGCTTGCTTGGTGCCGGACCTGAGGAAGCTGAGGAAAAAGTTGGTTTTTTCCAGTCCCTGAGAACGCTGCTTCTGAGCAGGGATGAGTCCCGTCTGAGTCCCAGGTACCTTTCTCCTCTGATGATCTTGGGTTTGTAGCTCCTCTCCTGTTGATCCTCAGGACAGCACTCTACCAAGATCAAAATCTGTACCAAAACCCACAGCAGATAAAGCAGAACTGGCTCATTGGTTTCTAGGACTTTGGTTTTATGGGGGAACTGAGGGATTGTGTCTCAGTTGTGCTGTCAGTTGTACTCTCCTAGGGGGAATATTATCAGGCAGAGAGCAGCTGCCTCACTTTTTATGGATACTGATAAATTAAGAAAAATCAGTGTTGTGCACATGCAGTGAATGTGAAAATTCAGTAAGATCTGTTCTGACCTCCAGAGAAGCCTTATTTGCTACAGAATAAGAACTTAGTTTTCAACATATTTCTTGGAAAGTTCTTTTTTTGGAGATTAAATAATTACTTTTCCATTCAGTGAAATGAAACAACCCCCCACCTTTTAGACTGAAGGTAAGAGATGTGTGAAATGATTAAAAAAAAGTTATAAAAATTCACTACCTTGCCACAGACAGTAGTTTATCTTAACAAAGCTAGTACCGAATTTCATTAAAAGATCTCATTTTTAATTTCTCATGCAAAGTTGCTTATAATTCAATGATTTATTCCACATATACCCCCAAAACATTTTTTTTTTAGCATTGATGTTGTAGAAGTCTTTTTTTACCCCAAACGCTTTATTATTTCTTTGTTTTTCACATTTGATAAGTTTTGGGGTTTTTTTAAAAAAGGTAACCACTAATTTTGCATGTGTGCTATAAAGCCTCAAAGAAGGTGGTTCAGAGCTTGTGAAAGTGTGTTTATCCGAAGGAAAGAAGCACTCATCTCTAGACATCTGAAAAATCTTGACCTGTGGTCAAGCATCTTACTCAAGGTAAACATGAATAATAGTGATAATAATAATTTTTTCTTATTCTGGGTTCAAGTATATAGCTAATGGCTAAGTGGTTTACACACACTATTACTCTGTATTGCCAGCATCGTGTCTTTCCTTAGAGGATGTTGTGTTTGGGAAATGAAGTCATATATCCCATATCTGATTTATGTTCATATACATACTTACGTATATATAGAGAAAACATGGCCTTTCTTTGAGGTAGTTAACTATAACTTATTACAAAACCTTATTTGGCCTATAGCGAGGAGCAGCACTTTGCTCATTGCCTGTCTTTTGTGTAATCTGTGTTATGTGGCTTGTTCCATTCAGTTCCGTTTATTTTATGAAAGTGCTTTGCCCTGTGTTATTGGGTGTATACAGAGTAATGCCGGCTATTTTAACAGTGTGTGTCTAAGGTTAGAGATCAAAACGTTATTAGATACTGCAACGCTTTGCATTTGCAGTAAGACTATTCAGAAACAATGAGTAGATTTTTTTGTTTAACCTCAGTACTTTTATTACCCAACACCTGTGAGCAGAAGCATGAAATCTCTGTTTTCATTATAGGTTGCCCAAAGGCATTTTATAGAGCAGCACAGAATATTCTTTATCTGCTTGTTCCCATGTTCAGCATATACGTAGTAAAGCCTTATAGGAAAAAGTAATCAATCAGACTTATAAATTAGTTGGGTTTTAATTTGGTATGAGATGTTTGCAATATAAACTTCAGTTTTTTCCCAGGAAAAAGTACTTATTTATAATGCTCATCTGTGGACCTGAGCAAGTACGGCTTCGCTGCTCAGACTAGAAGTCCATGTAGCCCGTATGCTCGTATCTGACACAGAGCAGTGACTACCAGCAGATGTTTAGGGAAAGAGTCAGAGAAAACTTGGCTGACCAGCCTTGTAGTTAAAGCTTTAAAGTAGAAAAGATGGGGGAGATTCCTCAACAGTTGTAGATGTGACAGGCATACCAAGGGCCGGTGGTGATGGGAAGAGAAAGGCCATGGCAATCAACAACTCAAGGCTGAGGTAGAATCAACTGAAGTGTAGACATCTAAAAAAGAAAGTGCCTGCAGGATGGCCCTTACATGGAAAGCTGTGGTGGCCTTCCTGGGGAACTGGCACGCCTGGGTGTCTCTCTCAAGTGCCCCCCTCCCTGTTTCCTGCAGCATGGGAAACAAATAGGAGGAATCTGTGGGTCTGTGTGTGCAGTTACAGGGCTATAACCTGACCGGTGTCACTGGGACGTGTTGGGATAGCTCACACAACTGGAGTGCTGCAATGGAGCGATACAGGCTCTTTAGGGAGGACACGCGGGGAATGCGATATAGGCCAGTCGTCCTTTGTCTGAAACAGCAGCTGGGAAACAAGGAGCTCTGCGGTGGGATAGGGGCACAAGTCAGCTCAGAGCTTGTGAGTCAGGACTGGCGGGTAAACCAACATGGGTGGTGCTGTAGTGAGTGTCTGCTATAGGCCACCTGATCAGGAAGAAGTAGATGAAACCTTCAGACAACTGGAAGTAGCCTCACATTCACATGCACTGATCCTTGTGGAGGATATGAACCACCCTGATGCCTCCTGGTGTGCAACACGAAGCAACGGTTTTGTGGCCTGGGTAATCCAGGAGCCTATGAGAGGAGATGCTTTGCTGGATGTCATACTTTTTTTTTTTTTTTAAAAAAAAAAGGCCAGTTGGGGATGTGAAGGCCAGGAGGAGCCTTGACTGCAGTGACCGTGAGATAGCAGAGTTCAGCAGCTGGAAACGAGGGAGCAGGGCAAGAAACAGGACCACAGCCTACAGGAAAGCAGGCTTTGGCCTGTTTAGGGATCTGCTTGGAAGAATCACATGGTATCCCATTGCCCTGGGGAGAAGAGCAGTTCAAGAGACATGGTTGATCTTCAAGGATCACCCTCTCTGAGCTCTGATTTGGTCTATCCCAACAAGTAGGCACCCTGCATAGAGGTGAAAAAGGAATTTCTGACTAAACTCAGACACGAAAAAGAAATGTACAAGAGCTGTAAGCAGGGTCAGTTGACCCACGAAGAACAAAGAGACGCTGTCCAATTGTGCAGGGGTGGAATCAGGAAAGCCAAAGCCCACACAGAGTTGACTTTGGTTAGGAGTTTGAAGAGCAAGAAGAAATGTTTTCTACAAGTGCATCAGCAGTAAAAGAAAGACTAAGGGAAACGTCGGCCTACTGCTAAGTGGTGCAAGGCCATTGCTGACTGAGGTACTCAATGCTGCTTTCATCTCAGTCTCTTCTAGTAAGACTGGCCTTTAGGAATCCCAGACCACTGAGACCAGTGGGGAAGTCTGGAGCAAAGAAGGCTTGCCCTTAGTGGGGGATGATCAGGTTAGGCAACACCTTAAACAAAGTGGACATAAACAAGTCCATGGGGCCTGATAGTTTGCACCCATGAGTGCTGATGGAACTGGCTTATGTCATTGTGAGGCCATTTAATGATCTTTGGAAGGTCATGGGAACTGGGGAAGGTTCCTGACAGTGAGGGGAAAACAAGTGTCACTTCAGTCTTCCAGAAGGGCAACGAGGATCTGAGGAGCTATAGGCTGGTCAGCCTCACCTTGATCCTTCAGAAGGTGATGGAGCAACTAATCCTGAACATGATTTCCGTATACACAAAGGACAAAAAGGTGATCCAGAATAGTCAGCATGGATTTATGGAGGGGAAATCATGCTTAACCAACCTGACAGCCTTCTACAATGATGTGGTTGGCTTGATGGATGGAGAGCAGTGGATGTTGTTTACTTTGACTTTAGTGAGGCTTTTGACAGTCTCTTGTAACATTCTCATAGACAAGCAGATGAAGTAAGCATTAGATAAATGAGGTAGATGGACCAGTGGCTGAATGGCTAAGCCCAGTGGATTGTGATCAGTGGCACAAATTCAGTTGGAGGCCAGCCACTTGTGTAGTACACAAGGGGTTGATACTGAGTCCAGTATTGTGTAGCATCTGTATTAATGACCTGGAAGATGAGGCAGAGAGCACTCTCAGCAAGTTTGCAGATTAAAAAAACTGGGAGGAGTAGCTGATACACTAGTTAGGTGTGATGCTATTTAGAGGGACCTTGACAGGCTGGGAAAACTGGCAAACAAGAACCTCATGAAGTTCAAGAGGGGAAAATGCAAAGTCCTGCATGTGGGAAGAAGTAACCCTGTGCACCAGTACAGGCTGGGGGCTTGCCAGCTGGATAGCCACTTGGCAGAAGAGAACCTGGGGATCCTGCTGGGCACCAAGCTGACACTAAGCTAGGACGGTGCTCTCATGTCAAAGGTGGCCAACAGCATCTGGGGCTGCATTATGAAGAGTATTGCCAGCAGGTCGAGGGAGGTAATTCTTCCTCCCTTCTCAGCACTGGTGAGGCCACATCCAGAACACTGGGTCCACTTTGGGGCTCCCCAGTACAAGAGACAATGGACTTACAGGAGTGAGTCCAGTGCAGGACCACAAAGATGATCAAGAGACTGTCATATGAGGAGAGGCTGAGAAAGCTGTGACTCCTCAGCCTGGAGAAGAGAAGCCTCAAGGGAATCTTACCTGTGTGTGTAAGTACCTGATGAGAGGCAAAGAAGAAGAGGAACCCAGTCAGGGAAAGAAGAAATGGGCACAAATCAGAGCATGTGGAATTCCACTCAAACACGAGAAAACACTTTTCTTTGAGAGTGGTCAAACACTGGAACAAGTTGCCTAGACAGGTTGTGAAATCTTCATCCTCAGACATATTCAAAACCTAGCTGGATACCATCCTGGACAACCTGCTATAGGTGATACTGCTTGAGAAACAAGCTTCAATTGTTCTGCGATTCTGTAACTTCCCTGATACACTTTCCCATCTTCCAGACATCTGTTAATGTGAGGCTTCCTGTGCAGAAGTTGTGTTTAAAGGATGTGTTTGCATTTTGACTGGAAACTGGTTGACTGTTGTTGGATGTATTTAGAGGGTCATGTTTATACATCTTTCTATATGTGATACTAATGTTGCATGTAGAATGAGACACAGGATGATGATAGATTTAACACCCCAAAACTTCTATTCTTGAAGCTTTTATTGCCGTTATCAGTTAATTTGCGCTAAAGCCACCACAGACTTTCTCAACAAGATCCTATTATTTTAGACGCTGTTGAGTTGGAAGCCCCTGTAAATGAAGTGGTACCCCATGATGTTTCCAGGGACAAGAACTTGATGGTGCCATACAGCCAAATTGTTAGAATGGCCCTTGGCCTGCTTTTGCATCTGCCACTTAACACTTTCTCAAATAAATCCTGGCTGCAGGTTGGGCTTCAGCATGGGCTGTGGTCACTCTGTTGTGGAGGTTAAAAGAATAACTACAGTGAGAACTACAGTGCAGTAAAAATGTTGGCACAGGCTGTTCTGTGCTACTTGCTCTCAGTGCCAGGGAACAGCCTCTGGCATAATTAATTTATTAGTATTACCATAGTGACAGAAACGTTCTCAGGTCAATATTGCTTGCATATTATTTGGAAATACGTAACAGGGAGGTGGGGGGTGGGGAATGAAAAATGAGTAAGTACTTGGAGAACGCTTCTATCTTAGTTAAACTCCATTTTCAGTTTTCACTATATACGAATATCCATTTTTGTTTGCAATCCAGCTAGCTCAACCTTTTTTTTTTTGCCAAAGGAGAGTTTCTGTTTCCTAGAGAACCCATGTTAAAGAAATTAATTTCCTTTCAAGGCTTGACGAAGGGTACTTTAAACACATGCTGTGTAAACTTGAAAAGGTGCACTATGTTGTCATTGAATCTTAAAAAACGTGTTATGTGTAATGTTATTACCAAACTGCTTTCGAGGCTGTGCATTGGTTAAAGATTGCCTGGTAGCCTACAGCCACTGTGGCCATCGCAAAGGCGATGTGTGTCAATGGCAAGCCTTGGTGGTTAAGAGCAACGGTGCTGACAGGGGCAGGTATACTTAAAGGGGACATTTATCATCTGAATGGTAGAGAGAGACAGCGGATGCATCTGTTATCAAGCTTGAGTTATGTGCCATTGTATCTTGCTTGGCACCTTATTGTTATAATGAGTTATTCCTTTGAAGTTGCTTGGAAGACCTTAGAAATTCCTTTCAGATAGGCAGGCATGTGTTGGCTCTGTATTTAGTCTCACGATTAGTTAGTGATACCATACGTCTGATAAACATGAGCAAATCAGCAGGACTTCTCTACTGAAATTAACCCTTGTCACTGGGGCAGAAAATGCCTTCTGGTTACCTCTCAATTGTATTGAAGAGACCCAAAATATGGCTGGCTGCTTTTGATTGTTGTGAGCAAAGTTGTGGCAATTTACATGTTTGCTATGTAAAAGTCACCAAATTGTTTGTAGCTCTGTGGGTTGCAAAGCGATGTAGAAGCTTCATCTGTCCTGAAGCTTCCAAGGGGTGTATAGGAAGCTTCATCTGCTTTCCATATGTGATGTATCATGATCTAAAGCTGACTTATGAACAGAGCAGCCAAGCAATACTTTCCAGCTGATATGTTCCGATATTTATGGTTTAATTTAATCTGATTTAAGATAAGGCAGGATAAGCCTATATCCAGTATATTATCCAGTATCCAGTACATTAAAAACAGTGAGTCAGAAAAACTATCCCTGAGAAACAGTGAATAAATTTGTGCTGGTAGTGTTTTTCTAACTGTGATGGGTCTAGAAATAGAAGCGAAGCCGTGCTTGTTAGCAGCGATAGTATCTTTTACTGAGATGACAGAAGTAGTTTGGAAAAAAAAAAAAAAAACCACCAGAACTAAACCAAACCCATGCTTTTGGGCTTCTGGTTAAAAGCTTGCTTGTTTTTCCAGCTACATAAACTGCTCTAATATCTTGTTATTAGGCAAACTTTTACTCGAAGTTGGTTTTTTTTGTGCCTAGAAGCTTCATTTTCTGCCATTCTTACAAAAGATATCACTCCTGCCTAAATAAATAGGTACAGTACAGCCTTGCTGTAAAGCAGCATGCATTCCAGTATACCTGCAGCTTGGTTAGAGGGAGGCGAAATTTGTTACAGGCAACTCCAATCTTTATGGAGAATCCATAAAGAGGTTTGTTCATAAGGATCTAAGCACTCCCCAGAAACACATTAGGCAATCGCTACTGGACTTTCGGTCTCTCTTCTTATGTACGTGCTGAGGGGCCAGGCACAAACAGGGGAGAGTGCTTCTGTGGTTGCCACTGATGCAGCTGAGCTTTGCTCCTGGAGCTGGCTGGACTAACAACCTGTTTTGCTGGATGATATTCAGATAGAGACAAAAATAATTTTAGACGTTTCCACCAGTAGAAGACAGGGTCAGGTCAGAAGCTGTTTGTCTTACAGCTTCTCCTCAGTGGATGTCCTTCCTCACAACTTGAGGTCCTAGCTCCCAGTCAGTAAGATCTCAGCCCTAATTTGAAAAGACTCAGAGACCTTGCTGCTAGAGCGAAGGACATCAAATACCTGCCATACCAGACTTACTGCTCAGGCTTGGAGGACACCATACACTGTGGGGTCAAACTTGACTCTACATGCCTTCAGACAGATGAAAGCAGCCCTCAGGGGAGCTATCTACCTCATCGTCTCCTGGACAGCTGAATTTAAACACTGACATGGTGCTCAGAACTCATCAGCATGAGTTCATTCCGTCCTGCAGGACCGCTGCAATACGGTCTGTCCGGTCATGATGTAATTGAGAATGTGGAAGTTTGTATGGAGCAGGTGACGATGACTGCATCATGGTGGATCTTCATTTGCCTTGATGAATACCATGACATAAGACTTCTCTATATTCTTCTAAGACTGTAAATAATTTGAGATGGAGATCATTTTCTTCCCTGAGATCAGCTCATTTGACAGTGATTTTTGGCACAGAAACGTGTATCGCAACACTTAGTGCTTACTTGTATCAGAGATAAGCTTTAAGAGTCTGGTCAAGAGTTAGGAAGGACAAAGTACTCCATCAAACCTTGTTGCTTTCTGATCCAAACACGGAATATACTTACACAAGATTACTAGTATGCAAAACCCCCGAATATTACCTTTTTTAATATAGAGTTACTTTGAATGGAGGACAGCGCTTTGCCGTATTTAGTAAATACTACCCATGTTCCTTTGTGCTCAACCCACCAACATCATCCATATGATACAATAATTAACAAGATAAGCTTTATTAACTAATTCAGATTTATATGATGCATTTCCTTGCTTTGTAGACTCGTTTGCTTTGAAGTTTCTTCAGATCAGTCATCAGCTGTTCCCATTTCTATACCTACAGAAGAATTCTGGTTTAGTGTTTTAAAGGACATGTCTGGCTGAAACCCCAGCCATTTTATTTCTTTAGTTTCACAGTTTTTATAGTACAGTCTGTCATCCAATTTAATATTTATCAGTAGTAATAACTGACTGCCAGGGTATTTTCAACATTAATTCCGGGTGTCTGTGCACTGGGTAGTCCTGCATTCAGAATTACTAAGCAGACCATGCAGGCAGACACTTTGGCTGTAACTTGTTTGCTCATTTATATACAGAAGAATGGAGATGAATAGCTAATTTTGCTGCAGAGAGTTGTCTACTCTGAATCCCAAACGCTCCATATTTTGTAACTCTAAGAGCCAGATCAAACCATTGTAGCAGCCTTTCGCTGGTAGAAGGGATCAATTGTTCCAAACTTCCTTTTCTTTCTCCCCCACCAACCCCCCACCCTACACACTCTTTAAGTAAAAGAGAACCTGAACCATGATTTAGAAAGCAAATTAAATACTTCCAGCATGACTGCTTTAATTTTTTTTCCTAAGGATTACACTGGAAATGTAGTGTTGCCTGAAGATCCAGAAAGGAAGGCGCATTCAAAGGCAAAGAAGGCAAGCAGAGGACTTGGATGTGCAGATGTTCCTAACCAGATCATACCACATTGTTTCAGTCTAAAGGATTGATTTGTCCCTATCAGCACATAAAATGCAGGTTATGCCCAGCGGTTCAATATGGAAGCTGTACTGCAGCCTCAATTTTACAAGAGCTGTGCAAAAATGGGAATGAAAACCCAATCTTCTGATTGCCTTTAGTTTCAGCTATGAGGACTTGTAAGAGGAAGAGACAGATTTTGTTCTTCCAGAAAGCATTCAGTTTGTGCTCATGGTTCATTTCATCTGGCAAGGTGTACACAGCTTTAGGGTTGGATTAGCGATGGGCTTTCCTCCAAGGGTCTACGCTCTGGTGTAGAAGATTTCTCAAGGAGCATAGCCATTGTAGCCCTGAGAAAAGAGGACGCTGGTGGCTGTAGGCTGGGATCTGTACGCAGTGGCTGTACCTGGACTGGTGTGTGCTGGAGTAATTAGATCCCTTTAAACTTAGAAGCTGCTTTGGTCTGGTTACAGTAAGTTTACAGTGCCTCACCTACGTTTTAGTTGGAAGCGTTCTTTCAGTGTGACCAGAAGTATACGGAATGCAGGTTGATTGAGCGTGCTGAGGACAGCAGTGTTTGATGGATGGTGAGTTAATAACGGTTGCCAAGGCCTCCTGATGTTTCTCTGCTTCTCACAAACACCGCCTTTGTCTTGCCTGGGATGAGTTTCACTCAGGTGTTGCTATAAGTCTGGCAGCTGGTGGACTCGGAAAGGAATTAAATGTTGATTGATGTTTGCACTAAGCTTTAAGAAAGCATCCTGGTAGGAGAACAAGTCTTTTTTTATTGTCAGTCTCTGGGAGGAGGCTGGAAGGAGGTTATGGAATTTAGGGAGGTTACTAGAAAGTTTTCCTTGTAGTCTTTCGTGCTCTGAGACTCTGTAATGTCACAGGTATATTGTGGAGTCTTCCCAGGAGTCCAGAATTTTGACTGTAAATTTCCTCTTGGCAGTACCAACGCCTTTCCCATCCTATACACAGTTAAAAGGAATTGATGGTTTTGCTGATGAGTGGCTTCTCCTCTTATTTAATTTCTACCAACTATCCTTTCCATTCCTCCTTCTGTTGCATGGTTTGATGGTGAAAAAAGTCACCCTGGACTTGATGTGCTCATGTTCCTTGTTTTGGTGGGTTGGTTTGTTTGTTTGTTTTCCTCTCCCATAACTATTCAAGGTTGTATATACAGCTTCTGATTTGGTGCTTGGGTTTTGTGTTTTTTGTTGGTTTGGTTTTTGTTTTGTTTTATTGTTTGTTTTTTTTTCCCCAAGAGGATCCTAGTGTATCACCTTCTTATGAGGCTGGGATTCTTCTTTCACACCTGGTATTCTGAATTGTTGTGAGGCAGCTACCTATATTTTAAAGAGAAAAACCTATCATTTATTTAAAAAGTGGTTTCTTTTTTCTATCCTTCTCTCTTAGGAGAACAGGAGAAATTGCATTGAAGTGTAACAGAAAGATTTATTGCAGGGTATTTTCTATTTGTTCTGCAGTTGCAGTGTTTCTTCCTGGTTTGTTTCGTGTATTTGGGTTGTTGGTTTTTTTAATGCTTTATATATTTGAATCAGGCCAAAATCTAGAAGTACCAATGCACTGTACCACTGGCAATATAATCTACACATAACTCTACAGAATATGGGTGCAGAAGTTTAAATGGGATTTATTCTAAAGTATAGATTTTTTTTCCTGCTGTTTCACCTATAGCAAAGCTATAATTGTCAGACATAATGTCCCCTGAATCACTGATGCTTTAGTAGATCTTATTTTTTTCCACACCAAAGAATGTATTGTAAACAATGTTCTACAAAGATTTCAATCTGATTGAAAATGTGAAACTTTTCCAATATCAGTTCCTTATGTTTATGGAGATTTTGATAGAATAGTGCGAAGATTACTTATCCATTCCTGGAGAAGACTTGTTATTTTCTCTTGACAGATGTTTTAATGTTAGAAAATAGTAGAGTGAGCTTTGCCTTTTTTAGTCGTTTTAAAACAGTTGTGAGAATCATAGAATGGTTTGGGTTGGAAGGGACCTCAAAGATCATCTAGTTCCACCGCCCCTGCCATGGGCAGGGCCACCCTACTCTAGAGCAGGTTGCCTAAAGACCCATCCAACCTGACCTTGAACACTGCCAGGGATGGGGCCTCCACAGCTTCTCCGGGCAACCTGTGCCCATGCCTCACTGCCCTCACACGGAAGAATTTCTTCCTCAGATCTAATCTCAATCTCCCCTCCTGCAGCCTCCCATTTCAAAAAAGAACTTAGAGAGTAATTCTATTTCCAGATGTGATAAAAAGTTTTCTCCCCCACCCCCAAAAGTAAATTATATCATTTTTGAAGTGAAACTACTTGTCAGAACTGAGTAAAGCTTCTCGAACTAATCTTTCTGAGTTCTTGATTTCTGGAATAATAACAATTTAATTTGCATATTTTGTTAAATAAAAATGCTATATGATTAAGTGATGAAAATTGGTTCCATTTATAGACGAGACTTCATGTGATCTGAAAATACAAAGGTTGGTTGTCTGAGTAACTTAAGATGTGAAGGGGTGTTTTTCTTTTGAGAAATATGTTCTTCCTAGATATGCTCACCTCTTCTTCTATTAAAAATTCATCTACTAAAAGTCCGGAAAGTAAATTCCTACTTTACCTTGTAGGCTGCGTCATGACCAAGAAGTGCATGATTTCTAGAGAGTTGGCAAAGATATTATACGTATGTGTATATCTACGTTGTGGAGTTTGTGGTGTTAAACATACCAAAACTGAAGGAGGAGGTGACCACCTTGAGGCCATTGTGGTTTGGGAAGGTGTTGGCGGGCGGGCACTGCTGCGGAGATGGTGGAACAGAGTGGCAGGAGGGTCGGTGAACCCCAGGCACATCCCCAGAGTTGAGGTGCAGGGTGGCATGAAGGCATTGAGACCTCGGGCTGGTGGCTGAGCTCTGAAAATAGGAGGTGTCCTTTTGAGATGGAGTCAGTGTTGCCCTGAAGCTGCTGAACACAGAGATGCTTAATGCAAGGGTCCGTTGGAGGCCGCAGACTCAGAGCAGCTCTTCTGGCAAAGCGTGATTTAAAGAGCTGCTTGGAAACGCTGAGAGCCTAACTCCCATTTCAGCTAGAGGGTGTTAGACTGCTCTGACATCAGTTTATGTGCTGTGTAAATGAAAGTACAGACCTCTGGTCCTCCTGGAGAAGCAGGCTCAGACCTAAGTCAGCAGGTTTGGCTCCGTTTTTCATTCCTTGGTGGAAATACTCTTTACATTCACTTTTATAGCAGACATTTAAAACCAAAGTTCAGTATACTTTGTGTGAACACTAAAACGAGGCCACAATATATTTTGTAGAGTCAAGGGTTTAACTGATATAATTGTGCAGAGGTTTCCCTCTTTTTTTTTCCATGTGCTATGTTGTACAGTTTAAATTCTGCCCTGTGTTTTAAAGGCCACCATGGTTCAGTCATGTTATGGGAAAATTAAAGTGCTTTGCGCCAGGAAGTGTGATCTAACTATAAACCGCTATTATAGAATTCCCTGCTTAATTGAAATGTAGTAAATTGGGAACTTCTTCACTGGAACTTTTCCTACAAAATTGATTTATCTTGATGATGGAGACTGCAGCTTAATGGGGGGATAGCGTTGGCCTAAATTTAGCTACTGCTATGTAGCCATGGATAAAGTTTAAAGAAGTGTGTACTTCAGCAGTCTATTATTTTCCATTCTGTTTTGGTTCAGCCTTGCTGAATGTAGAGTGGCTACCAAACAGCACTCCTTCCTTTTAACCCTGAACCCCAGAGCAGCCTGAGCCTGAAGGCGACTGACACTTACAAGCTAAACCAATTTACATTCACTGCCGGTGGCTCCGATCCATCCTTGTTATTAAGTTTGAGAAGATAAGTAAGAAATCAACATATTTCAGAACATTAGGGCTTATTTTTCTTCAAGTTTGGCCTAGTCTGTGAATCTAAGCAATATGTATACAGAAAGAGAGATTACAGTTTGTATCTTGTATTACAGTAGGCTGAAAATATGTGTAGTATCAGTGACCAAGATTTGGTTCTTGTACTTGGTTGTCTGAAAGTCTGAGTCTCTAAAGTCTTTGTTTCAGCACTGTATTTAATGTTAGAAATACACCAGTGTTGTTTTTCATCAAAAAAAAATCAATATTCCAAAATACTTTGTGTACATTTTCAGTTCTGAAACTTTGAAAGCTTTTCATTATGTTTTTCATGAGATTGGGCTCTGCAGAGTTTATCAGCTTTTAGATTTCGGAAGCGAATGATGTGTTTGTGGCTTAACCAAAAAAGCAAACTATCTGTAGACTTGTTCTACAGTTGCAAAATTGGTTGGCAATTAAAAGAAAACTGTAAGTCTGATAGAAGATAATGGTAAATATAGATAAATTCTGCCTGATACACAGGAGGGGCAGCTCTTCTAGACCACGAGAGCTGTTGCAGGTGTCAGTAATGCTGGCTGTGGTTGCGCTCCGTGTGTCTGCTCCTGTCAGACCTGATGGGGCTGATTGGAACAGTAACTCTCTTTTTTTGGTGCCCTCAGTGGAGTCTAAAGGGAAAAGTGAGTTCTCAAGACCTTGCAGATTTGCATG
The DNA here is from genome assembly GCA_013399095.1 of Psophia crepitans. NCBI lineage: Eukaryota > Metazoa > Chordata > Aves > Gruiformes > Psophiidae > Psophia > Psophia crepitans. The sequence goes on from VWZZ01002490.1 coordinate 63,073, forward strand.
TTATTTTTATAAATATCTCAAAGATGTTGATTGGAGTTCAAAGGTGAAGCTTGTAGAACTAACTCATCAATCAGTAGAATTAATTTGTAGAAAATACTGACATTAAGCATATTTATGCCACGTAACTATCTCACATTCTTTGTTAAGAGTTTATTACATGTGTAAAGACTGCATTTTTCCTAAGATTGTGGCTATTATAACGTGGTGATGATAATTAAGCTTGAGTTTTATATGCTCTTTTTAAAATGCAAAAATGCTGTATTAAAATCTTCATATTTCTGCCTCATCAAAATTAAATGCCTATTTAGAAACCTTGTAAAGCTCTACTCTGGATCATTTACAATAGAAAAAAGAGAAAAATCACAGAATGGTTTGGGTTGGAAGGGACCTGAAATACCATCTAGTTCCAACCCCCTGTCATGGGCAGGGACACCCTACACTAGACCAGGGTGCCCACAGCCCCATGCAGCCTGGCCTTGAACACTGCCAGGGAGGGGGCCTCCACAGCCTCTCTGGGCAACCTGTTCAACTGCCTCACCACCCTCATAGGGAAGAATTTCTTCCTGATATCTAATCTAAATCTCCCCTCTTTTAGTTTAAACCCATTCCCTCATGTTCTATCACTACATGACCTTGTAAACAGTCCTTCTCCATCTTTCCCCTAGGCCTCTTTAGGTACTGGAAGGCCACAGTTAGGTCTCAACCACAAGTGACAGAGATCACAATAGGCACGTCAACTTATACTGCTAGTCCTATCACTCGCTGTCCTTGTAAACAGCCCCTCTCCAGCTTTCCCATAGGCCACCTTCAGGTACTGGAAGGCTGCTATAAGATCTGCTGGAGCCTTCTCTTCTCCAGGCTGAACAAGCCCAACTCCCTCAGCCTGTCCTCATAGGAGAGGTGCTCCAGCCCTCTTATCAGCCTTGTGGCCCTCCTCTGGACCCGCTCCAGCAGCTCCATGTCCTTCTTATGTTGGGGCCCCCAGAGAAGGTTGCAGTACTCCCGGTGGAGTCTCGCGAGATCAGAGTAGAGGGGGAGAATCACCTCCCTCAACCTCGTGGTCACGCTGAAGCAATATGAAATCACGAAACAACATGTGCTGCATATATGGCAGAAGAAATTTCATTCCTTAATTCGGTCATTTGTTATGTTTTTCTCAAAATGGTGAATTTGTCTTTGAAAGAGGTATTTGTGATGGGTCAAGCATACTAGAAGAGAAACATGCAGTATTAAAATAAAAAATGTCTCCAAATACCTTTCTTCTCCAGTTTTATCATTTCACTCTGCTGATGAGACAGTGGTCTGTGGCTATCGCTGTGTAGGCAAGAGTTACACAGCTCGCTCTGTGTCATAAAGGTTTCATTTTCTCTGTGGGAAATGAGCGTAATCCTAGTGTCTTAATCTTCACAGAAACGTCACCTAAAATTATGATTACTCTTAGAAGCTGCTAAAATGAACAAAAAGCGTGGCTATGTTTGGCAATTACATAGTAAATACTTGTATTAGAATGTACCAGTAATCTCATGTATATTTGGTATATTGGTAATATTACTAAAGTTAGGTTAGACATTCTCTGATTATTAACTGTCTCAATAAATTCCTGTGGTTTGCATGTATGATTTTGTGATCAGTGTTTGTTATTCCCTTGTACTGACTCAGCCACTGTCTGGAACAAAGCATCGCAGCTTCACCTGAATATACACCCTGCTGCTTCTTGAGTCCCTCACATAGCATTTTCCTTCACTTTCTTACGTTTTGAAATCAGAGTGTTTCACTAAAACTGATGACCTTCATTCCACGGTGTCTGAACTCCCGTTTTGGCAAATTTAGTTTGCCTGCCTTATTAAAAGCTTCCACTATCTGTTTACAGTGAATTGGGTCTTCTCAAGATGAACAGGGAGATTGGATGTGCTGATCGGCCTGGGTGCAACTTCCATTATCATTTCCTTTTTACTTTTTTTATTATTTTTCTTGTCAACATTACTGCAAATGGCAGTTGTGTTTGATCTTTTTCTTTACCTGTAAATAGGGAGGTTCTATCTGAATAGGCATCCCTAGAGCTGCTGTCAACCCAGTTTAACCCCAAGGGGCCTGTTTTGAAATGTCAAATATTGCCTTTTAGCTCCTTTATCTCTTGAGGAAGCTTGCTGGCAATTATGAATGCAAGGGGGTAATGTTTCTTGTACATCATTACGGTGCATACTGTCTTTAATAGTGTTTATATAAATACTGTCAAACATAATGGATTAGTAGTTGGGGTTTTTTTTTTCATATATAAGTAAATAGAAATTACCCATAGGCTTTAATGAAAGCTTTTTGGATGTAGTGAAGCTGAAATATGATCACCAGCAGCCTAATTTGAAGGTACATAAAATACGCTGTGGTTACCAGAAGTGTTCTCACTTAGAAAGGCTGGCAACTTACTTGGAAATGAAAAAGTAGGCCCAGAAAAATCATTCAGCCATGTTGTGCTGAAGGATAGCGAATAATCTATCAGCGGAAAAAAAAGATCAAACGTACCTGATTTTTTCTCCTTTCTGTATCCCAAGTTGAATTTCCGTGTGACAGCTCTGTCTGGCAGCCTCACCTCTCATCACTGCAATCTGTCTTTCTAGATTATTTCAATTAAGTTCTCTTTCTCATTTTGCATTTGCCGAGGAGTTTTAATGGCACACGCCCAAATCAGCAAGCAGACCAGAAAAGTAATCCTCTCCATTTGTATGTTGTTAAAAGAAAGGGGAAAGAGATGGTTTCTTCTTTTCGTCTCTGTCCTGGAGGCCTTCTCTGGAGTTTTTACAGAATTAGAAGAACTACTTTGAAGACTGACTGTGAAGACTTAGTTACAGAATGTGAAGGCTTGATTTTGGGGCTTTTATGAGTTATTATGAAAATCTTTTAAATTCATTCTATACACCTTGGTTGCTTGGAGATCCCTTTCACTTTCCATAAACTCACTTCTCTCTGGTAGCCAGAGAATGAAAAGCTTTTTCTTGCACTTACTGCTTCGCCGCAGAAGTTGCACTTCACAAAAACACAGCAACTTTCTAAGCTTCCCTGTGCTCAAGTCTCCAGGGAAGAGAATTCCTACCCTGCATGGGAAACTGGAGACAGTGTATTGTATTGATGTACAGATTGCTTATCCGTGTGCCCCTGAGCTCAAACTCAGATTTCTAACTGGCTTAATCATTGCACTTCACTGAAATCAACTTTTCAACCAGCTTCCAACTGCAGAGAGCTGTGCCCACCAGAATGATATTGTAGTTTATATCCCTGAACCTTTAAATACATCATCATGGATAAACTAAGCAGCTGCAGTATGGAGTACCCACTTTGTATCTACAAACCTGTACATTGCTACTTTCACCTGATTGCTGCTTCCAGCTCATTTTTAATTTCCACCTGTGAAAGGCTGCATTTTGCTGGAGAGGCAATAGATGAAATGCTGGGTTGATGTGGTACCATCAGAAGGACTCGCTTTGGTTCAGGAGCCCTCCAATGTAAACTGTAAGAAGGAAGGAAAGAAATGAGTAGGCAATTCAGAGCCCTTTCTGTGACCTGCTTATCCATTCAATTGCCAAAGGCATGAAGAAGATTAACTTTGAAGGAGAAACAAATAGGTTTTAGTTCCACTGTAAGTGCTTATCTTTAATCATAACTGTACTGAGCTACCAGGAGTGAGGCAGGTACAGACATGCTGAAGCAGGGGCTTTGGTATTTCAGCTGTTTGTTCATGCCAAACCTGGTTGTTGGACAAATTGTTCGTGTTGAGTTGGAGATGGCAGCTCCCTTTCCTCGCTGGGTGAGAAATGCTGGCGGCCATCAGCACAGGTCTGTGCTGTTTGCTGCAGAGCCCGGCTAGGCAGGAGCCAGCAGATCGCCATTGATGGGGTTAGCATGAAACCTCTCAAAAGCACAATGAGTAGGAACTGTTTTCTGTTTTCCGGTTGACATTTTCGGCCCAAATGAATTTATTGTGTATTTGCAGTTCAGTAAATCTTCTTGTTATTCCTCACTATGTCTTCAGATGCAACAGGGTTTATTGATGCATATATAGAAAATAATGAAAAGCTACATTTCAGGCCATCTTTAAAGGCTTCAATGTAGTTCACTATTGTAAATGGAGTTGCTCAGATCACATAAAGAAAAATGCCTCTTGTGGGGAAAACCCCAAGGTGTACTTCAGATCCTGTCCCAGTAAGTGTAAGAAATTCCTCCCTTGGAGGAGAGCCAGTAATTCTGATTTATAACAAAAGCTCTCACACAAAATTTCCTTCTTGAAGGATCTGGGCCAGACAGGTGGCCAAACACCCTGCCTCCCAGAGCTGTACCACCAGCCCATGCTGCATTTGCAAGAGCCAACTTGCTGAAGGGCTCCTTCCAGGAAGGAAATGCCAGTGACCTGGTGGGATCCTAAATCTTTATTCCAGGAAAATGCAAGGCCTGGTTGCTGGTGCATTTGGGGCCCTTGGCGTAACCAGCTAATGTTAACCCCGGCCATTTCTGCTGCCTTACCCTCTCCCATAGTTGGGTTACCCCATGCCTGCACAGCCCCAGCACAGGGCTTGCCGTGGAATTCCTTGTGGGAGGCAGTTGGCTCTTTGTCCACGGTTTGATCCACTCAGTCTAGTACATGTGAATAATTTACGACCTTCCTTTGGCTATGAAAACCTGCTCAAACCTACAGAGTAGGCCCCTGAATCTCCTTCTGCTTACAGGCTTTGAAAACATGAGTATCCCTGCTGAAGCCAGCGTCACCCTAGTGGAAAAAGATTGCTGGGATGAAAACTGCGTGCAGAAGTGCCGTTCAATGCAGCAGCAAAATGACACGTTAAGGGCGAGGGCTGTCGGCATGCATTATGTGCCGTATGTGCGCGGGTGCAATTTAGACATACCGATTGTCAGCGCACCAGTGTTGGCTGTGCATTTCAGCCAGTGAGGAAGGCGGAGGCTGGCATCACGTTCTGCTTACAGGAGAGGCAGTTCCAGCATTCAGGTGGTCTGTGTTGCTGGGAGCTCCTATTTTCTTTTTTAGGAGACATTCTCCTTTGAGATTTTTTTAATGTATTTAAGTGCTGAAAACAGTATTTATTTTCATTTTTGACCTTTTTTTGTTGTTGTTCTGAAACTCATCTTATGATATTCATAACTCATCTCTGCTGAGTCCCTTCATATCTTTCCTTCCCATCCTCCGTGGCTCTTTCTTCACCATGGCCAATTTTCACCAAGAAGTTTCTATGCGATTTCTGCTGTTTGGCTGGTGCCTCAAAAGTCCCATCCCAATACAGCTGGCAGGAAACTCAACATTCATCGTGAACAGAGCTCTAGGAATGCTTGTGGCCATCCTGAAGGAAGAAAAATAAAAGTTGAACCTCTCTGGCAATCTGTAGGTACAAAATTCAAACAACTGCTAGTCTGCAGTTGAGACTTGAGGCTTATTTGCATGTCTTTGTGGGATTCAAGTATAGAAGCTTGTTTTCTTCCCAATGTACAATACTTATATATAGCATATACAGAATACAGAAGCATTCACATATTACACATGTAATATTCTCAATGTGAGAGTGCTAATTGTCATTGTAAAACATACTTTCAGTGTATTTTTTCCCAGTGCCTGCCTGAAGCTGAACATAAATCTTTTAATCCCTCTAAATTTGTATTCATGTCAGTTTTATTCACTGCAATTTTGCTTCACTTTGTCTTGCTTGCACAACATGCCCGACAGTGGAGGAAGAGTGGATTTTGAAATTTCTTTACGTGTCAGATTTCCCTGTATCCAATTTTATCAAAAAAGCTGTCACCAACTTCTTCTGAAACCAGCAAACCTTATTCTTTCTAATTACATTTTTACCATATGTTCATCCAGATGGCATATGCCAAACATTTTCTAGGGTGCTATAAAATGACCTGACTTTAGAGGATTTAACTGCTGAAGAAGCTTGTGAAAAAAATAAAATTGACACTAGGGCAGAAAAATAGTACTAGAAAGAAAAAAGAAAAAAAAAAACCTGATAAATCTTCCAAATTCTATTTTGTGCCTGTGATATTGAATTCTCAACACACACACCTGCATGAAAACAGTGAAAATGTAGGGAATATTTTATTGAAGTGTTAAATTTTGTCTCCATTTTGAACAGCTGAAAATAAAACTTCTGTCTGTTGAATACATCTAAAAAGAACTCTGGACCGTTCTTTTCTGGACCTGTGGGTAACTCTCTGGTTTGCTGCAAAATGGAGCAAGAAGGAGTTTGTCAAGCCACCAGATTCTCTGTAGGAGCGGCAACTTCGCTTAGCAATGTAATGACGATGTGGGCACTTTTTTTCTGAAATGTCATTTCCAAGTAGTAGACAGATACAGTTGATGCATGATTTTGACACCTGTGCCCCAGTTCTTAGTAATTCTTGTGGGATTTCTTGGAAAAAATAAATTAACCTGAGGTATACTAAGGAGGAAGGAAGGAAGGAAGGAAGGAAGGAAGGAAGGAAGGAAGAAAGGAAGG
>VWZZ01002490.1:69593-127706 GCA_013399095.1 Psophia crepitans
AGGAAGGAAGGAAGGAAGGAAGGAAGGAAATTATTTTTCATATTTAGTTAGTAGTTAAGATAAATAAATGAAGGTAATTTTTTCATCTTCTGGAGAGTTTGTGTATTTGCTCTCACGTATGACAGTTTCCTTTTAACTGTCATGGTTGTTTTGATAGTCTTTCCAGATTATGAAGGGGAAAAGTATAAAATATTCTCATGTTATTATCAATTTCCATAATACTTTCTTGAGTCTCAAGCCATTTTACTTACAGCTAATTCCTGAAGACAGGAGATTGAGTGACAATCAAATCTACTTTCTTTTGTTGCTGCACTAGCTGCTACAAGTTCCAGTTGCAAAGGAAATTTTGAGTGCATAGCCCGAGGCTCTTAATACGGTATGAACCAAGATCTGGTTTTGGGGCAGGATGAGCAGGGTCTCGTGGTCTCAGGAATTCAGACAGACAATTGTAAGCAAAGGTTTGTTCAACGTCCTTAACTTGCATAGGTCTTTTGGAAAATCACAACTACAATCAACAAAGTTGATCCTCCACCTCCTCCAAGTTAATGAGACAGGATTTTAACAGTGCTCAACAATTTGAAGTGGTTTTGTTATTTCTGAATTAAGCCTTTGATAAAAAGTCCTTATCTCCATGCTCCTCACCCACTTCCACTCATCAACCTGTGAGTGGTTTGACATTTCCACAGACTCTTCTCCATCATTGACCAGGATTACACCTGCTGTGCCTCAACAGTCTATTTTGTAGTTAAATCAATCTGTATAGCAAAGACATCGTAACTTTTTAGAAGCTGAGGATTAAAACCCACAACATTGAGAATTGGTGTTAACCTTTGAAATAATTTAAAGAAGCTGTAATATGGAAATATAAAATGAAACACCAAAATGCAGCCTGTCTCCACGCTGTCACGATAGGATGCAGCAGACGTTTGATTATGGTTAAGATGTTTTATTGTTTGTGGGTGTGCAGCTATATTAAACTCACCTTGAGCTTTCTCCTTTTCTGTTCTTTTTGTTGGATGTCATTGAAGAATGGAGCTAAAGTTGTTTAGGTGCTTTTGTTATGTATTTCCAAAAATAATGTTTATCATAACCCAGGTCACTGGATTCATGCCGCAGTTTTGAGGTTCTTAGAAGAGTAAGACCCCTAAGCATTTTCCCGTGGAAATGCAAACTCCTGCATAACAAATTTCAGCCTGCTGAGGACAGGCTTTCTTGCCTACCATAGACAAACCTCTCAGAATTAGCCCACTAATCCCTAAGTGTCAGGGAATAACACGTCAAAATCCAAAGGCTGAAAAAACACTGAGCTCGGATACTTTGCTTTTAATTACTAATATGCATTATTAAATCAAGCCTTCATTTTAATTACAGCCTTTGTTTAGATGTTCCTTGGGTCATTCAGCATGTAATTTGAATGAGGATAATGCTAAGCAGGTTTCCATAGTACGCGTTACCAAGTTAATCATTATGAAGCTAATGATGTGAAGATTCAAAGTGCCAGCTTTAAACCATACCTCTGACTTCCCTGAGCGTGAATTCAGGCATGTGCTTGTTACGTTAGTGTGGTGGGTTGACGCTGGCTGGATGCCAGGTGCTCACCAAGCTGCTCTATCACTCCCTTCCTCAGCAGGACAGGAAAAAGAAGACGGAAAAAAAAACCTCGTAGGTCAAGATAAAGGCAGTTTAATAAAACAAAAGGCTGTACGTGAAAGCAAAATAAAACCAGAAGATTTATTCTCTACTTCCCATCAGCGAGTGATGTCTGGCCACTTCCCAGGAATGCATAGCAGTTGCTCCAGAAGACAAACGCCACAAATAACAGATGCCCCCTGCCCCTTCCTCCTCCTTTCTCTCAGCTCTTACTGCTGAGCAGACGTCATACGGTATGGAATATCCCTTTGGTCGGTTGGGGCCAGCTGTCCCAGCTGTGTCCCCTCCCAAGGTCTTGCCCACCCCCAGCCTCCTGGTGAGGGGGGAACGTTGGAGGGAATCCTCGGTGCAGTGCCGACGCTGCTCAGCAGCAGCCAGACCCCGGTGTGATACTGACACCTCCCTGGGTACCAGCACAGCACAGCGCTGGGAGGGCTGCTCTGGGGAAAAGTAACGCCGGCTCAGCCAGACCCGATACGGTTAGGCTCCCCATAACGTCCTGGGCAGCTGAATTGTGTTTGCAGGTGCTGACTGCCTTGTCGCAGCCGACCAGTGTTCCTCAAGATGTTTTTCCTTCCTAATTTTCTTCCTCCTTCATTCACTCTGGGCCCTTTTGTGGATGAGTGTGTAAATCAATTTTATGCTCTGCTTGCATTCTGCTCTGTGTGTCGGTGCGTGTACGCTCACCTGTCTTCTCTCTCGTTTCCCCTATTACCCTCTGTTTTGAGTAGAGTAGCTGCCACAGAAAGCTTTTGAAAGTAAGTACCTGGAATTAGACCTCTGCTATGATTTTCCAGAGCTGGTAGTTTATCTCTTGGAAGAGTCTGGTATATAAAATCTCTGTTCAAGAAATTCTCTAAGAATTATTGTCATTAATAATGGTAGCTGTCTCCCGCTGCTCACAGTAAGAGTGCATCAGAGAAGATAGCCTTCTGTAAAGCAGGGACTCGTCTCAGTCATTGAAAGTGGTAGGAAATAAGTGTCTCTCTTTGAAAAGGCAATCTAAGGGCAGCTTGCATTTGCCTATTTGGAAAGAACAGTTCATACTTAATATCTCAGCCTTTTTCCTTTTCTTCCATTTTTCCTTCAGAAAAGTAAATCTTTAGGTATGATCTAAGCACAGTACCATATAAACACTTTTTACTGTATTTGAAGCAAATGGGAAGTTTGCAGTGTTGCAGTTATAAGCTGTTTCACCAGTTAAGTGATGCTCTGTGTAAGGTTCCCCCCCAAGGTGGCTGTTTTGAGTCCAAATTTATTAGATTCTGATTTAGAACTCTTAGCATAGTTATTCTTCGGCAGTCAATATTTTCCATAGTTGAGATGGAGATCAAATACTTCCAATTAATGCAAAATTCAAATTAGTCTTGAACTATGGTACTACAACTGGCATCTTAATAATGAACTAGCCACAGGAGGAAGCAGGTTTGTCAATGTGCCATCACACAAAGCTTTGAGTATTCATCTAATCTCTTCTGGGATCATATTCATATATCTTGCTGCTCTTTTGAAATACACTTCCAACGCACTGAATGATACAAGAATATCTGATGCAGCAAGCTGTGGAAGTGTGAGATGCAGAGTCTTTTTAGTTGATGTATTTGAAGGTGGATAACCTTAAAAATCAATAAAACCTGCTGCGCCACTCAGAATCATGATGGACTGTTCCTCGCTGATCCTCTTGCTTAGGCTTTGAATAACTGATGCTGTGCCCCTGCAGATTCTCAGTACAAGCCGATGCAATGACTGGAGTGAGGCATCCAGTAGCACAGCTACTCTTTTGAGCAAATCTCTATGCCTGCTTTTAGAATTTGGTATCTGAAGTGCAGCTGTTGGTGGACATTTTCAGGGGTTGTTTTGGTGGGGTTTTTTCTTCGTGATTTAGTTTTCAAACCAGACCACACAAATGCTTGAAGAGAGATGAGGTACAGTGGTAGGGAAGTAGTTCGCAAAGGCTCAAGCAGTATTTTCAAGTTGGTTGTAAATATGGCTTTTCCTCTTTGGAGACAGTGTCAACTTGTAGTACCCCAACTGCAAAAATGGAAACAGCTATCGGGAAGAAATTATTAAATAGAATATTTTAACCTGAAGTTAAAGTGGGAAGTTGGGTAAGGCTGTCACCTGAAAGAGGTGAGAAATGCAGAGTTTTGTATCCTATACCAAAGCAAAGTTCACAAGATGAAGTAGATTTTTTTCCAAGATACCAGTGATGCCTCTGAAAGTGTCCCATATGAAAGACAAAGCGTTTACATATCCAGGAGCCCAGATCATAAATAGGAGTTGATGGGGGCTGATTGGGAGGTTTTGAAGATAGGTTTCATAAAGAGTCTGCATGAGCTTTCTGAGTTTTCTAACAGTTCTTTTGAATGAAAATTATCTAAAATTAATTGACAAAAACTGGAGGAACAGGAGGAGGAGAATGAAGTGTCAGATTTGATGCCCTATCCAGTAAAAGAAAATACATATTCTTTGCTGACTTCACCTTATGCAGAGATATTCTCTCTCTCTCCTATTTTTGTAAGGAAGTAGCTTCTACTACCTCTGATCATATGCATAAAAAGGCAGCATGTTACTCTCAGGCAGACTGAATCTAGTGATAGGGATAGAGAGTTTCTTTGAAGAAAAGCCCTAGAAAAATCCAGTTACAGGAATAAACTCCCGCTGAGAGTTTACTGAGATTTTGCTGCTCTTCTGTGTATTGGTAATTGAAGCAGACCATGGAGAGAATGGAAATTGATGTCATGCCCAAGATGTATGTGTTGGGGAAAGATCAGAGTAGTTTTTGCATGTCATTGATACTGAAAACAGATCTCTCAATGATGCCTTTCTCCATATGGGCCACCTGTCTGGAGTTCTTCAGGGAATTGTATTAGAAAGTGGAAAAGGGACAGGAGGTTAGACCAACAATTCTGGTCACCTGGGATGTCCCCTAGCTCTTATGCCTCTCTGATGTCCTGTGCGGCATTCTTAGGTTGGGCACCTGGCCATTACCTTCTGCAGTGCAGGAGCTTGTGCCCTTGCTGCAGACGGGCTTGGGATGTGGCTCCATTTGTCTACTGCATTTATCCACCGAGACCTGGAGTTAGTTCAACGTCTGCATATTTACAGTCTCTTGAAGATAAAAAGAGTTAACTCTCGGCCAGGCAGCTTTAAACAAATACTATCTGAGATCTGTCAAGACTGCAATAACCTGACGCCACGAGCCGTAGTCAGTCTTCATGCTACGCTGACCAGGTGTTGCTTCTTGTCTGTGATGGTAACTAGGTTTCCTGAAGCACATGAGTTCAGTTAATGGCATTTGGAAGGGTATGACACTGGAGTGGTCTGTCTTGTCTAATTGGCACTGGGAATTGGTAGCTGTGATTCGACGGGGAGCTCCAGGCATTGGGTGGGCAACACAAAGTATGTTCCAGTTCAGTCTGCATACAGCATCAGTTGCATTTCAGTGTTCTTTAATTTAGAAGTCTCTGTGCTTTTAAACCACGACCTCTTTCATGGATTTGTGATGTTGGATAGCTTTCATCCTTTTTATTTTCTTGAAAAATCAAGATCTTTCCCTCCAGCCATGAGAATTTTTTCTTCTAGGTACAGTGAGTAAGCTTCATCATAACACTGTAGCTGAAAGTAAAGTGTTTCAGTAATTGCTGATAAGTATGTTTTCTTAATATCTTTTTTGCCCTGGAACAATTTGGAGTGACTTTGGAGAGTTTGCTCAAGTGGTAAATATAGAGCTGTTACCTGTGCCTTAGGTAGTCTGAGAGGACTCAGCTCAGAAACTTGCTTAACCTTTCAGAAAACCCACTTTCTGTGTGCGTCTTCTCTTCTTGCAAAAGGCTGCCAGACTGTAATTGGTATGTTTTACGTGATGAGTAGGTCACTCTATTATTTTTCCCTTCCAAAAAATGAGGGATGAAAAATTCAAGCACAGATGACAAAGGCTTTATTGTTGGGTTATTTTTCTTTCATATGTGGGGTATGATTAAATGTATGCTGTCAGAGAGAGACCTCTTTATAGGTTGATACTATTGGTTATTGTTTCAGACCTGCTAGGAACATTATTATTTTATGTATAAGAGAATCTGATAGAAAATTAATAAGTTGATGTTTTAGTTCCTGTAGTGAGAACATTTCAGGTATTCATCTCATATCGTTGCAGAAATTGCTCAAGTAGATACCACAAAATCATGTTTTAATGATTTTTTTCCTTTTTCCATCTTTTATTTTTTTTCACAGTCACATGACACAATCAGCCACATTTGAAGACCCTCGAATAGAGAGCTGCCAAATAACCCCTCCAGCCCCTCGGAAAGTGGAAATGAGGAGGGATCCTGTGCTAGGATTTGGGTTTGTGGCTGGTAGTGAAAAGCCAGTTGTTGTACGCTCAGTAACACCAGGTATGTTTTCCCCACCTGACCCGAGATGCAAACTTAGACTTAATCTACTGAGGTGAAATGCAGTTACAAATTTCAGTACTGTTAAAATATTCAGGCAGGCAAAGTAATGACAAATACCGGGTAGGATTTTAAGCTTTGTGTTACCCAGTAGTTTCTCTCCTTGCACTCATTTTTGAATGTTACTTAAATGTGTTAACAAAAAGCCAGTTTTAGGTTGTTGCTCTGAGCCATTACTATTGTTTGCCTGAAAAAAGCTGACCCACTTCAAGGAAAGAAGGTCGTCTTCCTGTTGTGTTTCTATTGGTTTGATGTCACCTTCATTGCCATTGAATCAGTGTTTTCAAGAGGTATGTTGAGTTGTGAGATTAAAACTTACACATTTTTCATTCTTTTTATCATCAGCTTCACAAAGAGAACTGGGTTTCTAACTATAAGATTTGGTTCTAACTATAATATTTGAGTTTGAAAAAAAGGATGTTATTGCTGGAATTTTGGTTTTATTTTTGGTGGGTTTTTTGTTGTTTTGTTTTTTGTTTTTTTTTTTTAAATGGATACTGCTGTATAACTATGTGGCAAAAAGCCAGATCAAAATAGGTCCCTAAACATCTTACTGGAGTGACAATGAGTGAGGTTTGTGGTATTTTTGAACTTACAGGGGACCAGACCTGGGGCTAATCAGTCTCCCAAATTGCAGGCTCCTGCTCTCTATGCTTAAAAGTTCAGTTGTTACATAAAATTGCCTTCGAGCCAAGGGCAGGGGTTTGACTTTCAACTTGTTCGATATGTTCTCCAGAACCCTCACAGAGAGCAGAGGGGAGGCAAAATTGACTTTGTGAAGTTCTGATGTCATTTACCCACGTGTGTGCATTGATTATATTTGTATTGCTTTCAGATGAAGCAAGCAGTGTAACTAATATTTAAACTAGATCCACACAGTTCTTTTCTCCCAAGTTAGCATTATTAACATGGATTTATATTAAAGTTCAGTTTGGAAAAGGTGCTTATTGTATTCTGTTCCAAGTGAATAGGAGGAAAGGTGAGCTCAGGACAACATTCTCTCCTACATGTATTTGTATCCATTTATGATGGATATATAAATGAAGTAAAGTTTTCAAACAGAACAGAGAAAAGGAACAGCATTAGTTCAATTGTTAAATTAATTGGTTTGATACTGAAATACTTTGTTTTAAAAAAATTTCTTCATATTGGTAATATTATTGGGTTTTTTATGTATAACCATTGCAGAGTTCAAAGACAGAAGACTAGAGAGGATATATCTTTTCACTAGCAGTTGTGATGTCACACTCTCTTCTGTGCATGTAACCATGCTGAGAAGCAAAGCATTATGGGTATTTTATAAAGCATAAACTCAATATACACGTCAGCAGTCTTGGAATCCAAAGCACATAGACAAGTACATGTTTGATTGTCTGTTCAGACTAATGCTAAATATGTGTGTCTAACTGAAAGTGGCAGTGCTTTTGGATGTATGTAAAACTTGCGTTCATTAATCCAGAGGAGAAGAGTTTCGGAGACTGGAGGTATAGAAACTTACTGTCTTCAAATTGAAGGACACAGGTTTGTTTTGCCCCGAACAGAAAAGTCAGAGGAGAGACCCATGAATGACTTTCGAATATCTAAGGGACGTTTCACAGGAAAAAGGAATAAGATGTTCTCCAGTGTTACTTTGCCTGGGATGGGAAACAATGTGTTGGAACAAGGAAGATTTGGTGTAGACACCAGGGAAAAAGACTTCTTTATCTTAACAGTAGTTAAACAGGATCATTTATTTACAGGGAAAAGTAGTCATCCTCAGGGTGATCTTCCAAGAATACCAGACAAACACGGATCAGGGATGAGTAAGGTATGGTTGATCACACCTTGAAGGGTGAGTTAGGCCTCCTCTTACAGGGCATTTTGGCCCTCCAGAAAACCAAGCCCTTATTTTTAGATGGCTAGGTGTAGGTTTGTAACCTAACTTCAGGAACTTCAGTAAGAGCTGCTAAGTCACTAGCTTTCAAGATTTTCTTGGTGAGGAAGTACTGGTAATGCCAGAAATAGTGTTAGTATTAAACATACCATTAGTTGAAGAAAAAAACACTCATAGTGTGTGAACAACAGAGTGTGTTTGTGCATTTACAATGTGCTGCTAACCTGTGCTTTTTTTTTTCATTTGTCTCCAGGCGGCCCCTCTGAAGGAAAGCTTATACCAGGGGATCAGATCATAATGATTAATGATGAGCCAGTCAGCACTGCTCCAAGGGAGAGAGTCATCGACCTTGTCAGGTAGTTGATGTCCTGTCACTTAAACTACAAACCCAGTGACTTTTTGCCTGTGCAGTCATTTGATAATACAGCAAGACGTGCTTTCTTATGTCTGAGAAAAGAGAAAATAATGTTACTTTAGTCATAATGAAGAATGGTGAAGTATTTTAGTACTGAAATGAAGTGTCCTCTTAAATGTCTTCTCAGTAACTGAAAAAATAAAATAAGATATTGGAACAGCTCCAAAATACATGGGTATCGAAAGAGGAATAGTATTCTGGTATTTATTTTTGGCATGGGTTGTTGAAAAGATAATTCCTGGAGCAAGGCAGCTCCAGTCAGTGTTGCTCTATTCCTTTTTATTTTTTACATCAATAAATTTGAGTCAGGTCTGTCTTACGTGAAGAGGAAGGAAAATGTGGTGGGGTGATTTTTGAGAGCAGATGTGTGCATGTAAATGGAAATGTTTAGGGAAGCTCAAAGAGTGTTTGGGTGGATTGCAGATAGGTGAGTTTGTCTGACAAGCACAGGAAGGGCTGTGTAGATAGGAGACAGAAAACAAGACAAAAAAGTGACAATGGAGAGTGCAGAAAAGGAGAAATGCCAATATTTGTAGTGGTATGTAGAAGGAATGAAAGTACAGGGACTGACAAATGCTCAGGATGTAGAAAAAGATGTGATGTGGTTCACATAATAAGCTTTGCATTTTGAGTAACAAGGAATTTAGTGCATTGCATAGAAAAATGAGTAATTAAAAAATTAAACATAAAAATTATTATTTTAAATTCCAGTAGTCTGGTTTGTGGACACCAGTTTTGTTTCTGTCTTCCTTCTCATTGGTGTAAACTCTGAATTGTTGGGTCTAGTCGATTCCTGGGAGATACTCAGGTTTTAACTGTTTGGGTACCTCTCCTCAGAGCTGGTAGCTGTCAGTGTTGTCAGTCTTACCCATGCGATTTTGAAAAGTCACATTTGCTTCCAGTAATTTGAGCAGGAGCTGCCATCATAGTTGTACTCCTCTTGCAGATCACAACTTGAACAAACAGGTGCTAATTTGCTGGGGATTCAGCTGTGAAGCAAACTTCCAAAGGAGATGTGGAAATGGTATAAAGATGCCAACAACACTGATGCCTTTATCTGTGTTAGGCAGGTTTGGACAAAATACAATACATTTTCAGATTTAGAAAAAAAACCCAAGTGTTAACCTGCAAGTCAACTAACAAACACAGCACATTAAGAGGGGACTTCAACACTCGATTTTTGTGATAGAGGCCCCACGAACTGCAGGAACTGTCCTGTTCCTAATAAATTTATGTCCTGTGCTCTGTATTGACCATCAGCATAAACCTCACAAATGGGTCTTAAACTCACTTTTGATGTCTTCATTTCTTCATAAAGCAATCATATTGCAGTCTTCATTCTTTCCCTGATTCTTTGGTATGTGAGTGATAAGAATTAGGATCTCTCTCTCGTTTCTCTGCTGCTAGCAATACGTAGTAATAACAACAAGGAAAACAGACTGATTAGACATGAGACAAACTGGATTTATTGGGTGACTGAGCCTCTGCCTGCCTTCAAATGAGAAACTGAATAAGAATGTCACCCTTCCCAATTATGTTGACTCCATAGATAGTGCCTTAAATTAAGTGTTGTTGCATTTCAGGGGAAGCTTTTGGTGACACTTCTCTGCACTGTAATTCTGCCTCTGCTCTCGAAATCTATCCGCTGTTGGGATTTTGACAGAGACTCCTTCTTTGATGAGACTCAGAGTGAAATCTATTGAAGTTGTATATTATAGCACTTTAAATGAAGAGCTTTCTTTTCATGCCAGTGGGGACACCTGGAATGATTAGACACTGTCACTCTACGGTCCTGACACTGTAGCAGAAGTAATTCTTTACACCAATGAAATAATGAATCCCTTCTGTATTACAGAAGGTTTTCATATGGGTTAGATCCATCTGTAACTTGGAAAACGCTTGCTTTCAGTTTTCGATGTGCACGGAAACAATTTTGAAATCTTGTTTTCCAGATGGTATCAATGTGTGCGTGGTTTGCAATGAGTATGTTTTGGATGCATAGGTTGGGCAATGGCCATAGTCACAAAATCAGAGAATAATTGAGATGGGATTTCTGGAGGTCATCCAGCCTAACCTCTTGCTCAAAGCGAGCTAGTGTCAAAGTTAGATGTGGCTACTCAGCACTTGTCGAATCAAGTTTTTAGTTTCTCCAAAGACAGAGATTTCACAACCAAGCTGGGCAGACATTTCCATTCTTAACTGGTAGCCTTTCAAAGATGTTAGAGAGCAGCTTTTACAAGATGTGAGCCAACTCCCTCAGCAGCCTTAGATGCATCCCATCTCGGCCCATGGACATGAGTGTCCCTCTTGCCTAAGCAATCCCTAATTCAGTCTTTGTCCACCTCTGTTCCCCAATTCTGCCACTAAGCTCAGGGACCAGGGTGGCACACCTTGCTATTAAAGATCAAAGCCAAGAAACCATTGAGTACCTCAGCCTTTTCAGTGTCCTGTTGAAGTCTGCTCTGCAGCTTAGAGTCCTCTTCCTCCTTTCCCTCAGGATCTTACACTGTACCATGTCGTGGTCACTGCAGCACATCAATGAAAAATTGATATTCCAACAGCGTATTTTTTCAATGATTGCATGGTCTCTTGCTGATTAGGTATAACAAGGTATTTTTTTATATTCATGATGTGAAAATCTGTGGCTATTTTTCTGCAGCTTTCTCTCAAAGTCAAGAAATTATCTTTATAATTGCAGCGAGTGGGGAAAAAATTAATCTACTTTCAAAATACAGACATAAAGATCATAGTATGCCAAACAGAAAGAAAACCCCAAACTACATGAGAGAAAAAAAGGCAGATTTCTTGACTAGGTTAGCATTACACTTTAACAAGCTTAGCAGAGCTCAAAACTTTCAAGCAAAAAGTACACGCAAACATTAGAATTTAAGTCAATCTTCAGTGTTAAACAGAGTTTTTAGTGTCATGCACTATGTAATTATTTTCCAAGAAAACATTGTTGGGGTGTTTGCTTATGAAGAGTTATGCTATTGAAGGAAAAAAAAATCGAAAAGAGAATTTCTGCTAGGATCTATCTAAAATTTAAAAAAAAATCAAAAAAGATTCAGAATCATAGAATCATTAAGGTTGGAAGAGACTTCAAGGATCATCTAGTCCAACCATCCACCTACCACCTATTACCCACTAAACCCTGTCCCTAAGTACCACATCCAACCTTTCTTTAAACCCCCCCAGGGATGGTGACTCCACCACCTCCCTGGGCAACCTGTTCCAGTGCCCGACCACCCTTTCCGAGAAGAAATTTCTCCTAATCTCCAACCTAAACCTCCCCTGGCGCAACTTGCAGCCGTTCCCTCTTGTGCTGTCATGTCCACCAAGAATGTCCACTAGGAAGGGTATCTGAAAAATGTCAATTAAATGTTTTTTCATTAGGAAGACCATGTCCTAAGTAATAAATTTGCTTTATTTCTAAGTTTTCCACAAAATAAGTGAGGGCAATTTTTCCAGAAGATTTCTTTTTTGCTTCAGCCCTTTTTTCTTTGTTGTGTACTTTTTACTCCTGCTGGGTTAGAAATAGGTAGATCGGTCTTTTAACAAAGTCCTTTTAGCTAACGGTTTTACTACAGAAAAATACAGGAAGATAAAGGGAGCAAATAATGCAGAAATTTTCATGTCTCTTTATTGGATTTTAACATTTTAATTATATGTGTGCTTTCTAAACATTCATTACTGAAAATAAGCTTCCTTAAGTAGAAAAATCTATTGAAGCCACCTCTGCTGACTCCAGGGGGTACTGAGCAGGAACCTGGTGAAAGATTTTGGTTTGGGTTTTTTTTAAGAATTGAGGGATACTACTGTATCCTAGGAGGTCTCAGGTCTGGAGATTATTGGGGATATTCATTATAAATATCCCCTGTAGGTTATTCTAATCCATCTAATTCTTTTGACCCTGCTTTACTGGCAACATTTAATTAGTGTTCAAGTTGTCCTTTGAAAACCAAGGTTGCAGAAATATGAATACAGTATGGCTTGCAGACAAAATACAGAAGGACTTATTATTTCTGGGTAATGTTCAATGGCTTTTGCACCATATTGTGTTCTCTTGAGCTGTTTTGAAGCACAAACCTAGAAGTCATGTTTATGGTTTCCCTTACAAAGAGAGCTTACCTTTATGAGCGTCACTTACGGCTTCGGTCTACATGTATTCCATTCAAGGCAGAAAGTTATTGAAGCTGGAAGAAGAGGAACAAACAAGCCCGGTTTTCTAAAGGTATTGTTACAATCCAGGCAAGGAGCAAGCAAACAGAATACTAAAGGAAGAAGATGTATTTGAACTGAAGTTGGTTCAAAATTGTAGCAGGAGCTACTCATCTTGATTCTATTTTACTGCCAATACAGACTCTGTGACTTAAAGCTTTTCACACATACTTAACAATAAGTGCTTTGAGATAACTTAAAGTCATGGCACGATGCAGCAATTTTTTGCATATTTGAAGGTGAGCAACAATGCAAAACTAACATATTAGAAGGTGTATTAATGTATTGTATCAAATAATTAGTTGTTCAGAGGTGCATGTATTTCATTATCATTGGTTAATATTAAATTTGTATCTTTTGGTTGGTTAAATTGATTCTCGAAACCTTCTTTTAAAACTCTTAAAGAAATATATCTAGCAAATAATTTGCCATGTAATCTGTTTACAGGTAATTTCTGTAACATGAATGACTTAAGTTGGTTATCATAGGCAGTACTGAGCACGCAGGTATACAAGGATCCCAATATAAGTAAAATGTCTTCTTACCTGGCAAGATATTTTACTGAAATTTGAAGTGACACACAGATGTACTGCTTACGCCATAAAGCAAACTCTGGTAGTTTGTTCATATTTCAATTAAAATAGTTGTCCGGGCAGCCTGTGAAGAGAGACAGGCACCTGAAGAAAGTGATCTGTCCAAGATACTGGTTTTGGAATAAACTGCCCTGTTGCAGAAAGCTTTATTTATGCATTGACTAAAGAAGGAGCACAGAAAACTATCCTAGAATAGAAATCCGACTTTTAGGTTGCTAAATTGGGATAGATTAGTCCTGTTTCTTGAAACTGTAACAGCAGTAAATTAGTATTTGACATCCTGTGGAATTCCACTAGAAGACTTTGATTGCAAAGCGAGAACTGAAAAAGGTGAAATTCATTAAGGGCTTTTCTTTCTTGTTGGCTCTATTTTCTGTTTAAGAGAAATTACTCAAAAACTTTCTGAAATAACTCTTGCTTTGGCAAGTTAATGTCATGGCAAGTTTTCATGAAGAGGATCTGGAGGATTCTTTCAATTTTGTAGTAGAATTTCTGTTTTGATTCTGTATTACCGTCAGACTGGAGAGAAAGAACCCTCCAGGTTTTCAGGCTATATGTTGCATTTTAAGTGCTAACCTGAATTTAATCAAGACTGACCCTTCTCACCATCATCAATGGAGTGGATAAGAATTCTGTCACTGCCATTTGACTCTGTGTGTGTCAGGGGACCAGTCTGCCTTCTCTGCATCAACATAGCTAAACACAGGTGCAAAAGGGAGCTCAGTGGCAGTGCCTGTCATCATCATCTTCTCACAGCAGCCAAAAATAACACTTCTCAAATGTAATTTCTGTCTCTAGGCTTAGACTGTTTCATATATTAGATCAAGCAGTTTCGGTGGACTTAATATTAAAGACATTCTTTCTTCATCAACATCACAGAGGAAAAATAAAGCATATTAAACTATTAGCTAAGATACTGCTTTAGCAATCCGAGAATCTTGAAACTTGCTTTTCCTGAAAAGCAGTCATGCGGACCTTTGAATCTGAAGGTACGCCATTATACTCCCAGTTCAGCATACAAGTCCAGAGGCTATGCCCGTTTTGCTTTAGGCCTTGATCTACAAATTGCTAATGTTTTGGGGTTTAGATACATAATGCTGAACAGAGAGACAAAATGTTGGACCAAAGTAGCTGTAGACAGAGTTTTAGAAGTGACGCCAATGGAGATAAGATTTCTGCCAGGGCATTTAATTAGTTACCTCTCATCAGCTGGCCCAAGCATAGAGCTGGGAGTCAGGATATGAGAGGTGAGACTGAGAGGTCTGACTTGAGAGATGTTGTTAGATGAGTACCTTCTACTTTCGGGTGTGTTTCTGCAACATAATACAGAGATTATTCTATAAGAAGGGCCAGAAGGAGGATCCAGGAAACTGCAGTCCTGTCAACCTGACCTCGGTGCCAGGGATGGTTATGGAACAGTTCATCTTGAGTGCACTTATCAAGGACTTGCAAGACAACCGGGGGATCAGGCCCAGCCAGCATGGGTTCATGAAAGGCAGGTCCTGCCTGACCAACCTGATCTCCTTCTATGACCTGGTGACCCACCTGGTGGATGAGGGAAAGGCTGTGGATGTCATCTACCTGGACATCAGTAAAGCCTTTGACATCATTCTCCTAGAGAAGCTGGCAGCTCTTGGCTTAGACAGATGTACTCTTTGCTGGGTAAAAAACTGACTGAAAGGCTGAGCCCAGAGAGTGGTGGTGGACAGAGCTAAATCCAGTTGGTGGCTGGTCACAAGCAGTGTTACCCAGGGCTCAATTTTGGGTCTGGTCTTGTTTAATATCTTTATCAATAATCCGAGTGAGGGGATTGAGTGCTCCCTCAGTAAGTTTGCAAATGACACCAAGTTGGGTGGGTGTGTCAATCTACTCAAGGTTAGGAAGACTCTGCAGAGGAATCTGGACAGGTTGGATCAATGAACTGAGGCCAGCTGTATGAGGTTCAACAAGGCCAAGTGCTGGGTCCTGCACTTGGGTCACAACAACCCCAGGCAGCGCTACAGGCTAGGGGCAGGGTGGCTGGAAAGCTGCCTGGAGGAAAAGGACCTGGGGGTGCTGGTTGACAGCCAGCTGAACATGAGCCAGCAGTGTGCCCAAGTGGCCAAGAAGGCCAACAACATCCTGGCTTGTATCAGAAATGGCGTGGCCAGCAGGAGTAGGGAGGTGGTCACCCCCCTGTATTTGGCTCTGGTGAGGCCACACCTTGAATACTATGTTCAGTTCTGGGCCCCTCACTACAAGAAGGACACTGAGGCCCTGGAGCGTGTCCAGAGAAGGGCAGCAAAGCTGGTGAAGGGGCTGGAGCACAAGTCTGATGAGGAGTGGCTGAAGGAACTGGGCTTGTTTAGTCTGGAGAAGAGGAGGCTAAGAGGAGACCTAATTGCTCTCTACAACTACCTGAACGGAGGTTGTGGTGAGGTGGGTGTCAGTCTCTTCTCCCAAGTGACAAGTGATAGGACAAGAGGAAACAGCCTCAAATTGCTCCAGGGGAGATTTATGTTGGATATTAGGAAAAATTTCTTCACTGAAAGAGTGGTCGGGCATTGGAACAGGCTGCCCTGGGAGGTGGTGGAGTCACCGTCCCTGGAGGTGTTCAAAAAGTGTGTAGATGTGGCACTTCGGGATGTAGTTTAGTAGACATGGTGATGTTGAGTAGAAGGTTGGAGGTGATGATCTTAGAGGTCTTTTCCAACCTTAAATATTCTGTGTTCCTGTGATAACTTAAGTACTTTAAATCAGCTGCTGCAGTCTAACTGTGAGAGCACCAATTTAGTATTGTCTGTGGTACCTTTTTTCATGGCTGCTGTGGTGAGATGCTTCTGGTACTTGAGTTAATATAATGAGAGCTAATTCAGATCTCTCTGAACAATTTTAATTATGAATCTGTAATATGGTTACAGAAGTGCTTGCCCACCTTTTCAAAGGTCTGTAAGAATTAAGCTGAGTTTAAAGCCATATAATTATTTGTTGTTGTTAAAATCAGTACCAACTATGGAAATTGTTGTCTTTTAAATCCATTGTATCTGTGAAAGCATGCAGTCTCATATCTTTGCTCTGTTCTTAGCAGAAAGTTGGCTGACATGGTTTAGACAGGTTTGGACTCAATAATTCAAATGTTTGGAATGCTGAGAACTTAATTTATAAGTTTCTTTTCATGTTCAGCATGGTGGATGCCCCCTGGAGTTAGCAAGTCTAGGGTCTTTTTGAAATTCCAAGGCTTGATGTGTCATCCAATTCAAGTGTTGTGTCATCATCTGACTCTGTCTAGAAAGAGGAGTCAGCCGTGATGAATTTCAGGTCAGCTGTTCCATAACAAGTTGCTTTATGGTAACTGAAAGCAAGGGTATGGACAGAGATGTGGAACAGCTCTGCCCAAAACACAAACAACAGTACAAAATGCCGCCTTTGGATGTGAACCCACAAATCTTGCTCTCATTAGCCTGTTCTGACAAGCAGGCTTACCGCTTCTCATACAACTAAGCAAAAGCATCGGCTTGTCTGCGTGGAGTATTTACTTTGAAGCCAGATGCACTGATGAGAATGTTTCAGAGTGATTGTTTCCATGTAAAGTCATACAAATGAACACCCAGCTTTCAGTTTATTATGAATTAACCCTTCCACGTGATGGATTTCCTCTGTATTGCATGCTCTGCAATAGATGTTCATCCACCTTTGTGCTGTCGCTGCAAGCAACATACATCAAAGGATTACTTCCTGTTGGAATATGTAGCAGAAGATACCTAAAAATCTCATGTCCTGTGTTTGGGGTGGGGAGGGTTAGAAAGAAGGTGTCCAACTACAGAAATCTCATGGTTTCTCTTGCCTGACCCCATTATCTGTCTCTTTTGGGGTGACACTTCCAAATCATAAAAGATTATGTTGGGCGAGCCAGCCCTCCACATCGTGCTGTTGGTACCTGAATATTCTGTGGCTTGTGCGGATGCCTTGGGGACGTTGCAGGACAGCTACACTTACACAAGACAAGCAGTGTGATACGGAGCAGTTTAATCAGCAGAAAACAGGGAGGAAGACAAGACAGAGACAGCTTCAGGAGCTTGCTTGGGAGGCACCGGTCTATGCAGAACAGTTTCTAGGCTCAGAGAAGCGGTATGGGCTGACAGGAGAGGATTGTGCTGTGCATCTGGGGCTGCCAGCAAGGAGTGACTGTGAAGTCTGAAGATGACAGAGATGTCTTCACCACCACATGTACAGAACTCACAGAGCAACTCTGCCTTTCCATAAGTATGAGGCTGCCCTCACTGGGAAGTTTACAACTCTCTCATCCTGCCAGTCAGTTCCCGACTGATTCAGCACATACCCATCAGCTAATAAATCTATTGTAATGGAAAACATAGCCATTTTTGAGAAGATATTGTACTTGCATGGTATAAGGCCTGTGATGCTCTGTGAAGGCTTGTGTTACACACAGTGTGGACAGTGGTGGCATCAGCATTCCCTTTTATCCTGAGACAGTGGTGGTCATTTCGATTATAGAAATGGACTGGGTTTTTTCTACTGCCTAAATAGCTTCAGGAAGACAGAGAAATACTTCTTTAAAAGACTGAAAGGAATATAGATGGCAGTATTAAGCAAAAGGCTTATAGTTACTATGAATGATACCCAAATGCTGTATTTTGATAGAAAGCCAGCAAAGGTGATGTCAAGAGCTGGGAGGCAAACATTATGGTTTTGTAAGTTGACCCTTGGAGGTTTGTGTCTGCTACAGGTGCCTTGTATCAGGAAAAGACAGAAAGATTTTAATCTCCTTTTTTTAAGGAATGCTGTTTTGGGGGTGGCAGTTTTATATGCACCAGTGCTCACAGGAAACATAAAAGGTAATTTAAACTGTTGAGAAGGGTGGAAAGACTGTGGCCAATTTGCAATGTCTTGTATAGTTTCATGAATTTGAAATACTTTTAGTCTTTAGCTGTTAGTTCTGTGGAGGCTCCTGGCAGTGTCTGTATTTGGAGAGTTTTGTACATTTTACATAAACTAATCTGTTTGTCAGACTGGAGAAAATAAAACCAGCATAACTGCTAGTGGGGTGGCTATTTGTGTCATTTTTATAGCACAAAAGAGGGGAGGGGAGTGAAAATGGGGAGGGGTGGAAAGCAAAAACTATTAGGTTTTAGAAAATCTTGACCCATGTAATAGGAAAATACGAATAAATGAAGATCTGAATCCCTTCTCCTTGAGGCTGCTTAGATACTGTGGGCAGGTGGCATGTTGAGCGGTGGTGTAATCCTGTGTTTGCAGTTAAGGGAGCACTTTTCTTCCCTGTCAAGGTGAAAGCAGCACTCGCAGGGTGGGAAGGAGATAAGGAGAGTGCCTGGGAAAAACCCTACTCAGAGCAAAGTGTCATGGAGAGGTCTTGGTAGCTCATGGTTCATTGATATAATGGTGTATTTTTAATGAATTGTGTAATGGAAAGCTGACTCAGGAGTTCCTGAAGATGGCAAGACCTTTCTCTGGCTCTTTGGTATGTTTGAAGTCTTTCTGGTTTCCTGACTCTCAGTTAGGTTTTAGTACCACAATCCTATTTAATTCCTAGACTACATTTAATCTATTAGGTAAAATAAGAATGGTACCTCCTGAAGCTGTGTGCACCCATAGGGTGGCTGTCCCTCATGACATTAGGGTCCAGTTACAATGGCTATCTCTAATTCTTCCATTTCATATCCCTGCTCTGACAGCAATGCTGCCTTTCAGTCAGCCAAAGGCATGTGGGGGTGACAGTGCTTGATGCCAGTAACTTGTAGTTTGTCTATGGAGCTGGAAAATTAAAAAAAAAAAAAATAGAGATGAGAAGTACCTGGCCAAACACTATTCTGATAAAATTCTCTCAATCCAAAGCTTTTTCTTTGATTCAGAGATGTCTAGGCGTAATTATGTTGTAAGAAAATTGGATATGGCTCTCAGTGCAATGACTTTCAATTTTTTACTCTTTTAGTGTTGGGAAGGCCTAATTATTTTTGGAAGCTTTTTCAAAAATATTGAGAATTAAGATCAAAAGGCTGAAGATTGTCATTAGCAAGTCCTTTCTCGTTCCTGCTTCTCTCCAACAAGAATAATTTTTTGACTCAGAGTCTCTCTTCACAGTTGATAGTGTAATGTACTTGGAATAGAAATGTTGGAGACACTTCTGTGTTGGTTGATGAACTAGGAAACTTAGAACACAGAATTAGTTCACTTTTAATTTAGCGGTAGTACAGCTGACAAGGGCTCCCAAAATTGCTGACAGATTGAGTATCCACATCTAACTTGATCTGATATGCCCAATCAGAAGGTTAGTTAAAAGGGAAGAGGAATGGTTTGACTCATTAGTCCCTAAAGTGAGATTCCTCGGTTAAATATTACCACCCATTGGGATGATTCTGGGTCACAGTGGAAGGTCAAAGGATAAAATCAGTTTCTCATTAAACAAAGGATCTCAGACAAAAATGAGGAGAAATTGAAAATTGCTAAAAATAAAATCACCTTTAAAATATATCAAATGCTTCAAAAGGCAATTTAATGTGGTAAATTTCTGTGGGATTTATTAGTCAACTCTTCCTGGTTTGATTTCTGATGTGACAGTTGATAATTTGTAATTTATTACAAGCAACACACAAAAAAATAGTGTAAGAGAAGCATTTTAGCTTCCACTTTGGCTTTTTATAGGCTTTTTCCCAAAGATGCCCTTCTCTGAATTATTGCTTGACTTGAAACATTCTAGTCTTCAGAGACCTCCTGAAAGCAGCAACAGTAATAGGGGAAAGATGAATCACATGTGTTTTCACAGCAGGTGAATTCCAAAGGATGTTGATCTTAGTCTTACTTTGTCTTCATCTGAGCAACCAAGAGAAAACTGGTTCTGAGAAACGAAGAAGTAAGAAATACCAAAAGAGACTGCAAATACCAAAACAGAGACTGCAGAGATAAACCCAGATTGCCATCGACCCTCGCTACCCCAAAGGCATATTTCTTGTGTAGTATGTGCTGAAATGTTAATTGTTCTGTTAACTGTTATTCCTCTGCATGTAGACTAACGCTCAATGTATTTTACTTACTGCACAAGGAAAAATCCCTGCAGTCCACTGTCTATATTGTTAAATAAAGTAATTCAGCTTGGTTGGAGGTTTAGTTAAAACCAAATTTGTTCAGCTTATGAATCAAACAAGACTCCGGGAGAGGCAAAGGTCTTGTCATCTTACATCATAGAAGTTACCCATTTTATGATGATCACTTCAGCTTTTCAACAGGTCCCTTACTCAGAAAGCAAAATGCAAAAAGGCTTGTTGTTCTTCTAGAGAAGAAAATTGGTTGCTATAGCTGTTTAAAATCCTTGAGGTCATCTGTATTTCATAAAACCTGTAGGAGTCACGAGGTTTAATCGTTGTACTCAAATCTTTGCTCCATGCATTGTCTTTCCACTCAGTAGTCTTTTTTATGTGTTGTTACAGTGTGCCTGAGACTTGCAAGGAAAATATCTTTGGCTTAAAAGTTTATCAAGAATAAGAGCAACAGCTCTGAATTTTGGAAGACAGCAAAAAATTAAAACTATTCATTAATTGAGTTCGCAGTCCAGTTTCTTTTTAATTCTTTATCTTGTGTCATTCTCCTTACTGATCAATTTTACACGGAAATTATACTTTTGTGACCAGAAATACCCTTTTGTTCTGCATTTTATCTGAAATTCTGTGTGTTCAGAGCCTTTAATTAAATATTAGAACAAATGCGTTAGTAAAAAGATACCGCATTTTTTCTCCTTAAAAAGTATTGAAACCATTTCTTAGTGTTCTACACCAATTATAGGCATGTTACAGTGTCCAGCAGGCCTGTTGAGTACATTAATAATTCATACAAACCACTGTGGGTTTAAGGAAGGAACTATACCACATATTGACACGTGAGTGAAGGAAAACTCAACACACTCTTTTGCAACCATTTTTTGTTGGAGAAAGAGAAGATTGTGTTATTTATGCTCTGAAGTATATAGACTGAGGGTACAGTTTGCTAATGTAAGTCTTAGGGTCGTTTATTGGACAAGTAGCATATCATAAGCATGCAGTATGTCTTCTGCATTTGTATGTAGGCATTTCCATATGTTTGAATGTATGTGCAGAGGGGGAGAGGAACATGACACATAAAAAAGCTTTATCATTGTGGATTTGGGATGTGCGTGTTACTTAGCAATGAGAACTTGAAGTTCTGCAGCTCTTTTAAACCAAAACCTATCATGACATTATATGTGGTTTGTACAGCTGATCTGTTACAAGGAGAGTTGTGTTAGAGAGTTTTAAAATATTTATTTGAAATATTTCCTGTATCTCTACCTGAAAGTGATAAATAACAAGTGCCAATTCTGACATGTCATTGTGATTCTCTCCAGTATTAGAAACTCATGGCTCATTTCTGTTTTACTAGAATATATGTTAAAATAGTGAAAATGTGAACACAGGGGTTTTTTAATAACCCTTATACTTTTATGAGTATTACTAGTTTTATGGTGAGGTTTTTTTAGAATATTAGTGTTTGTAGCATATATAGATTAGCTATGGAGATATATACGTATGTGCTGCATACATTTTTTTCTAAAGATACCTAATACAGTTAATTTAATCCCTTTGGGGATTGCCTCACCCACAGAAGAGGATGTGGGTGTCATGAGGCTTTTGTAAGTCAGGCAGCAACAGCCGGAGCTACAGCTCCTGTGAGACACTGAGGAGTTCAGGAGGGCAGAGCTGGAGATCATCGTGATCCAAGGCAAAGCTGGTACTTCAGTATTTTATAATAGAGTGAGGTGGTGCAAAAAGTACTGCTGAGGCTACTGAGCCACCCTCACTATCGTCAAGCAAAACCTCTCAGTGTTTTCTGTCCTTGTGGTGCTGTCCAGCTGGGGTACGGCGGACTTGCACTTCCAGGAGTTTACTAGGGAAGCATTTTGGGGGCTGTATCCGTCAGAAAACTTCTGCTGGTGGGTTATGAAACCCAGGTGTCCACCCACTAGGCCTGTGGACCAAATACCATGTCTGCCCTCTGACAGGGGTCATCCTGTCTCACTCTAGCCCGTGGCACTGTGCACTGAAAGAGCAGTGGTCAGCTCCCAAGCAGGTGGAAAGATGTCTTGGCCAAGAGAGTGGTGGAGCCTCAGACCTGCAAGATCATGCTCTCCAGCCCTTGAGCTGAGAGGCTGCATGAGCTGGGTGCAGAGGGACCTTTGGGGAATGGGACCACAAGATCAGGGAAGAGACTGACTGTGGGAAAGGTGAGGTGATTGAGCGGATCATGTGAGAAGACTACATGTAGGGCATCTCAGTTTACATACATGGTGCCTACCTCTCAGAGGCAGTCCTGCTGTCTGTTGTGTGTTTCAACTAGAGAATGGCTGTCCTTCACGGTCCACTCTTTTTGGGCTGAATTCCTTTCAAACTGTTGACAATGCATAGGATTTGGTAGAGCAGCCCCAAAGAAATCCTGTGGTGCCTACCACACCACCTTTGCCAGCTTTGAAAGTCATGCGCTGGTATTGCAAGGAGGGTGCTTTTTCCCAGCACAGTGTGTTGAATATGGCCTGTGGTAGTAAAAGCTTTGCTTCAGAAGAAGCTTGGCCAAGGTGAAGCACAGGGTGGATGTGCCTGTTGCTTGGAGCAAGTGAATTAAAACCATTATCATGAACGTTCCTGTTTTCATCCCCTTGGCTTAGAGGGCTGAAGCTCAGCCTAGGATGAAACTACCAGAGGCTGTTAAGAGGCAGCGTTTTGTGCCTCAGCTTGCCATTACATTAAATAATTCATTGAATCTGACCTTTCAGAGGAGTACATTGTAGCTAACAGAATGAATATAAAAATGATATAAAAAGGAAAAGAATATCAAGTGGGAGTAGGAAGGCGATATAAACTTTGTATATAACCATAGAAGGTCTTCAGTGCTGGCCGTTCCTGAAAGTGTGGTGGTAATTGGACTTAGTTCAGGAAGAGCAGCAAAAATGAGCCAGAAGTTGTCCCTTTAATGAGAGACATAAGACGCTCAGCCTTGTTAAATTATTGCAGGAGAGATTAAGATAACTATATCTGAATGCGACCATCTGAACAAGGAAGAACTTGGATAGCAGGCGCCTCTTCTGCTTAGTAGGAAAGTACAGTCCAGCCCTATAAAACTGCAGCTAGTAACACTGAGAGAGATGAGGGCGAGCTGTGGTCATTCTCCATCATTTTGAGTCTTTAAATGACAGTCTTGTATGTGTTTGGAAAGATGTGCTGTAGCTCAAGCAGAAGTTAAGGCCTTCACAAAACATCTAGCAGCTATGGTTAGCAGGGGAGTTTGTGTTTTGCAGGAAGTCAGACGCAAGTTGTATGTTGGTGTTCAGACCTTTGAATGCATAGAGGTAGTGACGCTGCCCGATCTCATAGCTGAATTCTGACTATGAGCAGCTCAAAAAGCCATGCTCAGTCCCTGTGGGATTATCAACCCTTACTGGGAAGGTGTGACTTCTGGCAAGGTGGCAAAGTGAGTAGCCCTGTCTTGCAGCAGTAACTTTCTGCTGTTGATCGCTGGCTCACTATCGCCCATCCCCATGTTCTGTCTGCCCGCACTTGCCATCACACAGAGTATCTTTCAAAGGGTTACCCATAACTGGATGTGTTCTCCTGCCTTGCAACCTCACCAGATACTAATGCTATGCAGGACATGGCTTCTTTTTTGGGGGTTACGGGGTTTTTTTTCCTTTTTTTGTTCTCATGAGGTGTGCATTTTTTCATGAGAGCTAGTGAGCTGTGTTTTGAGTGGAAGTGAAATGCAGCATGATAAGCAGTTACTTTTCTGATAACCGGTGCTGAGCATGCACAGTTTACAGTGTGTTTCCTTCAGCTTTTAGTTTTTTTTTTCTTCTGCACTGAGTGCTTGGAAAAGTTCTGTTTTGGCAATTATAGCTCTGAGTGGCAGAAACAGTAGGAAGAAATAACAATTTGGTTTGGTTGTGCTGTGGTGAATATTATGCCATAAGTACCTTAATCTGATTGGATTTACTGATGTAAGACTTAGTGTTCACTTGAGCAACAGTTTATTTACAGTAGGAATTAATTACTCCTAATGTCTTTATTAGAAAGACGACATTTTACCAAAGGGCAGCATGCAGTAGGTACTTTGGATAGGTACTTTACTGCACATTTTAGTAATGTATTCATATGTTACACTTCATATATTTCACAGAAATCATAGTCTATTGAGTAAATAGTAAACTTTAAAAACCTATTCCAACATGTGCTTATATAAGTGTTTGATAGATGCTTCTGAACAGTTAAATTGTCTCAGGCCAAAAATATTGGGATTTTGAATTGCCTGCTGTCTTCATAATACTCTCTTTGTGACAGATTACCAATATCTTCATGAGCGTTTTTCCTTCAGCTGCTGTGTTAGAATAATTACAGTGCTTTTGCATGTATGCCATTAACAATGAGGGGGAAAAAAAGCTCTTGTCAAGGCTGTTCATTTAGATATCTGATGTGTGAGGCAGTATAATATGAATTTCCAGTAGGATATCAGTTGCTGCTCTTGGTGCACCACCAGTGCACTGTTTTGTTATTTCAAAGAAGGTAATATCATTATAAACATGGATTTTTATGTCTAGCCTAATTTATAAAGACAAATGTCCGTGGCTCTTTGGACAAAAACACATTTGTTACGAAAGCTGTTTAAGGATACTGTTATGATTGTAAATAGAGCAACAAAACACAGCATTTTACAATTATTAAACATGATACAGTGGTAGTGATAGTGCTGTTTCACTCTGTCTTGCCAGTGCCAGATCTATTAAAACTCCTGCCCATTAAACACTCAGGTGCAAATAAAGCAATTCTACAGCTTTGTAGATTAATTATTTTTTATTTACCTGAGATGGATGATGGATTTGTTTTTGCAAGCACAGAGAATGATGCTCATTTTATTTTTTGTTTATGGGCAGCTCTGAACATAATTACTATTCTGTATGTTGAATCTATAAATGACTTGTCCATAACTATAAATGCTAAAATGTATACTGCCTCCTTCTAGAAATACTTATCTTTTGCTCCCTGGGAAGAACTGCCTCCTTCCATAACGCTTTGTTAAGGGAAACTTTTGACAGAGATCTCTTAAACGCGACAGAAAATGTGTTACTCTACCACCTGTGCTTAGTTTTCTTGGGAACTACAGAGCAATGTTCATCCTCCAGCAAAATGGGTCTGATCCAAAGCCCGCTGAAGACTGTGGAAATATTTTGATGGATTTTGGGGGGATTTGGATCCGGCTGGTTCTGTATTGCTTGTGGCTCTACTTGTAGCTTGCCAGTTTGTTCAAGATACAGCTGTGGAATGGTGGAATAACATGCTTTAAGAAAGCATTTTCCTATTTGATGTAGGGTAATTCAAGGAGTGGTTTTGTGAGATGCCAATCCAGGGCCAACCCATGCCAGCCACTGCAGATCCCTTTCCCATCACTCTGCCTAATTCTTCCCCTTCACTTTCCTATCACTCTTCCTTCTCTGAAGCTGAGTGCCTACCGAGGGCTTCAGAAAACATGAAGTATAGATTAGATATTGCAAGTAGGCCAAACCCATTTTTAAGTTAATGCTGTATATTGCAAAAAAAATCATAGAGGAGCAAGACACTGGAGGAGTTTTTAGTGTGTTAGGTTTTATGACTCTGTACAAATGACAATAAAGGACAGTTGTAAATAAATGAAACGATGTAGAGCTTTAAAAAATGTGGTTGTTTTGTGCCTCAGTAAGATGGCTTTACTATCATTTTTTCACTGCTTCACCCTCTATTCATACCAATTTCACATCAACATCTCATGGGGCACAGCGGAGGGCTGTCGTAGCTTGCAATAGCAGTCTTCAACTTTGCTTTCTAGCTACAAGAGAAAAAAATAATGGATATTTTTTATGTAGTTACTGAACAATAGCAGGCAATTGGAAGTCCCTTCACTGTATTTCTCTCATGAGTCCCAATTAAACTGTTAGGTAATTTTGTTATGAGTAGTGGCATTCATGTGAATGCGTGAAAATGCCAGTCTTGTTTAAGCGGAAAAGTCCAGTCCTGTTGACTGCAGAAAGAGCATAAGATCATGAGCTCTGAAACACCAAAAAAGCAAAAACAGAAGATAGAAGTTTATCATAGCTGATGCTGTGGCTTTTAAGTCGTGGTAGGCTTTGATACACCATTATTTAATGCATGAGTTTGACAGCACTACGATAAAGTTTCTGATAGAAATCAGTTCATCTTCTTTTTCCTGAGGCTGTTTTACTATGAAAAAAAGTTAAGATGGGGAAGGAAAGGGAGACCAAGCCCAGGAGACCTGCCTTTGCCACATCTCCTCTGTTACTTCTGTCTTCATCCTCTTCCTCACAAGTGTTATGTGTAGTTTAACCATTTACCTGATGGATTGTAAGAAGTACCTGTATATGCATCTTCAGCACCATCTTTTCAGTAATAATAACAGTAATGGAAAAGTTTTTTAAATCAAATTTCATTGGTTTTCACGTTTCTGTTTTCACTTTCCTCAAGTTAGTTGGTTTAATTTTGCAGTCCTCAATATAGTGTTAGAGATGGAAACTCAAAGAAGGCTGAATCAGAAATGTCTCCCTATTCCAAATTCTGACCTATTACAGTAGAGTTTAAAAACTAAAACAGAATATGTGGTTAATTGATGGCACCCTTCTTTACAGCATATATTGTAATGTGGTTTTCAGTGAAATCATCTTCCTTCCCAAGCTAAGCATTTAGTGCAGAGAAAGTTCATTAAATTCAGGACTTACATTCCATGTAGCAGATACTTCAGTGGTGCTTGCTGAAGTTCAAGAGAACTTTGATGAGAAGCAAATGTCAACCAAAAATGTCAATACTGTGTGTACTGGGTAACCTCTGAATGTGAGCATTATCACAAGCTTTTATGAAACAAATTAATCACTTGAAAGAGGAATACAACAATTTAGGAACTGCCAGATGAAATCAGATCTAAAGTCCATTTATTCCAACATTTTTTATCTGACAGGACCCGTTCCAGTTGTTTCACAGAAAGGTCAGAGAGACCACACAATGGCTTGTTTATAGAATATTCTCTCTTGGGGAAGATTTATTTCTACAACCCTTTTAATTAGAAAAAGTGTAAGCATTTTTTTCCTCCCTTCATTTTTCTGTACAGCCCCTAACAGTTTTGAATACTCTTGGTAACTTCTGCAGCATTATCTTTCCTTCATTGGCTGCACATGTAATCAAAGTTCTACTTAATCTATATATTGATTCTTCAAGTGGAAACCATATCATTGTCTTCCCCTTTCTCTTCCACCTTCCCTGCTGTAGTGCATAGGAATGACTCTGTGTGGATCTCACCCTTATTCTGCAAAGGGAAGGGGCTTATATGTTTTCAGAGTAGTATCATTTTTCAAATTACTTCTTAGTAATTTGTAGGCCAACAGGCAGTAGGTGGCATCTGAAGAAGCTGGGCTATTTCCCAGCCTAGGACACAGGAAGAAAAGACCAGTGGTTGGAGAGGAGCTGTTGCTTCTGCCCTGGCTCCTGATGGCGAGCTCGGGGTCAGCTGAGGCAGCCTGCCTCTCCTTTCGTCTCCCTCCCCTGGAGCAGGGCATTTGGAAGGGAGGTAAAAGGAGTGACAGGTCTAAAGTCAATGTAACATAGCTGTAGGGATCCATAAGCATCTCCAGTGGCTGACTTGGTGTAACCAATGAATGTGTTGTGCATACTAAAAAAACACCAAGCCACTGAAAAACTCCTGGTCTCTGGGACACCTGCAAATTTTAGCCCATGGCCAGGAAAGGACGAGGCCTTCAGGCCCCTGCTCGGATGGGGACACAGCTCCGACTTTCCGAATGAGGCAGCAGCAGCACTGTGAGTGAAGTGCAAAGTCACTTTACCGCCACCACGTTTTGCAAAACACCGAGGTGCATCAGGCTGAATAAATAGGTTCATGATATTGGCAACAGCAGTATGCAGAGCAGCAAATCAGAAGTTAGACATTTGGTCTCACAGGATGAAGCAAAGGACTAGGAGAGTGTATTGTTTCTAATAGTCTTTAAAAATACTGGTAGTGCATGGTTCAGATGCTGAACTTCTGGATTTTGAGGTGCAAAGATCCCCTTCATAGCTGACCTTCCTGAAGTTTCCCTTCTGGAGATTTGTCATGGTTTTACTCCAGCTGTTGGCTGGGCACCACATAAATGCTCGCTCCGTCCTCCTCAGTGGAAAAGGGGGAGAGAATCGGAAGAGTGAAAGTGAGGAAACTCGTGGGTTCAGATACAAGAGTTTAATCAGTGAAGCAAAAGCCGCGTGCACAAGCAAAGCAAAACAAGGAATTAATTCACCGCTCCCCACGGCAGGCAGGGGTTCAGCCATCCCCAGGACAGCAGGGCTCCGTCACGCGTAATGGTTATTTGGGAAGACAAACGCCATCACTCCGTGCGCCGCTGCCCCCCGCTTCCTCTTCCCCCCAGCCCCTTACAAACCGAGCATGACGCCATACGGTATGGAATGTCCCTTTGGTCAGTTGGGGTCAGCTGCCCTGGCTGTCCCCTCCCAACTCCCCGCGCACCCCCAGCCATCCCGCCGGTGGGGCGGTGCGAGAAGCAGCAAAGGCCTTGGCTCTGTGTGAGCATCGCTCAGCAACAGCAAAAACATCTCTGCACTATCAGCGCTGCTTCCAGCACAAACCCAAAACACAGCCCCATACTGACTTTCTTGAAGAAAATAAACTCTCTCCCAGCTGAAACCAGGACAAGATTGGATCTTCAGAAGAGCCACAGGAAAGGTATGAGCTTTGAACATTTCCTGGGAAGCTGCAGCTGGGGAGAGGGTAGAGGGAAGAAAGCAAACAAAATTAATCCTCTCAAAGCTCTCTGATCTCCCTCCTCCACTTTTCTTTTTAATGATTAGCTTTGAAAATCTGATTCTACGAGGATACTTTGCTGCCTCTTTTCTTTTTACTATTTTGTGGCTGTTGGTCCTTTGTAGGCTAAGAGTTTATGCCCTGAGATTATCTTTTGGCATCACTGAAATGTGAAAAATCAGGATAGGACAGAATTAGGGAATGAACAATATCTTGGGTTTAAAAGACTTTCAGTAGTTGAATCATTTTCTGTAGAATCATGGATTAATAATTTTTGATTCTTTTTTTTTAATTCTCTTGCCATACACAACATGAGGAATTAGTGAAATGCACCTGGCCAGTTTTGCATCTAGTTTAAGTTGCAGCTGATAAAAATGCATTATCTGTTTGGATCTTGTTCTTGCTTTCATCCACTTTTTGCTGAGAGTTTCAACCTAAAGGCCAAAGTGATGCATAAGGATGGACTCTTAACTGATCTCCTCGCTTAGATATATGTGAGAAACTACTGGCCTGTAGATGTGGAGAAACTGCCAGCCAATACTCATAATCTAGCACTTTGCATCAGCAGTAAATGTAATTTTCAAATAATGGTTTAATTTGCTTTTTTAAAATCACATTTGCAGTCTAATTAGACTCCAGAGGAGTCTCCAGGTTGCCCAGAAAAATTACTAAGTGACTACATAATGAAGAATTATATGTCCATTGGAACATAGGAGATGTTACGGTGATTTCTGTCAGACTCAATTTTGACAAGTCTATTTTTAATCTCGCAGTTTGACATATAGCCTTTAAAGAACATGTATCCTTTGCATGCTAAATCCTCTGTTACGTCCCCTTTGAGAACTGAATTTTAATGCAGGTCCTTGGAACACGAAATTTATTCTTGCACGGATAGATCATTGTCAGTGTGCTCAAATGAAGAAGATAAGACTTTTGAAGCTCTTTTTTGATGCTTATCTCATGATTGCAGCTGAAGTGAGGCATATTTATGGTGCCCAACGACTTCATCAGCTAGCTTTAAATAAAAGTCCTCAACATACTAACAATGAAACAGAAGTATAAGCTGATCAAGAAAGAATGGGATGTTCACACAGGAGAAGAAAACTGCCAGCACCTAAGGTTGTTGTTTTGTAGAAGGGAAACCTTGATATCGCATACTTTTCTGACTCGTCGTTTTGTTTGCTTATATGGGTGACACGTTTGTGCAGTGTACTTGAGTTGGGTCAGACTACAGCCCTGCAGTGCCCTGGGCCAGGTAGCGGAGGTGAGGTGCCTGAAACCCTGCGTGCAGCCCACAGAGCAGCCCATGCATCTCTTTGTGCGTGTGACAGGCCAGGGTTGTTTCTGAACAATAAACCTGCTCCCATACCTGATTGAAAATTCACCTCTATGAGCTCCTGCTGTTTGAATTTGGGCCTTTAGCCCACACCAGTAGCCTGTAGCCATGCCGAAGATGGGAGAAAGTATTTGCAGCTGTCCCTCTGATTACAGAGAGCATCTAGAGAAGTGCTTTAAGCTGCGGTGCCTCATGCCATTAGACAGCTTGAGGTGAATCTCGCCATCGAAGTGCTGTTAGGATGGGTGCCAGGGGTGGTTGGCTGCGCTGGCTGGACCGAGCCTCTCAGCTGCAGTCTCTCACCTCGACCCATTTGCAAGTCACAGGCGAGCGTCTCTGTGTGCCGTCCCAGGGACCTGTCGGCAGCAAGTGCAGCCCATGCTGGCAGCGCTGCCCTCTGCCCAGAGACCATGGTCATTGACAGGGTGATTCAGAGCTGCAGCCCGAGGCAGCAGCAGTGGTGTGCCCTCACCCCTTTGGTATAACTGCTTGTGCTTAGAGAGCACTTGCGTAAGACGGCTCTGCTTGCCTAAGTGTTTGGTGCCAAATAACTGCTGCATGCAGTCGAGCGGCGATGCCGGGAGCAGAGGCTGTGGCCTTTCCAGGGCAGTCTCTGTGCCAGGGCATGGCGTGCTCCCTCCCTGGCACCGCCGGGCTTGAGCCCCTCGGTGCAGGGCAGCACAGCTCCAGCAAGTCCCGCCACCTGCAAGGAGGATCAGCGTGCTCAGGGGAAACAGCCATGTCAAGCCACAGGGGATGTAAATCTAGCTGCAAAAAATACAAGTACACCAGAAAAATTATTTAGAAAATACCTATAAAATTCATTTAGCGAGTCACATGAAGTCAGTCCTTTCTTCTTTTTTCCCTGTACCAATATCCAGCTTCCCTCCTACTACCTTCTGCCTGCAGCTATAAGGTGAGTTACGTATTCGCCTCCTCCACGAGCAGCTTCCCTCCTCCCCCTCAACGTTTTCCTAAAGAGGAGAGAGGCGTTTTACTGTCCTGCTCTTCAGTCCTGACTGTTACCCACAGCTTCCGAGGAGCAGGAGAGGACAGTGATAAAAGTAGTTAATTTTCACTTCTCTTTTTTTTTTTTTTTTTTGCTGCAGCGCAGAGCGTGGCAATGCTGCAGAGGCGGTGGGCTGGGGCCGGCCTCAACGCAGCACATGTGCGAGTCGTATCCCCAAGTGAACTTTAATCTGGCTGGTACGGATAACGAAGCACCAGCTTGGCTCTGCGAGTGTGGGTGGGGTTTTTTGGGAGGAATAATTGATATCAAAGAGAGTGGCATTGTATTTTTACTGCTGTTGTTACCCGTCGTATCCAGACTAAAGCTCATATCGGTGCATCCGACTGCACTGCAATTATGTCTTCATTTTCTGTGTGGATAGGAGAATGCAACCGTTCGGCATTTTATGCTTGCTTTGTATCTGCAGGGTAATTTTCTTCTCCCCTTTCAAACATTCCTTACCCCCTCCTATATTTTGGAATATTTTTTGCATTCATCAAGGAAAGATTTCTGCTTAAGTCTAATTTAAGTTTTGTCCTAAGGACCACATTTACGTGCAGCATACACTTGCTTTGTAACTTGCCAGTGAGATTTGTAGTAATGATTCTTTGTCCCATGGAAAATATAAAGCATATTATGTAATTCTAGTGATGTAAAAGGGGGGGGAAATAAAGGATATAACAGTGTAAATACATTATTAAGTTAACCACTGTAAGAATTTAGAAGTATTAAATGAAAATTAATAATATGATTTTGAAAGGTTGGACAAAGCTTTAAATAGAATATATTTTTAAAGTCATATTGTATTGATTTTAGCACAATAAATTAATACATCCTTAAAAAAAAAAAGAGGAGTGAACCTTTGAATTTCAAACATTCTGGATATATAGTATCTGTTCATGGCAGGACTTTTTAATAACTAATACAATTTAACAGATGCAAGTGATCAATTGGCTGGCAACAATTCCGACTCAATTTCTCCTCATATCAGTCTACATCTTAAATATATTAAACTATGTGTGGGGACATAAATATAGCCAAATAGTTTGCATGTTGGGACTGCTGCTGTCTGAATTACTGTGCCACGTGCATGGTAACTTAAGAAGGGTAGTCTCTTTGGCTGCCCATCCAAATCATTATAAAATCACATTTGCCATCACTTATGCTGCTTCAGTGGCACACGGATATGTATTTGGCATCTGACCAACCAATTTTCTACTCCAGACTCAGTATGCAAAAATCATTCTGCATTAGTCTCTGCAGCTCAGTATCCATCAGATGTCTAACCTTGCAGATGTAGTAAAAATAATAATACCCATGCAACTCAAGTCACTGGCCACTGAAACTTTTCTTAAATGAGGAATTGAATTACCTTGTTTTATCGAAACTTCTATTTCTTAAAACTATTTCTGTCCATTTTTAATTATGTAAAACATAGTAATAGCGATGTGTTCTGTAACAAAGAATAGAGGTGCTCTTAGATTGGATCAAATAGTCTGGTTCAAAAAAAAGCAGATAAGACTTAAAAGCAAAAATAATAGTGTCTAGGCTTCTGAAAGAAAAATACCATTTACTCTTTGAATGAATGTCTTCTTCTTAAGGAACAATAATAAAGCCAATAATATTGAACCAAGAACAATATATAATACAGTGCTGGAAAATACAATATTCTTCAGAATTCAAGAATTTTATCTCGTTTCTGAATGATTCTTCCTAGTCTTAATTTCTTTTTCTTGATTGACTGGATTACTTCGAGCTAAGATAATGTTCATGAAGGACTTATGTGCTGGTTTTAGCTGGGATAGAGTAAATTTTCCCCACAGTAGCTGGTACGGGGCTGTGTTTTGGGTTTGTGCCGAACACAGCGTTGGTAACACAGGGATGGTTTCGTTCCTGCTGAGCAGCGCTCACACAGAGCCAAGGCCTTTGCTGCTTCTCACCCCACCCCACCAGCGAGGAGGCTGGGGGTGCACAGGGAGTTGGGAGGGGGCACAGCCGGGACAGCTGACCCAAACTGACCAGAGGGATATCCCATACCACATGGCATCATGCTCAGCACATGGAGCTGGGGAAAGGAAAAGGAAGGGGGGGATGTTAGGAGTGATGGCGTTTGTCTTCCCAAGTCACCATTATGCGTGACGGAGCCCTGCTGCCCTGGGGATGGCTGAACCCCTGCCTGCCGTGGGGAGCGGGGAATGAATTCCTTGTCTTGCTCTGCTTGTGCACGCGGCTTTTACTTTCCCTATTAAACTGCCTGTATCTCAGCCCCTGAGTTTTCTCACTTTTACCTTTCTGATTCTCTCCCCCATCCCAAGGGGTGGGTAGGTGAACGAGCAGCTTTGTGGCGCTGAGCTGCCAGCTGGGGTTAAACCACAACAACTTATGACACAAAATAGCCCTATGTGAATGTTATGTGTTATTAATAAAAAGTCAAATAACTTTCTACAACAAGATGCTCCTAAAGCATTTAATATCTAATCAGCAAAACTTATCTGATGTTTTGCTTTTTGAAAAGCATTAAGGAGAAGAAAAAAAATTAATAGCTGCAGGAATGAAGGATGTATGTGAACAGCCTGACCTTTCATTACTACATACACAATGCCCTAACCTCAAAGTGAAAATGCCAGTGCCGTACAGATTATGAATAGCAGCTGTAATGATTTCTGTTGCTTCAGTACAAATGAAAATGAAGCACTCATCATGAAAGATTGTGGTTAATCTCTCACATAATAAAAGTATCTTAAAGATTTTCTCATTTTTAGTAATCTTTCCACTTCTTTAGTATGTAACTCCCATAGATCTCTTTTGCAATTTATTGATACAGGCATCTCTCCTCTACAGTTTGTGACAACCTCAAGTATCTTTTATTTCACTTTCTTCTTTCCAAATTGGTTTTTTTAGAGTACATTATTTCCTTGTGTCTCAGCAAGGAACAAGCTTATACCAGTGTTTACTTTAACTCATTACCATAATTATTTGTTCAAAGTGTTTCGAATTAGACTATGCATTTTATTGAATAACTCTTTTTATTGATCTCTGAACTGCCATACTATCTAGATTGACCAGACTTCACTGTGCAGAATGCTGCACTAGCATATACAGTAAATCTACTCTCTGTCCAAAGTATGTCCAGCTATTACAAAATCAGAGTAGGGGGACACTCCTGGGAGAGTAAAAGCACTAATAAAACAATATTTGCATTATCTTAATATCAATATATCAATTGCCTAACTTTTGTCAAGACTTGGTAGGGAAAGAAGAGCTCCATTAGAGGCAGGGTTTTGTCATGGAAGGCAGCAGCATCGCTTTGCCTGCTGCCAGAAGATGCCATGAACATCACAGTCAGCACACTTCCCTTCACATCCTTTGATGTCATTGTGACCATACACAGTCACTTGTCCATCCAGCTTTGGTTTCATGGTTGGTGGTAACAGAGCTACACCTTGCTTGTTCAATAACCATTTTGAAACTGAGTATGGGTGGGGCTCGGAGTTACCAGTTCAGTTCCTGTGAAATTAGCCTTTAGACCTACCACGAAGTTTTTGTTGATTTCTTTGGTAACTTTGTGGCATTCGCTGATCCTGCATAAAATCTGCTTTATTGAAGTTTATGAGTGTGCTGGAACTGATAGACACTATTCACACACTGCTCCAGAGCTGTGCAGCACACAGCTCTGGATTTTTCAGTCTGGTACTGGAAGCCTGATTTAGTGTATTGTCAAACCATCACCATAGCTGTTGGTCTTTTGCTACTGATTTTTTCCCTGATACCATGTGACTATTCAAAGAATTATTATTTTTCATTTATTCTTTTTTCCCTATTGCCAAGATGTCCTCATCTTGAGCATGCTGCTCTGCCACTTATAATGAAAAGAAGTAGCCAAGCATTGATGAAATCAAAACTTTCGCTTCCCGGGAGGCATGAGAAGTCTGCTGCAGCCAGACTAGAAAAAATAATTATTAAGTAAGGGATGATTGTTACCTTGTAACATAATGTCAGCAAAAACAG
The DNA here is from genome assembly GCA_013399095.1 of Psophia crepitans. Taxonomy (NCBI): domain Eukaryota; kingdom Metazoa; phylum Chordata; class Aves; order Gruiformes; family Psophiidae; genus Psophia; species Psophia crepitans. The sequence goes on from VWZZ01002490.1 coordinate 105,005, forward strand.
ACATTAAAGATAAACCATTCAAAGAAAGAATTTCCTTCCTAAGTGAAAATTTATACTGTGTCTCTGGAGGAAAAAAAAAGAGAAACTAAGGTCTCATTATGTCAGTATTAGAATTCTGTTTACTCTCTGAAACATCCTTCTCAATTGCTAAATTGTACTGTTAATCTCTCTTTAACGCAGAGATAAATGAATGGAGTAATACCAACTTTCAGGGATTGGAAGGTTACCTCATAATTTCTTTGAGTCCTTCAAGTTTCATTGTTTTATCTGTTTCCACTGTTGAGGTAAAAATTCAAATGGCTGTGTGATTGCATCAAGATGTCTAAGCAACTGCTGAAAATTCCGTAAAGCACAAGAAAGCCTCTCTTAATCTTATTCAGAAAATGTAGAGGAACATCTGGGACCTGTACAGAAAAGCACTCAAGGTGTTTTAGTCCTTTTCTTTCCCTCTCTCAGGTATATGAACTCTGAATCCAGTTGAAACATCACAATGTATTTCCAAAAATTTAGAAGATTAGAAGATGTTGTAATTACATTTAGTATTTTTCAAGTTAGATTTTGCTGTGAACATGTATACAACTGTAACAAAGTTGTGAAGACTCCATTTTTGAAAGCTGAAGAAATGACAGAGTAATCGGAACAGATTTTGTAATCATTGCTAAGTCTCTGGTAGCCACACCAGAGAATCAGTGTATGAGTTCATGGCGCTGTTTCAAAGCATGATCTTTCATGTCAGCGTTGGGTTGGATTTTGTAAAACCGTTAGAATTTACCATTCTGTCCAATTTGTTCTGCAACCTCGGTGTTTGAGTACAGTCCACGTTCCTGGAAGTCCTCAGTATGTTAGTGCGAAAGATAAGCGATCCCAAGTTAAGTGCCTGGTTTTGACGTACCGGTGTGCAGTGGGCAGACGTTACGTGCCTGCCGGCTTCTGCACATGGCAGCTGCAGAATGGGGAAACAGAACTGCACGTAGCTCATAGAAACCCTGTCTGAAAGGGGTCGCTCAAAATGCCCGTAGAAATGCCTTTGAAAAATCATTGCAGTGTGATGGAAACAACATAGTCTGACAAATAAAGATGAGAAATTTTCAGGAGAGTGGAACTGCCCTTTCCATGGTGAGACCACCCCGTTGTGTAACTATTTTATTTTGATAGTGTTGTATAATAGCTCCATAGCACCATTCCTAAAGATGTCTCATCAGTAGGTACCTTGGGGCTGGTTTATATTGTGCTTTGTTCATTACACTTTGAGAATTAACTTTTCCTCAGAGCTTCTGAGGCTTCGGCAGTTAATGATAGGAAAACTAGCACTGAAACGTTGGCCTGGATGAGTGACCTGAGAGACCAATATTATCCCATTTTATCTGTCTTTGATCCTTTAAAACTAATGTGCAGAAAGTCTAATTAGAAGAGGACAGCTGAACAATTAATAGGGGAGTAAGTGCTACATTTTTCTCCTTGGCAGTATGGCATCTTCATGCAGCGTGAAGTAATTTATGCTGTGAGCGTGTGGCAGTAGCATGCTAGCAGTCGGACTTCATGAAGGAGTTGGTCCATCAGATATACATGCATGCCCGTCTGGCTTTTGGTTTTCACACTGGCCAAAACAAGGAAATACTGTTTCTGGTGGAGTAGACAACTCAAGTGTTAGTAACTCCTAATACGTCCTCTAATCCATCTTGAGATTTAACCCCAAGTTCTCTCAGGGGCTGAAGGATACCATCATGGATCTCTGTAAGTAGGAAGATGGTTGCCTGAAGAAGGCAGCCCAGTCTTCTGGGCCTAGAGTTTTCTGCATATTGCTGATATTCAGATTTGCACTCCAGCATTAATTGAAGGCCCATGTAGTAAGAAGGAGCTGGTAAGACATTGCGTGGTAGAGGACTGCAGGTGACACTGCTCAGCAGTTAGGTAGCACCATATGTTGATATTCAGGCAGCCTCACCAAGGCACTCATGTGCAGCGTGCACAGGTTTTACTGTTTGGCTAATGTTTTGGTAACTCAGTTATGAAGATTATAGCCTTATAGCTGAGAATATAAGCAACTGGACTACTCTGAGTAATTGTGGAGAGGAGGATTATTTTGGCTAGACGTAAATATAGTCTTCATAAAATACTGAAACTCAAAAACTTCTCTATAGGGCTCACCTTGCCGGAGAGCTAATAAAGGAGAAAACAGAGTGAATTTGGTACATGTGAAAACTTGACAGATGGACAGCCTTAGAGAATGGGAGGGTTCTTTATTCTCAAAGCCTTTACTGCAGAAGCATCTGAAATGGCATCTCCTGTATGAAAGCCTGCCAGTGTGCCACAGCCCTGATCTGAAGGGACCACTTCCATCAGAGGAAGCGAGTGTAATTCAGCCTGCAGACACGCTCACTTCTTGGCTCCTTGTGGAGACTGCCAACATGGGTTCCAATTAGTGCCAGCTGCAGACTGTGACAATTTTAAAGATTGACTTTCACACCATGCCAGACCTTTTAAACAAATAACATTTATATAAAATGCAATTTGATTTGACAGTAATTTTCTCTATGCTAGTATTGAAGTTATTTATGTTTGAATCAGAGTATCTTTTCTCAGCTGTGTTTCCGCTGCTGTTTGATCCTGCAGTGCAGTAATAATCCCGTGCTTATATCTTTTATACTTTATGTGGCAGTGGTCATTTCAAGCATCCATTACTTGCACAGTTTTTGGGCTCAGACATTCAAATGGGAATTGTGTAAAATTTGCAGATTCTTGTCTGGATTGCTTGTGCTGCTGGAAGCCCTCACATATTTAATGACAGCCGTAAATTTTAAGGACCTTGTGAAGCAGCAGGGCTATTCAAATGAAACTGTGGGGTTCAGGAGTTCACAAGTTTAAGTTGCTTAGGTGTCAAGAGTATTTCACTGTATTGACAGTGAGGCTAAGGGCAGGTAATACCATTAACAGCAGTGAAAGAAGCAGCCACCAGCTTTCCGAATGAGAGTGTGATCCCTCTGCCTTCTGACACCAGGGATTCCAATGTACCCTCCGCATCTCCAAAAGTAAGACCTGAACACCATGGTCTTTGTGTTCTGTGCTCTGTCATCCCAGGAAAAAACAGCATCTAACCTGATGCTCCCATTCATCTCTTACATTGTTCCTGATGTGTCCACCTCCAAAGCAAGACTTTGGCCTCATGTCCTATCTCCTCTATCCACAAACCATGCAACTTTACTCCTTCCCAAACTGGGACCCCACACTTCACCTTTGCGGAAACGTAGCTTATTTTATGAGCCTCTAGCTATGTTTCTTGCCTGCTGCACTCCTGCAACGTCTTCTGAGATGGAGTTGGGGAAGTAATGCCATGCATGGCATACCCTGCCTTGCATGATGGCAGGGTAGCCCATACCTAGCTGTGTACAGGATCTTCAGAGAGACTTCCCAGAGGTCAGTGCAGCCAGCTGGACAGGCAGGGACTGAAGTCCCACTGCCACCCTTCAAGCAGTTCTTGTGCCACGTATTGGCAATCTCTTGAGAAAGTACATTTTTTTTGTGTTACCCCAAAAATTGCCTGTAAAATATCCTCCTCCGAGGCTTGGAGAGGTCAGATTCTTCACCTGCTGCTAAAACAATGTTCATCTATGGGTAGATGTCATCAAGAGGCCAGAAATAATCTGCCCACAGTAGCAAGGCTTTCAGCCTAATTTAATCTATTGTACTTCTCAATTAGGAGCTACGGAGACACTGAAGCGTTGCCTGTAGTTTGTGTGCTGCAGTGTTGCCTTTGGAAAGGGGGAAGAGCGCCACACACCATGGCTCTTGCTGGAGCAGTTCTCCAGTGCAGAAAGAAGCAGGACTGCATGGGCTTCTAGCTTGTGTGTTCGTGCTTGCACAGCGCTGCTTCTCCTGTGACAAAAATAGCCTTGGGGAAAGGCTTAATAGCCTTAAAGCTTCTCTCCCCCCCGACCCTCTGCATTGTTTCATGGGTGCCAGTGAACAGTTTGTTCCCTAGCTTATCAGGATTCCCGTAGTCCACTTAGGCAGGTTGGCATCACTGCAGGTCCTGGAGGCACACTGTGAGGGTGAGGGAGCTGCATGTTACCAGCAAAGGATGGATCAACACTGGATTAACATGGGTCTACTCTATCCCACTGAGGTCCCTCCAGAAGATATCTCCAGCCCTGGAAATAAATCTAGGCAGATCTCTTAGACAAACTATTCTTTTCCGCAGGTTCTGTTGCTCATTATAAAAGTCTGGAGAAGTGAAATTTGAAGTTTCCCTAGGTGAAGATAAGTATTGTAGAGCAGGTTTTATGTAAAAATATACATGCCGCTCAAATCAAAATGATCCTTTTGAAATAATTCGAAATGTACTACAATGGAGTGACTTTGCAAACTCTTTGTTCATTATTACGGCCTTAATCTTCACAATAATGAAAGACATTCAAATGCTGAATGATTTTTCTCTAACCTAGATGCTAGAATTTGAAGATGAGTTCTGCTTTCCTTAGCTTTGAATAGGGCATTTGAGGTAACTTGTTACATTTTGTAGTTAGCTTTTGACTCACTGATTTCTGTTTCCTTACTTCAAAAAATGTAGTGTGAAACATACTGCAAATCATGGCATCACACTCCATAGTTGTGAAATTCAGACCTTTCTCATGAATAGTGAGACCCACAGTGAAACAGAGAATCCTGAAATAGCAGAGAACAAAGCATTTCAAAGAAGTGTTTCAGAATTTGACGTTTTGTGTGAGTGAAACAGAGATAAGTTATGATGAAGAGAAAGATTTTTTTAAATTGCATTCCCTGTAAATGATGTTATTGATAATATGTCGATTCCTAATTTGTTCACCGTCACTGGGAGAGATATCTAGTAGTCCTCTAGTATGTAAAATTGCTGAAAGCCTTTAAATTGAGGTAAACAATTTTCCATTCTAAGTTCTTAAGAGTGACTACAGGCAACATATATCCTTTCTCTTTGTTCATATGCTATATTTGCTGTAGGATGCGTACAAAGAGCAGAGCCACTTACTCCATATATCTCAGGTACTAGAAGTCCCCCCACGTCCACTCCACAGTCTGCCCCCGCATCCCCTCCTCTTCCAGTTAGAAGGAAGCAGAAGAGAGACAGTCATTTCCAGCCACAAGTTCACAGACAAAGTCAATGGCTGGCGTTGTAGCTGAATGTTAACGCCTCATGTAGCCCGAGATGCGTGGTACTTAGTAATAAACTTTAACCTTTATAATGTGCTGTAATTTGATTCTCCGACCATCTGTATTCTCTCCTTGTTACAGCCTAAGTAGCTGTAAGGAGTAGGGAGAACGGTCAAATATAATCGCCATGCGGGGCACGGGGAAGGACAAAGAGATGAATCACTGAAATTCATGTTGCAGTGTTCGTATTTTAGCCTTGTCCTCACTACTTGATTCTAATGTCAGGAAATGAAAGAAACATTATGATATTTTATTGTGGTGGTGGTGTTACCTGGTCAGATGGCAGAGCACCCAAAAAAGTCCACAGCTGTTGTCCAAGCTTGGAGTTGCATATGTTTGGTCTTGAGTGGCCTTAAAAGAGTATGTAGATTTAAAAGAGAAGTAATTAGGGTGTGGTTAAGTGAGTATGAAAGGTGATAAAAAAATCTGTAATATGTACTCTTTTTTTTTTTACTTTAGTCACATTCTTAAAGGAGGGAAGATTTTTCACAGGAGAAGCAAGACTGTAATTTTTTCTTGCCACTATCTTTTAGAAGTTTTTTTAAAAGAAGTAACCCATATTTAAGTGCAGTGACATACCTAGTTTATGTAATTTAATCTAAACTGTTTATATGTTCTACTGTCACACAGGGACATACATATGTACACATACATTTAAGCTATAAAACTTACTGATCGCAGTACGTGGTCAGTGATTCCATTGTTTTTCCATTACTGTGATATATGCAGTACATGGTACAAGTGACAGCCTCCAGTGCTGTGCAAGGGTTATCGTTTAGATACACAGGATTTGCCAACAGCATTTATTGGAAGTACAAAGTGATGTGCTGCGGTATCAAGTTTTGTCATGAGTTGAAGAGGTTTTAAAATGAGTAGTGGGGTTGTGACTAATTAAATATTTATTTCTCTTTTAAGTGTCCTGTGTTTTGTATGTAGCATGTGTTTTATAGAAAATGTTTTCTCTGATGATGAGGGGACTGTACGTGGGTGCTTGACACCTGCTTTGTATATGTGTAACATATACGTGGGTCCAGATACTCCAAATGGCCTTATTATAGCCTCAAATGTTGAATGAATGGTCCACGGTCTAGCATCCTTCCAATGCAAGTGATTATCCTGTAAGGACATCTTGTCCCCAAAATAAATCTTAGCACCGATGACCTTTCGGTTTAGAAAAGCTCTTGGTAGTCTAAGATGAATCTCACCTACACTGGCACTTGGGCAGATTTAATCTAAGCATAATGGAGAACTGAAAAACATTTTCAGGAAAAGCTGATTTTTAAAGGTAGCTGGACTAAAGGAGGTGGTTGTACTCTTATGTTTCATGAGAAACATAAATTAGTGGGTTGAAAGTAATTGAAGAGGTCAGTTGGGCATGGAGTAGTTATCCCAAGGCTGCAGTTTATCCTCTAGCTAACAACTCTGTGGGCTTTTCTGTCTTCTCGTATGCCTAGATTAATAAAGGACTGACAAATTGGATAAATGTGGATAGCATAGATGTGACTTGCGATTCTTGAAATAAATTGCATTTATTATCATGCATTTTCAGATTCCCAAAAACGTGGTAGGTAGACGAGAAAAAAAAGTAGAGGGAATCTGTGGTTAGCCAAAACAGAATGGAGATTGCTTTTTTAAAAACTGTAAGCTATAAACTCTTTAAGAATAACAATGGAGAATAATAAAGAATAATTGTGGAGATTTCCAAAACTGTAGCTTACAGACATTGAAAATGAATTTTCAGAAATATGAACACTTTAAATAAAGGCTGTTTCATGACTGAATAAATAATTTCCGGAGTTTAAGTTTGGAACACGTTTTATTGAAATGGAAAATAATTGTGGGAAATTCCTTAAAGTAGTTATATCTAAAGTAGATAAAATTATGCTAGTTTGTGGAAGAATATTTAATTTTCACAACAGGTAGCTCCTCATTAACTTCTTCAAACTTTTTTTAATTTCATTTCATTTCTGCTGTTCCAAGCACAGACAAGTTCTGAGGCCTTGAATCCCTCCTTTGAAAAGTCTACCTATACTCTTTTAGTGTAATGATACAAATATCTAATAACAGGAGTAAAATTTGAAGCTTAACAAATTTTTCTTTAGTTAAGAAATACTTGGCCAGATCTTGCCCCTTGCGTGACTGATAGCTTTGACAGAATTAGAATTTGCTATCCCAATTGACCTTCAGGGACATGGTGGCTTCATCAAGTATAGCTTGACTTTCCAGACCAATTTTCTGACCAGGCCTTCAGTGTCTCCACTATTTTCTTTGCGTTTTGGCTTTTAAAGTTGCATATCAGTGGTGTGAATGTGCATATAAGGTGACACTATATAAGACCAATAGAGTTTGATATATTTTAGTTAGTTCTGCTGAACAGGTCAGGTATGCCAAATTAGTTGCACTTCAGTTAACCAGGCAATAAATCACATAAATAAGCAATTAATTGTGTTTGAAAGCAGTAAAATCAACAGAAAATCAACTTCCATCTCAACAAAATGGCAACTCAGCGTTTCTTAGCTAATACTGCCCTCAGCAGCCATCTGGCCAAGAATATAATACAATAGATATTGCCTGTGATTGGCTTCTCTTCCTTCTTCCACTTTACCCTTACTTTTCCCACCAATACTTCTCCAACTGCCAACCAATATTCAAAATATACAGTTGTCATTTGTCTAGACTAGTTGATTGTATCAAGATTCCTAATAATTTCCACTATTTATCCTGTAAATCGATTGGGGTTTTTTTTAGAATCACAGAATCCTTAAGGTTGGAAAAGACCTCCAAGATCATCAAGTCCAACCATCAACCCACCACCACCATGTCTACTAAACCATGTCCTAAAGTGCCATGTCTCCACGCTTTTTGAACACCTTCAGGGATGGTGACTCCACTACCTCCCTGGGGAGCCTGTTCCAGTGCCTGACCACTCTTTCGGTGAAGAAATTTTTCCTAATATCCAACCTAAACCTTCCCTGACACAACTTGAAGCCATTAGAGCTGCTTATATGTTCTCCATTTACTAGTTTCATCCTAAAGAAGAGCTGCTTCATTTTGAAGAAGAACCTTTCTTTAGCAATCTTGTAAAAAGCTAAAAATTCTAACTGGGCTGTTCACCAAATATTAATCTTTTTCCACACATTTAAAAAGGAGAGCTAGAGAAGAAATGGCGGTGGAATATTGTCCTCTTTTTTGTTTTGAAAACACTGCTGTCTTCAGATAAATTTTGCATTAAGTGTACAAAAGCTAGATGGTGCAAAAAGTGAATTACGTTTGTAAAGTAGGCAAAAGAAATATGTAGTCTGTAGGTGCTGAACTGATAGGATTAATTAAATGTTATTCCATTCTTGCTGAAGAAAACAATTATCACAGTATGCAGGTCTCTGATGAAGCAAATATTTCATAGTATAAACTGTAAAGTTATGTCAATTCAGTTAGATTGGAGAAAAAAAAATTTAATATCCATTGTTATTTTGGCATATCTGCAATTTTTTGCTATGTGATTTTAACATTTTGCTGTATTACTGCAGTTTTCTCCATTAAAAAGAAAAGCTGATTGTCTGTAGTGTATAAAAGCATGAATCTGTACCTGATTTTACCTTTTTTTTTCTTTTTTATAGAAGCTGCAAAGAATCAATCCTCCTTACTGTTGTTCAACCTTACCCTGTAAGTATCTTGGGTGTTTTCTGAATTAGTTTCCTAGCAACATAGCAGCTTTTTTTTCTCCTATATTCTGTCTGTGCCTCTACCTTATCTGTCCAATAGAAAGAAGTAAGTGAGATAAGGGCTGTGTCTCTTAAAGGTGATGTTTAAGACTGCGTTACTGCGTACTGGACTCAAAGACTGCATTAGCAAGTGAAATAATAATGGTACCTTCGAACTCGTTCTGGGAAATGAGTAAAGCAGGACGTTGATTTCTGCTTCAATTTTGGATCTGCTGCAGCTCCTGGGTTTTTCTTAATTCTGCCTCGGTCCTACAGAGTTACACTGCTGTATCAAACCAGCTGTACCTTATGCAAGAGAGGGCTCTGTCTGCATCTCCAGTGCAGAGCATGCGGAGGTGAGGGGAGAGGAGACAGGAAGGCGTCCGCGTGAGGTTGGCTTGCAGGGATGGGGAGAAACTGCAGCCCACCTCAGAGTTAAGCAGTTTTTGGGGGTGGGTTCATAACCTATATGATCCAACCCATCCTTGAAGAGGGGCAGATGAAAGCGGAGAGAAGGACATCTCTCTCTTTCCATGCATCCAGGCACAGCCACGCACATCTCACAGGCTGCTGAGGGGCCTCGGCCATGCATCAGGAAGGATTTCAAATTCAACTTGTCCATTCACCTTCCTGTTGGGTACCCTGATACACAACAGTTTTGATTAACAAGGAATAGATAATTGCATACTTTTCACCCAAGAATAAGAGATGAGATGGATTTGACACGTAGTCGTGAAAACAAGTTTATCTGAAGAAGCTGCCAAAATACACATCTTGCAAATGCAACTCGGTCAGTGGCTCCGTACTGCTTGCTAGCCTTTCTGGCTAGTTTAGAGGTGGCCGTGTAGCTGCGCTGGCCCTGTACCCTTTCTGGAAGGCAGTCTGCACAGCAGCAAAATCATGGGGGAAAAGCAGGCATTGCCCAGCCGAAAGCAGGCAGGGGCTGCCGCGCTGCAGGAAGACCAGTGGCAGGAAGGTGAGCAGGGATCTGGTTGACATCAGCCTTCGTAAATGAAAACACAGACACAGTCTGACTAAATAAAGAAACCTAACGGCCTTTAAAGCTTGCTGGGTTACAGCCCGTGGTTTTGATCACAGGGAATATATTTAAAATGGGGGAAAAGAAATCCTCACCCACTTGCCATTTTTTATGCAGGTTGCCTTATTTCATCCGTTGACAGTCTTCATTCTTTTCTTTAAATGTCAGGTGGAGAAAGGGCACGTGCTTTAGTGCTGGCACGTGTAGCACTTCAAAGTGGACAGTGAAGTGTAGTGCTACATGTCTGTGAGGTGTTGTGGCCTGTTAGCACTGTGCTGCTGGCATGAGGGCAAGCCCGTATGTACTGAACATAAGAGAATCTGAAGCCCAAATGAATTGTGCACTCCGTGTTCAATGGGAGACCTTACAGCGCAGGTACGGTCCTCCTCCAGCCTTTGAGCTGGAGAAGAAAGAAAGTCATGACCTGGTATCTTCCCAGCATTTTGGGTTCAAGCCCTGCTTGAGGCCTGACAAGGAAGAATCTGCTCCCCTTATTATGTAGCACCAAAGGCTAGTCAATAACTGAACTACCCCTAGATGTCACTGAGCTGGGAACGGCACTGAAACACTTTCTGTTCTGTCAGCCTTTTGGGTTGATGTGCCCATCTTATATGTGTATTTGCGTTGCCCCACTCTGGCTTGTCTGTCAGAGTCCCCCAGCTCTACCTCAGCAGACAAAGCAACGTTTTTGTAGTGATGGATGTTTTATCTCATGGAGGCATGAAGATTGTCTCCCCAAGAATGTCCAGAGCAGTCAGAAGATGCGATTGATATGTGCATATCAGTGTTAGCTTTAGGTGACCCATTTTCATCCCAAAGTTGGGATGCTTCACTGTCATGAGCTTAGCTCGAAGAGCCTCAACTGCAGGACTGTTGCACCCTACAGATCTCTCTGGTTTGTGCAGTCTTACTGTACCTCTCTACCTGTCCAGACTAGGGTCTTGTTGATTCATAGCATCCTTCCCTTATCATTTTCAAGTCCAAGTTTCCCTGCAGTGGAAATGAAGATGAACATAGGGGATGGGGAGCAGCTGGGATGCTGCCAGTGTGCGCAGAGAAGTTTGAGCCCTGAAGCAATGCAGGGTCCCACAGTTTATGCAGACCCTGGGCTGTGAAGTGTCCTGGTGGCTCCTGAGTCACCTTAAACATCTGTCCCATGCTGGCTTCATACTGCCGCAACATTACTGTCGGTAGTGCCTGAGCCTGTTAGGTGACATCATCCCTCTCAGCTTTGCCGTCCTGGGTGTTGCTGCACTCTGGCTGCGTACCTGTCCTGGTCTTCTGTGGAGGGGGTCCTGTGCTAAATACATTTTGTCTTACAGTTTGGAAATCATATTTATGTCTTCAAAAATTATGATGCTCATGTGTTTTCCCCTTTTCTTTAATTTTATCTCCTTCATTTTTTCCTTTTGTTATTTTGCCAATAAAACTGGAAAGATGAAGTAGAAACCAGACAAAGGAAAAGTAAGAGCTTTTAAATAAAGACTGAACTTCTTCCCCATTCTTGGCACAAATGCATCTTTGCAAACATTTCATCAATCTCTCTTCTGGATGATGAACCTTTTTCGTTCTATCATTGCATGAAAAGTATCTGCCAAGAAGGATGACAGGAGTGCTGTTTCTTAATTGTTTCTATTTGTGCTTTTTAGAGTATGTTTTGTTTTCATGCTTTCAAGTAACCACCCTTTATGACTGCAGGTGAAAGTAGACGTAATCTAGATTTATAGTACTCTATAGTGCATTTAGTACTTTTTGAAAGCTTTTGCGGATCGTTTTTGCTTAAGTGCATTCTGTTTTGTTTAATGCTTAAACTCATTAAAATTTCATTTTAATTATGACCAAACCAAAGCATTAGGCTATCTTTTTCTTTCCGTCAATCTACAAATCTCTGCTAGGTTCATATCACCACTGCTCATCAGGAGGTCACTGAACAGCTAAAGCAGTTGAAGCAGTTTAAAGGTTTGATTTCTGGAAGTATGGCATTTGATTATCATTTTGGCCATTTTATTCTGTAAATGGACTATCGTTCTGATTGTTGCCTTATTAAGTTTTAAGCATTACTCAAATGAAATAACTTGCCTGTTTTGATATCTGTTCAGATTTTGTGTGCAGAGATCATTTGATAGGTTGCTTTCATGATTAATCTCTTAAGCTCCTTGGATGTAGTCCAGGCCCAGCTGAGACCTCTGGCGATTTTGCTGTGCCTAAGTTCTGCAGCAGGAAAAGGATAAGATCTTTTTCTCTTTTGCAAGAGATGTTTCTTGTTATAACACAGTTATATGTCTGAGACACAATGTTTGTAGAGAAACTACAATAAATAACACTTATTTATGGATTGTAATGTTGTGGCAACAATCTTATTGAGAGTCCCAGTATTTTTCATGCTGCTTTACCTTCTGGAGTGGTGTAACAGCAGCAACTGCCATATCTAGGCTTGTGGTTATAAAGAAGGGTATAAAAAAAGAAACAGGTTTGACAGAAAGACTTCAAGATCTAAAGTGAAAAAGACTGCTAAGGTGTAGTTTTAGAAATCATTTGGAAGTCAGACGTGAGCATTTTTAACAAGATGATTTTTGACTGAAGTTGTGAGGTTGGTGTAGAAATGATGGCTTTTCTTTTCTTTTTTTCCTTTTTTTTTTTTTTTCTTTTTTGAATGTGTACATATTTACAATCATCCTGATGACCTTTTCCACTCCATAACTTCCACATCAGCTTTTTGGTATGGTCAGTCAGGAGAGGATCATGTTGTGGTTAGTGACAACCTTGCTATCACTGCATTGCCTCCTGGAAGTGCTGGCTGGTCCATGGCCACTGTCCAACCACTCTTTGCTGTCTGAAGCAGCCTCCCCTCATGTCAGACCTGTGTGGCGCAGCCTTTCTTCCTCCATCTGTGTGTGGTGCAAATCACAGTGAGCACTGCTGCTACTGACCTTTCTTCCTGGAGGCCTCCTCTTAGGTTACAAGGATTTTTCTGGAGTGTAGTTGTATGAAATACATGTTCTTTTCAGCAGTTAAGACTGTGAGAAAATTCAGCGTAATTCAACATAAATTCAACATAACTTATATGTTAATTGTTTCAGCAAAGTAGAAAAGAGCCCCTTTACCCTGTCCACTATTTTCTTCTTGTAATTATTCCACACACACACACTCCAGTTGCCATTAGGTCTCTGTTCTGTCCTCAGCCCTTTCTCCCATCTCAGGTGCAATATCATTCATATAGTCCTTCATTTATTCATTTTAGCCTGGGTTTGTGTGGGGTGAAGGTTTCTTTCATTCCCAAGGGTCCTCATCCTTGCAGAGTTGTAGAGCTGAAAGCAGTACGGCATGGCTGACTATTTTTGCACTTCTCTGCACTTAAAAGTAGTCACTGATCATGAATGTAAAGGAGTAATCCATGAATGTAAAGGGCTGAACTTTGGAGAGGCAGAATCCCAAAAGCCAGTGGGTGGGATTTTATGGAGGATGCCCACATTTAGTAAATGCAGAGGTAGATGGCCCAGGCCCATCTAGTCACGAGATGAGTTGCGATGTCTGCATGTTCCACGAAGTCTGAGGCTGACCGGTGGTTTCACTCATGGTTTTGGGGACAATGACAGTAAACTAAGCTGTTGTTTACTGTGGATGGAGTAGAATGGATTTTCTCAACACCTGCGTTAAAGTAAGGTTTGGCTATTCCCCATCTTAGGGGGAAATGTTACACAGGCATGGGAGTGATGATCAGACTGTGATTACCATCTAAAAACATTAAAATATAAATAATGCAAATAGTAAAATATAATTGTCTATGAGAGATCACCAACTTTTAAGAGAACCCAAATCTGACCATATGTCAGCAATTAAATTTGGGCCAAGTGTTTAACAAAAAAATACTCCTGATGATCTGTCAGTGCCCTGTGGTTATAACAAATTACTTCATAGTAAAACTTCTCCATGTTATTACTCCCATATCTCTACCTGCTCTTCTACAATGCTCTTGTGAGCCAGTGTAGTTGTTTCAGCCTTGCACACAGGTATGAATGGCAATATTTAGTTTACCTTTGGGCATTATGTACTGTTCCACTTAATAAATTCAATTCTTCCACTTATTCACGTTTTATTTGCTTGCTGAATTTTGTCTCATATAATTGCCTTTAGGGATGGACCAAAAAGTCAACACGTTTTTGTGGTCATGCAGTTTTTCCTTATTTCCTAACAAACATAATATTTCATATTAAACTAATGACTAATTTTAACTAAAAAGCTTAAAATCGATTGCATATGTACAATCTGTGGCTATTTAAAGCTACAGTATTTCTCTCTGATTTTGACACTGTCACAGAGCATGTTCTCTTTCCACCTTGTGACTGTCCCATATGGCTATCTCGTTTCATTTCTTTATGGTAGCTCAGTACTATACTATGCTCTTCTAAATGCTAAATCCTTCTGTTCCTTGAGCATCAGTAAAGGTTTTGTTGCAGCACCTTTACCAGTAAGAGCACTCGAAGGGGCTTTTGCAGGAAATAAACACCATTTTGCTTGGAATCTCCCCCAAATTATAGTTCACCTGCAAAATCGGACAAAGTACTAGGCATTCTTATTTTCATTGAAAAACTGTTTTCCTGAAAATGAAAGATACTGTTTCTAATATCTGTCAAAAATGACCTGTTACAATGCTGCTGGCAAAAATAGGATCGAATTTTGGAAAGTCCAGAAAAATGAGAAAAATAACATTTTTCAGAAAGACGCCTCTTGTTACAGCAGTCTCTCATGTTTTGATGATGCTGATGGGATGCCCATTGATTGCAGTCCCGAGTACGCAGGGTTCAAAGGAGGGTCTCAGTCTTCACTATCATTGCCTCCAAGCAAATCTCTGTGCAGTGCTTCATCTCTCTTGTTAGCAGTTTCTCCAGGTAGTGTTGAAATGATCAGCTGAATTTTTACTGAATTCTATGTAAGCAAGTAAAAATTATTTAAAATCCTGATAAATTTGAGCTTTTAACAGGAAACAGTGCTTTGGTCACACGGTGTATAGTTTGTGAGTGTTTGAAGTATTTCAACTCCTTGTTAAAATATGTCCCCTCATTTTGCAAAAGTCGCTCTAATTAAGCTGTTTTTACCTGTGACAATGCAAATACTTTACTCGCAGTGATAAATGTTCTGTATTAGTGTAAACACCTCCTGCTTAAGGTCATTAACTGAGGATAATGGCTTCCATTTGGCTAAATGACGGAGTATCAGAAACAAATGAACCTGGCACTCTGAGAGTCATTAATTGATAGCATTCTTCTCCTACAAACCTGAAGATATTAAAGTAGAATAGAGCAACACATCATCCTGCTGATGCTTTGTTAGACAAGCAAGTTTCGACAATCAAACCCAACTGTTTTCCTAGGTTTTTGCTGCACTCTTCAGAAACAGTTCCTTTCTCAAAGAGAAAATGTCAAGTGCCAAGTTGCTGCGGAGGTAGAAACAATGAGATTGTGCAATTAAGTGCAAAAACTGTGCTATTACTTAAACCTTTAACCAGCAGAGAATGTTCCCCCAAATACCTGGCGCAGCTGTTCTAGGTTTTTTTACACCTCTGGTTTATAGTTTGAAGCTTTTTAAGAACGCAGCCTGCTTCTAGGCTCACCCAGAGTGAGCACGGGGCCAGAGCCCTGACCACGTTGCCACAGCACAAGTGGGAAGGAAGGGAGGGAAGATGCACGTTGCGTGACAAACTGTGATCCCCTGGCTGCGTAACAATATACATTAAACCCCACGTCCTGAAGGAGTTCTGAGGAACTCACGTGTGTTCAAACCTTTCAGTTGCGTTGGACTCTCCTATCACATTTTTGCAATAAGACAATTTAAGTGTTTATGTCTTCTGCAAGTGACTTGAGGTTGTGGAGAGACAGAGGTTGTAGAGGGCGACAGAGCCACGTAAAGGTTTCCCAGACTTGTTGTATGGGAATAACCTTGCCAGAACCTGGAAGACAATTTGGGTAGTCTGCCTGTGAAGAGAGGCCAGACTGGTGACTCATCTGCAGTAAAAGCAAACAGCTGTAAAAAACCTCTTCGGGCAAGAAGAGCAAGTGAAAGCCACTCTTTTCCCCTTGTCCTTACAAGGGAGAGCCAGCAGCCTGCTCCTATAACTGTGCTGCCCCGTGGCAGCGGGAACGGACGGGTTGCAGGCCATTACTTGGTGGCCATATAGACTATCCCCCATACACACTGCAGAAAGGGACTACATGAACAGGAGGGAAATTAGGAAAGACATGTGTAGAATTCTTTTATTAATCATGGTGTTATTTTATATTGTGCCTTCCTAGGAACTCATGTCTAGAGTACAATATGTAAGCATGCTTCTTCAGCTTTCCATGTTGTCCCTTCTTGCTGAAGAACTGTTTTGGGTCCCCCACCCTGAGACATTAACTATTTTATTTTATTTTGTTTTGTTTTGTTTTAACTTCCTTATTTCTTTTTGGTTGTTGTTTCAAATGTTCTGGGGAACCTTCTGCATTTTTCACCACTGGCTTTGGAACCTGAGCCTGGTTTGACCATGGGGTTGAATTTTCTGTCATTTACTGTTACTGATTAAAAAGATGTATGGTCATAGCTGCTAGAGAAGAGGTAAGAAAGAATGAACTGTAAAAGTGAAGAAGCATTCATGTTTATTTCTTGGTTCTATTTTGTGCTCCAGGAATTATCGGATGGCTCTGATATTTCCTGGGATAATGTGGCATCTTTCATTCCTTGTTCGCTGGTTAATACTGAACCTATGGTAATAGTTACAACATTTTCAATGTGATAAATCAGTGGCATACAGAAATGAGCTAAAGACTTCTTCCTGCTAGTTACTTAGAAACAAGGATTCTGCATTTGAAGAAAGTAACTTTTTAAGCAGTCTCAGCAGAGATCAGAGACGAGAAGAGCACATGGCCTTGGATAACTCCATCACTCCTGTAGATTGTTAGTTGAGTCAAAATTTGAGTGATGGTGACAAGACTTGCTGTGTTTACAAGGACTGCTGTCATGCCGCATTGATAATAGGAAATTATTCCAGGATCACCGTCACTGATGCCTGCACTAATTTCTCACAGGCAAACCAACACGAGTTAGTCTTTTCAGTATCCAAAACTCATCAGACCGTTTCTCAGGAGATAGAATAACATTCTGAAGATCTTAATTCACGTTTTATTTTCCTGGAACGAATGGACCAAAACTTGGCCTGAAGGAGCCCAGTGATTTCCAATCAAAGCCAGAATTTCTTCTCTTGCCCATTATTGTGGTTATGGAGTAGGAAGTGCCAGAAGCATGGTGCTTGTGACTGATCTGTGAATAAAACTACCTTGCTTCTGCTGCTGAAAATAGAAATATTTAATTTGTTACTGAAAATGAGTTGCTAGTCAATCTCGTCAAATGGAGAGAGAATTTTTTTCCAAGATCTAAACACCTGATCACAGGTGAGTCCATTGAATAATGTAGTAGGTAAAAGTCAGTTAGGTCCCAGAAGAAAATTAGGAAAGTTTCTAGACTTCTAATCCATGAAGTCCCACAAAGTATCTGATCTATTGAAGGCAAGCCTTGCACGAACATGTAGGGCATACGTTCAGGGGAAGCCTGTTAGCCTGCAGGTGTCTTCTGGGGGTTCTAGCCTGTGTTTGGAAGTGCACTAATATAGTGAGATGCCACTGCACTGGGGAGCTCTCAGACATTTCTTTGGCAAAGGTTGTGTATATATCTCTATCTAGTGGATCATTATGCAAAAATTTTCCATTCACTGTTTGAAGGAAAGGTCACTGGCCAGTCGCTGGTTGGTGTCCATTCATGCAAACCAGTTTTGTTGACAGCAGTCATTATGGAAACACTGCAAGGAATTTGTATGTACACCCAGAGCCCTTCTCATCGCTCCGGTCTGACAGTGGAATAACTCTCAGTATGTGCAGTATGCATCGGTGCTTCCTTAAATGTATGTACATCTGTGCTGTCTTATACTGTTGCTGTATACATGGAGTTCCCAGTGTGTGAGAAACAAAGGGAATGAATGAAGAAGGAAAGGTAGCTTTTAACTTGGCATTGTGTGATGTATCTTGTCATCATTTTTCCTTCCAGTCTCCTAAATCAGCTTTTATTAGTGCTGCAAAAAAGGCAAGATTGAAGTCCAATCCTGTCAAGGTGCGCTTCTCAGAAGAAGTAATTATCAATGGCCAGGTGTCGGTGAGTATTCAACTATTTAACCTCAGGAAGGACTGAGCATTTCATCCAAAGGTATGCCTCAAGGCTGGAAAGTGAGGGAATTAAATGGTAGGAACAGTGGTGATAGGCTTGCAAAAGGAAGGGTTTTTCTGTTTCTGAAGTTTTCAAAAGACTTATTTTTAAAGTCCATTCGGCTGGCCCATAATGTTGTTAAAAATTTGTCCCTTCTTAAGATAAAACTAAAATGCTAGTGAATGCATTTTGTGATGATAGCCATATATGTCTGTCTTTATATTTGTAGTAGGAAAACCCATAAGCTTGAAAGAAGTAGCATGTCAGGAAAACATTAACATTACCTCACAGACCTTTTTAAAATTTGTTTTATCAGCTCGAACTTGTTGTTTCCGGCCCTCAAGCAAAGTCAGCTTCACTTTGAAAGGCACTGAATTCCTCCTTAAACATGAACTCCCAGCTCATTTTCATAATTTGCAGAACACTGTTCCACACGGATGTCTTTACCCAGCTCTTCTCCAAACATAAATTGATACTGCATTTTGTCAAAAGCAATTTCTGCTTAAAAAAAAAAAAGCTTTGTTTCCCTTCTTTTTCCTGTTTATTTTACTATCCTGGTTATGAATCATCACAATTAAGTAGCAATATTATATGTTACTCTTCTTAAATGATTACAGATATTAGCATTTAATATCCAGCTATAAAGAGAATGTAAAACATCTTGATAGTAATTCTTACTCATGAATCTGCAATTCCCATTTTTGTATATTGAAGACACTAAACAGCTCACTGTATTCAGAGAAACAGTAACCTATTTTTCTGTTTTATTGAAAATATTTCAACTTTAGAGGTAGCATTTATTGTCAGAGAGGTAGTATTTAGGGAAAGAAAATACTCCAAGCCAGACATAAAATGTATGTCAACAGTTATATTTTTCCAGGAAAGATACCTGTAGAGTGCAGCTGTAGTAAGCATGGCTAGACATTTGCAGGGCATCGCTAATTCTCCTTTCACTTTGAGCCAACACACTCCTTTTTGGTTGTTACCTTTCCAGCTGAATGATGTCCTTCTTTATAGAAAAACATTTAGATTTCCCTTGTTACATGTTGTAATCTGATTCACTAATCTGCTTGGCAGGAAACAGTTAAGGACAATTCACTTCTTTTCATGCCAAATGTTCTGAAGGTGTATCTTGAAAATGGACAAACCAAATCTTTCCGGTTCGACTGCAGCACTTCAATAAAGGTAGGCTAGAGATATCTTCACGTGCAATGGCAAGAACACCAGTTAACTCTTTTTAAGACCTTCAGTAATTATAACTTGCTTGGAATGTTTTAAGAGCGAAATTACTAGTGTGTTCAGTTGGGATTGGACTCATAGTTCAGGAATAATGAGATTTTGGTCCATTTTTCTGCCTCTAAAACCGTATTGTGTTGACAATGAAGAAAAAAGTACAAGTGATCGTCTTAATGTGTCTGGAGCGCAGTTCAAATAGTGTGGTCCTCTCATTTTGATATGCCGCCAAATATTAGCATGATTTGTCAGCAGAAGTCAGGATCTAAGAAGATTAAGATGTTGGTTGCTAATTAAATACCATCTAGTTTGTCATCCAGTGAACTTGGGATGGAATCTTGTTGGGTTATGCTGGTGATAGATGGCTCAGCTCAGTGTAGTGCCCCATGTGCTTTCCATAACACATTTCATGTAGAGAAATAAGGAGATGAAGCCCGGGCACACAACTGAGAATGCTAGGGAGTGTCTGTGACACTGTTCCACATATGTTCCTAGACAAGAGATGTAGTCAGTGTCTGTCTGTCTGTGAGTGCCATGGAGTAGCATAGTAAGCGGCGGAACTAGCACTGCTGGGCATGCTGCTAGTCTCTCAAGTGTTTTTGTTTGGGTGAGCTAGTTTTAACACAGATTGGTATCAAATCTAGTTCACCACATGGTAGTGTGTGTGCTTGGGACAGTGAAATGAGAGAGATACACGGGTGGGAATGATCAGTGGAGGGTGGGGACGCAATTTTGAACTGCGCTGCCAGCTTTTGCTGACTTTAAGGGATTGTAAGGCTATGCGTATTTGCAGAAAGGCTGCTTTTCTGCTCACTGTGATTCAGCAGTATGCTCAATGAGTTAGAACAGCAAGGAGAGTGATTTACTAGGGTAAACAAGAAGAAATTTACTCCAGACTGAATGGAAAACAGATACTGAAGTTACACTTAGAAGTGGGCTGCAATATCTGTTTATAGTTCATGTATGTACCTTAGGCATAAATTGAGTGCAGGTAATGGATGCAAGCCTTCACTCTACAGTCATGGGATACTGAGTTCCTTCAGAGAACTTCATTGGGTGAAGAATTAGGAGACTAGAATACATGCTTCATATAGCTAGTGAGGTCTCCATACCCTTCTAAGGCCCACTTTTCAGTATTTTCTTCCATATGCATGAAAACAACTGACCTGTTCCAGGATATTTTGCCTCCAAAGGCCAGTCTTTGGCCATTACACCACATTGCATTACTTTTCAGAAGTTCTGTCATGGGTGTGTCTTGTACTGTAAGACTGTATATCTAATCTGAAGTCATTTCCAAAGATACCCACATGGGCTCAACGACTTAGCTTTATCAATGTTGTAAGCCTGCTCTGACCTTAGTCATTCTGACTTTTTGTAGGAATAATTTCCTTTCCATTTAAGTCAGGCAATTGCATATTCCATAGCCTGCACAGCTATATATTACATATCCGTGCATGTATGTGTGTGTATATTCCTCATTGTGGATGGCTAGGTGTGGATTGCTGCTTGTTTTCCTAAACCAGGGTGAAGTAGATGTGCCCCAGTTGAGTCAAGGCAAATGCAGATTTTTCCCGCCCCCAGCAGTCCAGTAACTCACCACTTGACAACGAGGGTGCAACCAGTGCCTTACCTGCAGCCCTTGCTTTCCTTATTGCTGGGAGGCAGCACCTGGGCTGACTCTGGTGACTAAGTTACCGGATGAGAGGACAGGCTAGGAAAAAAATTGGTTCGGTAATTCAGTGCCTATGTGCCTGAGCATCATGTTTTAAAAGGTCCAAGACATTATTGCCCCCTCTTAAAAACTTACATTTAATATTATGTGTCTTCATGTTACTGTTATGCCCCTTGGCCTTTGAGCATAGTTTAGGAGTATAAATAAAAGTAGATTTAATGTGTAAGCAATAAATTCCCCATTAGTCAGAATAGTGTAATATTAACCTCCATTATTTAGAGTGGCTGCTTGCAATCCATTAATACCGTCTTATATTCTTTATGTTGTACAGACATGTCCCCATCCTCCTACGTACATTTTTCATCCTTCCACAAATTTGGTGTTGATTTTCCATAAACACACTGTAATTGATCAATTAATCTTCCTAAATTATGTTAAAACACTTGGATTACAATTCATCATGATCTCCTTAGTATGTCCTATCCATCTGGATGCTTACGTATATTAAAAAATCTTTTGGATAGATAGAAATGTTTTAATCTTTTCACCAACATAATATGAAACTCTTTTTAAGTGATGGGTAATTATGTATTTCTTTTTTTTACTACTACATTCACTAAAGCAAAACATACCTTGCCAGATGATATTAGTACGAAGCATTATATGAGAGTTAAGCAAGGATTGGTTGAATGATTTTGTGAGGAGGTTTGTTTAGCTGTTATTTTAGAAACAATTGCTGTCAAATTAATTACCCTTAGACATAATCCAATGTGAAAAAAAACTAATTAAAAGTCTCTAAAAATGGGATTTATACTGTAAATTAACATGGTCACTGAATTTAGAGCTATTGTTCCGCACATCACGGTTTTTTTGTCAGCATTCTGTCAGCATTTAAAACTCACGAATATCCATTAAACACAAGTATCAAGATGCTGACATCAAAAAACCTCCTTGCCATAAGAACAAATAAAGGCCATTAATTAAATTTTTTTTGTTGAACTTTTAAATTTGGTTTATGCAGCTTGATGGCCCTGCCCCCTCAGTAAGTGAAGAGCAGCAAGACCATCTCTCCTTTGCTGATGGAAAGGTTTTATTTCCCCAGAGACAGAGAAATACGATTTAAGGGCCATACAAGTACAATTTCACAGGATCACAGAATCACAAGGGTTGGAAGGGACCTCGAAAGATCATTTAGTCCAACCCTCCCTGCCAAGGCAGGGCCACCTGGAGCACATCACTCAGGAACACGTCCAGTCGGGTTTTGAATGTCTCCAGAGAAGGAGACTCCACAACCTCTCTGGGCAGCCTGTGCCAGTGCTCTGTCACCCTCACAGTGAAAAAGTTTTTCCTTACATTAACCCGGAACCTCCTGTGCTCCAATTTGCACCTGTTGCCCCTTGTGCTATCGCTTAGTGAGGCCGAGAAGAGCCTGGCTCCATCTTCCCGACACTCACCCTTAACATATTTATAAACATTGATGAGGTCACCCCTCAGCCTCCTCTTCTCCAAGCTAAAGAGACCCAGCTCCCTCAGCCTTTCCTCATAAGGGAGATGTTCCACTCCCTTGATCATCTTCGTGGCTCTGTGCTGGACTCTCTCTAGCAGTTCCCTGTCCTTCTTGAGCTGAGGGGCCCAGAACTGGAC
>VWZZ01002490.1:128501-187748 GCA_013399095.1 Psophia crepitans
CCCATGACTTGCTAAAGATGATGGAGAGCGACCTGACAATGACCTCCGCCAGCTCCCTCAGCACTCGCGGGTGCATCCCATCAGGCCCCATGGACTTGCGGATGTCTAGCTTGGCTAACTGCTCCCTAACCCAATTCATGTTAAACTGCACAGAAAGTTGTCCATTCACAGCAGTTCCATGGATATCTTTTTCACATGCAAGTCTGATACCATCTCAGAGATGTTCAAATATAAAGATGCTGATTTTTTACTGGGTGAATGTGCGTGATGTCTGGTAAACTCGTGCAGAACAGGCATGAAACCCAACCATCCTCCTGTTCAACATCTGGGCTTCCATCCTGTGTTGGGTATATGCAGGGTGCATGGCTATGAAGAACTGGGTCCCAAGTGCTTCATGAATTTAAGCACATTTTATCAATCCTGTGTTAATTAGGATGTCATCTTAACACTCCAAGAAAAGCTTTCCATCAAGTGTATTGAACACTTTTCCCTGATGCTGGAGCAGAGGGTTGAAGGATCTGGAACGAAACTCCTTTTGCTACATGAACAGGAGACTCTAACTCAGGTTTGTGTAATGATATGTGAAAACAGATATTAATGAGACTGCTTAATCAGTAAATTATTCATCTTTTTAATTACTCAAGTGAGTTAACTGCAAGATTTATAGTTTGATACAGTCTATCAAATAGCAGTATTTAGATGTGGTTGTAAGAATCAAGTTCTCACAGAAAACAATTACTTTTCTGTTATATAGGCATCATATTTCCTTCCTTCATTGACCCATTAAAAAAGTATTAAAAAGTTCATTAAAAAGCAGACTGAAAGCTAGACAATATTTATCAAAGCTTTTTTCATAATGTATGTGGCCCAGCTACTAAATGTTCTCAATAGCTGGAAAATTGATGGTAACAGTTCTGAGAATCCCAGTCTGCCTAAATTCCTTTTAAAACCTTATTTTGATCTTTAGTTCCTATCTGATTATACAGATCTGTATCTGAGTGACAGGAAATAATACTCGCTCTGATGAAGCCAAGTTTGGCTTGTTTACGCGGCGATACGTTATGTCACTTCAGTGATGATGAATTATGACCCAGAAAATGCTGGTGTGACTTTCTTCCTTAGGTCAGGGAGACGAGGCTAGAGGTAAAGTTGTGCTAAACTGTTTAGCCTGAAATTTTCCATGATGTTTCTGTGATTGAGTAGAACATTAATGTTTTTTAAAATCTCACCTACATTTGCAAAAAATAAGAGAGAAAGAAATGGATCACAATTTATCACTTGATTTTGCCATGTTAATATTCTTTTCTTGTGGGTATAAGCTACCCAATGAATGCCCAATATCCAGAGGTACTCAAGACTGGCTCTCCCGGCCTAGCTGTTGCTCTGTGAAGTAATTAGTAAAATTCCCATTGAAATCAGAAGAATCAAAATAAAGCAACACAGTGAGCTTTCGAAAATCCCATCTGTAGGTTTCATTTATACATGCAGAGCGTGCCTAGATATTTAGGAATGAAGTCATAGACAATGTGAGATAAACCTATGTTTCAAAAATTGTTAGGGCAAGACAGAGACTTCAAGTATAGTTTTATCAATTAAAAATGTTGATTATAAAGTACACTAACACTCTAACTGCATTAGCCTAATTAAATAAACTACATAAACTACATTAATTCTCAGGGTTTCTTCTCTGAAGTTCCTGTAAAATCAGCAATACTTTAATTTGCTATTATATTGTTGCTGCTGACCATGATTTATGATGGTGTTATTGGATTCTTACCCTTTCATCCAATCATTCATTAGCTATGAGGTGGTCCCCCATGAATATACCCAGATGATGGTGCTACATGCTTAACAATGTTCTGCTGACCAACAAGCAAAGCGATCTTTTTCATTTTTTAATGTATTTGGAGAGATTTGTCTCAGTTGGAAGTCTAGAGGTCGGTCTCTTAATCCAGAACAACCCAGGAAAATTCAAAAGACCCAATTTCTCGCAAATTGTCTAGTGGATTAAAAAGAGCAGGAAAAGGTGAGAATAATAGCTGCTAAGCTGTATCCTACCTGTGTTCTCAGTCAAAGAAATAAAATGTGACGTCTCACAGAATCACAGAATCACAAGGGTTGGAAGGGACCTCGAAAGATCATCTAGTCCAACCCTCCCTGCCAAGGCAGGGCCACCTAGAGCACATCACTCAGGAACACGTCCAGTCGGGTTTTGAATGTCTCCAGAGAAGGAGACTCCACAACCTCTCTGGGCAGCCTGTGCCAGTGCTCTGTCACCCTCACAGTGAAAAAGTTTTTCCTTACATTAACTCGGAACCTCCTGTGCTCCAATTTGCACCCGTTGCCCCTTGCCCTATCGCTTAGTGAGGCCGAGAAGAGCCTGGCTCCATCTTCCTGACACTCACCCTTAACATATTTATAAACATTGATGAGGTCACCCCTCAGCCTCCTCTTCTCCAAGCTAAAGAGACCCAGCTCCCTCAGCCTTTCCTCATAAGGGAGATGTTCCACTCCCTTGATCATCTTCGTGGCTCTGTGCTGGACTCTCTCTAGCAGTTCCCTGTCCTTCTTAAGCTGAGGGGCCCAGAACTGGACACAATATTCCAGATGCGGCCTCACCAATGCAGAATAGAGGGGGAGGAGGACCTCTCCCCAAAAACCTTCTAGCCCTTCTCATTTTTTAATATTTTGGTCCTGCTGAAGCACAACTCAGTTTGTATTTCACTTGATGGTTTTCATTAAGGTCTGTTTTCTCTGTCCTTTCACTCTGGTTTTGAATGAGTGAATTCTGTTGCTTCGAGGTTGATTTATATTGGGCAGGCATGCCTCTATGAGTCTAACAGTCTTTCCACAAGATGATATATTTATGAAGTTCTTATGTGAATAACTTAATAAGGAGCCTGTGTCAAACCTATTTGTGGCCACATGGCTCTGGAGGAGGGTGATGATGCCTGAGACTACAGACCCTGTTGCATTACCAGGGTTGCCAAGCTTTGATATGATTATTGCCCTGTCCTAGGTGACCCAGAGGCCAAGCTCGCATAAGATGAGATGTCTTTTCAGGATTAGCTTTGTCCCAAAGGATCCCATTGATCTTTTAAGAAGAGATCCAGTTGCTTTTGAATATCTCTATGTACAGGTAAGTGAAAGCACGGCCATTGTTAGTGTAAAGGAGACTAAAAGGGTAGATACACTCAGTGTATATCTAGATTTATATCTTTACATAGAAAAGTGTGGCTTGAGTAAATCCTGTTTTTTATTGCTGCTGCTTATAGCCAATGAACACACTTGGGGAATGTGCAAATCTTTATCATTTGCAAAGTCCGCTTCCTTCATAAGTCTTTCCAAATAGTAATGCTTTGATATCGTTCCAAGATATATTTGGCTTTAGAAAAGAGTGAAGTTGAGGTAACTGCTAATACTCATTTCTGGTACTGTAACATCAGACAAAAATTATGTCTGAAAACGAACTTCCAGTAAAATTAACGAGAAAATTGACATACAAGCAATGTGGTTCTACTGGGTATCTCACCAGGTAGAATCTTGCTATCCTGAGTCCAGATATGTTGATCCCCTCCCTGCACTCTTTGTGAAACAATATTACTGTTATCTGCAGGAAGGATGAAGAAAACTTAGATAAAAATGCTCATGCCTCTGCTCTTTGGCAGAAGTCCTTGTGCTCTTCAGAAGTGCCCATGCCCTGGTGAGCATCTGACAACTCTGAGAGCAACGGTCCTACCTTCAGCATAGTCCTGCTTCTGAGTTTGGGGTTACTCTTCATGCAATGTTATTTTAAAAAAAAAAAAAAAAAAAAGACTATAATTTATTTTTAGTGCAAGATTTTTGAACTTGATGCTCCCTCTACTGGTTCTTTGGCAGAGCTGTAACGACGTGGTTCAGGAAAGATTTGGACCAGAACTGAAATATGACATTGCCCTGCGGTTGGCTGCATTACAAATGTATATAGCGACTGTGACCACCAAGCAAACTCAGAAAATCTCCCTCAAATACATAGAGTAAGTTGAGAATGCAGCATGTTCTTTGAAAGTGAAACATTAGGAGTAACTCATGGATTCTTTAAGGTTGTTTCTTTAATATATCTATATGCATGCACCAATTCTATGTTCATTCTTTGTCGCTGAAATTGATTCAGTTGTGTTAAGAGCTGTAAGTATGGACCTATTGGTCCGTTTACCTTTTGTTCATCTGAACAGATGTATATGTAAGTAAGATTAACTAATTTGCTTTCAACGATTTAATGGTCAGATCTAAGTTTACATGATCTGAATCCTAAGGTTTTAGTAGAGATTGTTATAGTAACATTCAGGTGATTTCTTGGATCAGAAGACTGTAGGGTCTTAGATTCCATTTGTAAGATTTCTTGGATACAGAAGTATCCCAGGAGGCACTGTTTAATGGCAGACAACGTGTATTTGTAGCTACAAAGAAAAAGAAAATTTCCAAAATGCCACTGTGTGTACATCTGCTTAGATTTAAAAACACACACACACATACAAAAACCCAAAACAAACAGAACAAACCCAAACTCCTGATTATTTTTTTTTGCTTAGTTTACTTGCAGAACAGAAATAACTGTTGCACACTCAATCTTGTACAGTTTATTCACCTACTGAAGATGATGTTATATTGTTTCCTACTAATAAATCAGCAGAACTAATTACTGACAAGCCAAGAATCAGTCTTCTATCAAAAGGGGTGCTTCAAGCAGAAAAGAAAATTCATTAAAAGGAGGGGGACTGATTGTTTTTTTGGGGGAGGGAGGTAACCCACAAAATATAGGTGACAAATACAATGGCTGGCTAGTTTGCATCTTCTAAAAAAAGCCTAGAAAATAAAATTAAATCTGACATTATGTTGTTAAATCTTCTATGATTTTAATTCTATAATGTTACTTGCCTACATAATTAAGTGGTGCATTACAGCATAGACTTTAAACATAAAAACTTAAAACTTCTTTTCTGAATGGCACAGTGGAAGACGTGGAAGCCATAGAAGAGAGATTTTAAAGCGTCTATTTCATAAGTAATACATAGTTTGAATGTAGAAAACAATGTGTTACTGCAAAACTCTGGACTTGATCAACTCTCTTGTTTTCAGGTGTTCATTCACTTGTCATCATAGTCACCAGTCTTTAGATAAATAATCATCACAGGAATGTTAAATTAAATATATGCCTTTTATTGCAGAAAAGAATGGGGATTAGAGACTTTTCTTCCATCTGCTGTGCTGCAAAGCATGAAAGAAAAGAACATAAAGAAAGCACTTTCACACCTTGTCAAAGCAAATCAAAACCTAGTTCCTCCGGGTAAAAAGGTATTACATTTGCATCTTAATGGAAAGTATGTTTTAAAGAACAAAAAGGGTGACGTGCATGGGAAACATTTAAAATTAATTCTTCGGAGAAACGCCTAGCCATTATATTTTCAGAGATGTAACTTTTGGTACTCGATACAACATACCCAAGAACAATTAAAAATAATTAATTATACCCCAACTAAACTATCTTCTTATCTTGAGAATGCCAGAAAACTGGTTATTAATACTTCATGTATGATAAAGATATATATTTTTTCATTCACTTAGTACTTCCTATTAATGGCAGACTTGTTAGGAAAGTTACTGTTCTCTCTCTGATGCTCTCATCCAAACTACATTAACCTATGGGCCTGACATAAATGCTGTTTTTCAGGATCATTTTCCATTATGCTGTAGATAGAGACTTTTTGATGGCCAAGATCTAACTGGATAGATGATGCTCCTTACAGTAGATGACCCTCCTTGCTGCTGTAAAATGCTTCTCTTAGCACTAAGCTTTCTCTTCAGCTGGGAAAAAACAGGTGGAAGACAATGTCTCTGAGAAATGCCTGTGTTACACACATACAGCTGAGGCTGGGTTTAGACACCATAATGAGGTTTCTTTATGCAAGTCATTTAGTCTCTCTTTATAGTCAATGGAGAGAAACAGGCACTTCTAGGGAGCGATTCGTCCCCTCCCACGTTAGGAACCAAAAATAGGTCAGATGACTTGTGTCCTAGAAATGCCTGTTCCTCTCTGTGGACTATAAAAAGAACCTGAGAGTGACTAGTTGAGACATAAAATTAGTTGAATTCTGCTCCATTACACTTTGTTTCTGAACAAATGAACCCCAAAACACCTAGTGCCTGAGCTAAGGTTCATGGTGGTCAGCAGAAATTCTGCTTGGAGGTTTTGGATCAC
The DNA here is from genome assembly GCA_013399095.1 of Psophia crepitans. Taxonomy (NCBI): domain Eukaryota; kingdom Metazoa; phylum Chordata; class Aves; order Gruiformes; family Psophiidae; genus Psophia; species Psophia crepitans. Next base: position 134,740 of record VWZZ01002490.1, read on the forward strand.
ATCATGACTGTGGACGTAGCTCTATGTGTTTGCCCTGGGATGCTCAGGAAGAAAGGCCACCTTTTTGACTGAAGTACCGCACGTCTCCTGTACGGCTGAGGCTAAAGCTCTGTAATGCTCATTACTTATTGTTTGTCCTGGTAGTGTAAGTTGGGGTTTGTTTTGGAAGCCAACACTGCTGCAGGCATTGCAGGATGACAGTGGCATACAGTGTTAGTTCTTGGTTTGAAGAGAGATTGCAATAGTCCCTTCCTGCAGCAAGCAGACTTTGCTGGTTTTGCTTCATTATTTTCTAATTTGAGCTTTGGAAATACCTTATGTGCCCACCTGCTTTTCTTAGCAGACAGGTCTCAGAAACAAAGCATCTGAGGTCATTGTCACCTTCTGTCTTACTAACTGACAGGAACTAACCCAGGAACTGATTTCCATCTGGGGTCTTCTCTTCCTCTGCATGAAGGGAAGCCTCGAATTCCCAGGATTCTCCTGTTTTTTACAACCCCTGTGTATTTCTCCACCAACTGAACACCTGGTGGAGGGAAGGGGAAAGCATCCCCACTAGTTCCTCTGCTGCAGATTCATTTCCTCCTTGGTGTCTAGAAAAACCTTGGTATAGGGGCTCTTAAAATGCTGTTCAAGATCAAACAAGACTTTGAATTGGAAATCTAGTGGCCAAAACAAGAATAACGAATGAGATGAGCTTGTTTTATCTTCTCTTTTGAAAGTCCAGATATGAGGAATTATACCACAGAGGTATAAGGTCTGGGTCCAGACTGTTTGGGTGAAATGCTGTTTCTTGTCTCCATTCAGTCCCATAAAATATTTCCAAGTTATTTCTTTTTAAGTAGGAAGTTTAAGCCTAGAGGAGAAAAAGGAGATAAATTATGACATGTATTGCATGATATGATCATATGTATTGGTGTACTGTATTTGGCTTTCAGATCTATTCTGTACTAAATACAGTGGAAGAGTTTTATGTAAAAAAAAAAAAAAGGGAAATGCAGTAATGAGGTGGAATAATATGCCATATGCCACAAGTACCTAGCAAAATTTAATACACAGAGCTGACAAAAGCAAATTCTTTGTTCTCTTTCTCTGTATAGGTACATAAATGTTTAAGAACTGATGGTGATTCTGAATGGAAAGCTGCTGTCTAGCTTTGAAATCCCTCAACGAACAGATGTTTAATTTGAGTAGTTTAACATTTTCTCTTCACTGGAGCAGTTATGATGTTCTTGCAGTGCTCTGATCTGCCCATACCCAAGTCCTTAGTTCATTTTAACTAACAAGCAAGATCTTAATTTTAAGAATGAAACAGTTTCTCCTCATCTGAAAGTCAAGCATCTAATGATTTAGTTTCAGGCTCTGAAGAGCTGTAATTGCAGTCCATTCTCCTTAGACTACATGAATACATTTTCTTTCTGGATTTGGTAATGTGATTTCCACCACTACCTCTTAGCCCTGTTTCTCCTTCCTCAGCTGTCTGCTCTGCAAGCCAAGGTGCATTATCTAAAGTTCCTCAGTGATCTACGATTATACGGAGGGCGTGTCTTCAAGGCAACATTAGTGGTAATATTTCTCTTGAAATAGTCTTTCTCTTCTCTTGATTTTTGATCCAAATACCTTTTCACAAAAGCTGGACCACGTAATTTTCTTTAGAAGTTTAGGTTCTACTCCTGTACTTAAAAAATAATTGTTAAATTGAAGCAAATCACTTTTTTTCTTCTTCATTTAATCTTGAAAATAACACTCCTGTTACAATTTGAATATTTACTCAGGATTTAGAGTTAGGTTAGCACCCTTTTGGCAAATAACACAATCCAATTAACTATAGAATACCAATAGTATTAGTCTGGAAAACTCCTGATGACAAAGATTTTCTTTTAACAGAAGCAGATTCCATCCATCTGTCTGTCTGTTCATCTTAGTATCCATTTAAAAAGTACAATACAGTCAATATCCAGGAGCAGATTTCTTTACTTTTTGTTTTTAATTATGAATTAAGTATGCTCTTCTATACCTTATCTTCTTAGACAAACATAATGATCTTCAATTTAGAAATGCCATGCAAATGTAGCTTCATGAAAATGAAAGAAGGCAATGGCAATTTCTGTTACTGTGCAGTGTTTTTTTCTTTTTTCATCAACTTTTTTTTTACTTTTGCTTTTTTTTTCTTCTTCTGCTAAAGCAGGGCGACAAGCGTTCAGAAGTGACACTGTTAGTAGGGCCACGGTATGGAATCAGTCATGTGATAAACACCAAAACCAACCTGGTGGCTCTCCTGGCAGACTTCAGCCACGTGAACAGGATTGAGATGTTTACAGAAGACGAAAGCAGTGTTAGAGTTGAGCTGCATGTCTTGGATGTAAAAGTAAGTTTCTTGTTGATTTATATTCATATAATATCTTTCAATAACATTTTTGTCTTTATTTGAGTATTTGATCAAGCTATACTGTTCTGAACATTTTTGTGCCAGTAATATTCTGAAGGTGCATTTTCAGCTTTTTTGTGGTCGGAGAGTAGAGCATGGCTTGGGCATGCGAGGGGCCTATGGTGTACGAGACTGGTGCTTCGCAGTGATTGTATTCTACTGTGATTTTTCTCTTGGCTGACTCCAGGCAACTCGCTTTGTTGTTATCTTCTTTGATTTCCATGTTGAGAAGAGGTGATGATGAAACTGGCCTTCATCTGAAGCTCCTTGAGCCTATGGAAGCTGCTTCTAGTGTAACAGATAATGTTATTACCCTTAGAGAATCACCAACTGCATCAGACCAGTGTTTCCTGTAATTCAGTTTTATATGCAAAATTCACTGCAAGTAACCACATACTGGTTACTGATGAAATAAATTGTAAAAACATAAGGTTTTTTTTCTTAGCACTCATAATTCCAGTTTAGTGTTTTACCCTGCATAATATATTCATAGATGCTCTTCATCTAACTGTAGTAATTTAATTTCTCTTGTATCCCACTTAACACTGTGTCTGTGGCATCTATTGGCAATGAGTGGAGCTTTGTATATTATATTGTCCTGGTTCTTGGTGTGTTTTCTATTTGATTTTGAAGTGAAAGGCTTCGTAGACTGTCTAGAGCATTAATCATGATAATGAGAGGTTGAAGGAAGAGTTCTCATTATACTTGAAACTTAAATATTCTGTGAAATAAATAGAGCCTAACAGTTCTTTTGCTTACCCAGCTATACACAAAAAACATACACAAGGAATATTTTACTAAGCTTTGGCTTTGAATGCTTTTGGTTTATTGACCTGGAACTGTTGCCCTGTATTTAAATTCATGAAAAAAACATTGCTGTAAATGAATCTAGATGCTCGTTGACAGCAACCTAAGAGACATGTACAGGTTGGTCAACACAGCATCTCTTTCACCTTTACTTAACAATGATAACATCTGAGAATCTCAGGGTACTTTGCCTGCATTACTGTGCTAAACTCGTAGCCCTCTTGTGAGAAAGCTGTTATCCTCTTTTTCAGATGGAGAAAGTAATACAGAAATTAAATCCTTCCCATCTGCTCCTATGTAAAATGCAGCACTACATGTATATCCCCATCTCCTTGCATTGTGACACATGCAAACTTAAACCCAGATGAGTGACCTAACATTAAAATTGCAAATCTAGGAGGCTCTGTGTGGAATTTGACAAGAAATTGCCTCTCTGTGGGGCACAAGTAGGGGTTGTCACTGTGTCCTGTTTAAGAGATGCAGGCACACACAGTTATTCTCAACTGATGTTTTCGTCCCTTGGCTTACCCTAAAGTAGCAGGTTCATACATCCAGATTCTGAATATGCCAATATATGTCATTGAATCATAGAGTGGAAACATAGAATCATAGAATGGTTTGGGTTGGAAGGAACCTGAAAGACCATCTAGTTCCAACCCCCCTGACATGGGCAGGGACACCCTCCACTAGACCAAGCTGCCCAAAGCCCCATCCAACCTGGCCTTGAACACTGCCAGGGATGGGGCCTCCACAGCTTCTCTGGGCAACCTGTTCCAGGGCCTCACTATCCCTACAGGACGAAATTTCTTCCTAATATCTAATCCAAATCATTCCCCCTTGTCCTATCACTCCCTGCCCTCATAAACAGCCCCACTCCATCTTTCTTGTAGGTCCCCTTTAGGTGTTGGTACGTGGCAATTTAGGTCTCCCCGGAGCCTTCTCTCCTCCAGGCTGAACAACCCCAACTCCCTCAGCCTGTCCTCGTAGGAGAGGTGCTCCAGCCCTNACACACTGCCGGCTCATGGTGAGCTTTTCATCAACCAGCACCCCCAAGTCCTTCTCCTCAGAGCTGCTCTCGATCCATTCTCTGCCCAGCCTGTAGTTGTGCTTGGGACTGCACCGACCCATGTGTAGGACCTTGCACTTGGCCATGTTGAACTTCATGCAGTTCGCACAGGCATATATGCCAATATGTTCTTAATGAATTAATGAATAAACGGTTTAGATTTTTATTTTATTTTTGCATTTTTCTCCATGTCTTTTCAAGCATGTGTCACTTGGCAGAAGCCGGTAATAAAAGCTTAGCTGTCACAGGACTGTTCAGCAGATTAACAGTAGTTCACAGCACTGTTTTCAGCAATCCAAGATTTCTGTGGAGATCGTCCATTTCTGTCAATTACTGCAGAAAATTTGTGATCAACATAGCATTTCAAATGTCAGTTTTTAGTAGTTACTGGAAAGAACAGAGATTAATTAGCCCATTACAGGTTTAATAATGTAGTTAACTTTTATAGCTTTAGTTGAATACTTTCAAAGAAGCATGTATTGAACAGAAACTCAAACCGTAGCACAAAATATTTTAAAGAAAAGGAAAAAAAAAAAAGCATTGTTTTTTCAGTGTTGCTGAAAACTGTCCATACAACATTCAGGGCAGTCGGGGTATTTTGGCCTAAGGTGCTGCAGCACAGGCGTTAAAAAATTATCAGACCTATTGTGGGTTTGATGGTAAGCTGTGATCATCAGTTATATTTTGGCCACAGCCTCCATCAGAATCAGTTGTCTTTTAACTAGTAAGAGGTTGAGTAAGTTGGAGAGACGGCCTTGTTGCAGGTAGTGTTCCTCCTGGAACAAATGATGCAGGTCCCTGCATCTGTCCTGTGACAGTAGGCTCCTCATGCTAAATGATGATAAATTGTCACAAATGTCCACACAGCTATGAGTCACTACAAACCGTGAGTGATAAGATGGGTTGTCTATGGTGTAATTTCTGTCTATGTATCATGGTAAGGGCTTCATTTTTCTTTCCTCTCTAGGAGCTGTAGAGGCTAGCCACCTTAAAATATGTTTTAGCAGAGCAGCTCTTGGTGTTAAAAGCTACAGAGACATGAACAAAAGTTTTAGGCAAAGAAGTTTCTATATTGTGGCAAAGGAAAAGGGAATTAAAGAAAGTGTGTTTCACACAGGTGTCTCAGGTTTGATGCTCCCTAGTCTGGCATCCACAGTTTTTCAAAGCTCTGAGGTCTCTCATTTTTCTGTTAGGTCTGACTTTTTTTTCTGAATGCTTCAAGTTTGTTTTCTTTGCTGATCTCCCTTCTGAGGGTTTTTCTCTGTTCTCTTTGTCTGTGTTTATCTGCTTAGTTTTTCATCACTTGTCTTTTCAGTAATGCCAGGCCACGAACACTGAAATCTTTTAAGCTGCCATTGTAATCTTCTCTGTCACTGCCATGTAATAATAGTTTTAACCTCACTACTGTATTTCCTGAACCTGAACTTTCCCTGACTCTGCTTCCTGTGTTTTACTTCTTTACATGTGTTTAGGGCACCTCATTTTCTGTGAAGCTGCAGGTTCCCATACTACTGCAAGACTCCAGCACCTAATGCACCAGGTTCTTAGCCCCTGGCAGTTTCACAATAACAGTAAACAGTGTTTTGGTGAGAACAATGTATCTGTGCAAGAAAAAGATGGAGCAAGAGTCTTAAAATGGTTAACTTCATTCAGAAAGAGAGCAAAAATCAACTGCTAAAATGTCCAGCTGGATTTCTACCTTACTGAACTCCAGTCTTTTAAATGTTTGATACTGTTTGATACTGGTAGTAAGGAAAGCAAGTTCTCATGTGTATTTTTCAGTGTGGCATTTGTGGTGTAATTCCTTTTGCTTCCATGTAGTAGTATTGTCAGCAGCTAAACAGATTGAGGAGGAACAGCCTTAACCAAGACTTGGTTGTATTCTTCTTAGCCTATTACTCTCCTGATGGAGTCGTCAGATGCAATGAATCTTGCTTGCCTAACAGCTGGATACTATAGACTGCTGGTTGACTCCAGGCGCTCAATATTTAACATGGCCAACAAGAAAAATACAGGGAGCCGAGAAACAGGTATTCATTGCACAGTACGTGAATGGTGGTCCAATGTATAAAGCAGAAGGCGGCTTAAGCCAGTGCACCTCCAGATAAATACAAGTCTATGCCAAATGAGGTCTGTTTGCTGGCTCAGTCTATCAGTTCAGCTCTAGAATGTTCTAATATTCAGCCTATGATAGCATCTTAATGGTAAAATAAAGCAGGTGATGAATGCCTTTCATACTGTAGTGAAACAGATGCCTGCTCCCTGTGAGTGTTATTATTTTATATGTGTGTATTTTTTGTAAGAATACTGGTGTTGAAGAAACCAGCTGGGGATTTGGGTTTGTGTTACTGTTTCTGGAATAGCACTTGTACCTAGCTGAGGTTTAGTTTTGTACTAAAGTACAAAAGTACCAGTTAAACTTTAGGTCATTGAATCAACAGGTAGTTAACGTAGAGCAGAGGTGAATCTGAAAGTGCTTTTCTGAAGTGTTTGATGCCCCAGCTGTACTATTCAGAGTGTTTATTGCTCAGCATTAGCAAGTCATTGTTTAAAAATTACATGACTTTGCTTTTTGATTTCACAATGTTGATTTTATTTCACCATGCTATAGGAATTGAAAATAGAGGGAAGCATAATCTCCTTGCTTCTGAGTGGAATTGTATACCAAAAACTACCACTTTCCTGGCTGAAGGAGATCAAGAGACTCAAATGTCCTTTGCTGATCCAAAACAGAAGACTGTAGATGTTTCTGAAAGTCTATTATGTCAAAAAGAACACAGACATCTGTACATAGAAAATACTTATAATTCAGGTGGATTTGATCAGCATCTGGCCAAGCAAAGTGACCCCATTGAAGCAGAAGAAAGCAGAAACTTTAATCAGCCTTCACTGCTGTCACTCTCAGGTTTGGAATCTAGCAAGAAAGCACAGAATTCTCCCAGGGGAGCAAAAGTTTCCTTTATATTTGGAGATCACAACTTGGATGGTATCAATCCTCAGACTCTTGGCTATGAAAGGCTTTTGGATGAAAGTCCAGAAGTACTAGAAAAACAAAGAGCCATTTATATTAGTAATGCCAATGACATTAAAGGCCTGGAGCTGTCACCAGATGCTGAAAGCATTCAATTTGCTACAAATTCTGTTTACACAACTATAAATGATGGTAAAATATTTGGAGCTGCAGAAGGGATAGAAGAGCCTTTGCTACATGATATTTGTTATTCAGAAAACACAGATGATGCTGAAGATGAAGACGAAGTAAGCTGTGAAGAAGACATTATGGTAGGAGAAATCAATAGGCCTGCTCTTCTCAGCCTTTCTGGTTCTAGCGATGACATTATTGATTTGACTTCACTCCCACCTCCAGAAGGTGATGATAATGAAGACGATTTCCTGTTGCATACCTTAAACATGGCCATTGCTGCTCCTCCACCTGGCTTCAGGGACAGTTCAGATGAGGAAGACTCTCAGAATCAAGCAACACAGCCTAGAGACAACAAGGAGCAAGCCGGTAATCTAGGCAGTGATGACATTCCAGTGTCGCTTATCGATGCTGTCCCTACTAATACAGAGGGGAAGTGTGAGAAGGGGCTAGATGATGCTGTAGTCTCTACACTTCAAGCACTAGAAGCTTTGGCTGCTTCAGAGGAACAGCAGACGAATGACAATTCAGGTTCTTTCACCATAGTTACATTTATTCATTGAAAATCATTCCATCTCATCCATTTAGCTTTGGAAATACTCCATTTCATGAGGGTTGGGGTTTTTTTGGTTTTTCTTTTTTTTTTTTTTTTTTTTTTTGGCCATCATTTTGCATACATCATATTCCATATTATTTAATGGAACTACCATTATGTTACTAAACTACCTGTCCTGGGAACTGTGCAATAAAGTCAGAGTACTCTTACCCAGCATATTTTTGTCTCTAACACACCCCTTTGCTTGTCACTTGTCCAGGTGCTTCAGCTGCTGTCATTTAATTGACTGTTATTTTTTGTGGCTTGCAGGTGTAGCTATCCTGCGAGCATATAGCCCTGAGTCATCTTCAGATTCTGGCAATGAAACAAATTCCTCTGAAATGACTGAAAGCTCTGAACTAGCCGCGGCACAGAAACAGTCGGAAAACACTGCACGAATGTTTTTGACCACAAGTGAAGGCTACCAACCTCTTGTGGAAGAGCAAACTGAATTTCCTATCGCTAAGAATCAGGCTGGAGGGCCGGGCATGAAGCCCTCACAGCCTTTGGCTGGTCGTCAGGCTGCAGAGCTGCAGCCAAAAGTTGTGCCTTCAAAGCAGATTCTTCATTCAGATAACATGGAAATGGAGCCAGAGACCATGGAAACAAAATCTGTTACTGATTATTTTAGCAAATTGCACATGGGATCCTTGGTATATTCTTGCACTAGTAAAAGGAAAAATAAGATGACAGACAGCGAAGTAAAAGCACCCTCTGATGGCAATGCTACTGTGAAAAAGCAGCAGGGAACTAAAAAAGCAGAAACTGATGAAGATCTAAAAGCTAAATTTGGAACTCTTTCAGCAAGAGACAGTCAACGCCTAAGCACTTTTAACGTGGAGAGAACTGCCTTTCGCCAAAGATGGTACGCTGCCGATGATGGGGCAGCAGATAAGCCAAGCCCAGAAACAGTGAACGGGAAGACTTTTCCAAGGGTTCCTGTCCTTGGTAAAACAGAAACTGACTGTAAGGATGAAGTGGATCCAGAGGTGGATCCAGAGGATACCTCGGGGCTTAGCCAAGGTGAAAACTTTCTGTCAGATATGACTCCTGTGTCTTCCGCCAAAGACCTAAACGACACAGAAGATACTGATTTATCTGCAGATGACCATCCTTCAAAGCTTCCAGAAGCTGAGCAGAGCGTGGCTAGACTTTGTGAATATCACTTGGCTAAGCGTATGTCATCTCTGCAAAGTGAAGGCCATTTCTCACTGCAAAGCTCTCAGTGCTCTTCAGTGGATGCAGGATGCAGCACAGGCAGTAGCACGTGTGCTACCCCCGTTGAATCTCCTCTTTGTACCTCTGATGTTAAGCACATTATCTCTGACCCATCAATGAAGGGCATTGCCTATATTCCAGCAGACGAAAGAGCTGCCATTCTTCCAAACCATGGAACGACATACAAGGACCTGCACCAGCAGCCCGAAGCCGTGTGTCACAGAATGACGGTGCCTGTCGTGCATTCAGCAATTAATGCTGAACCGCTGTTTGGCACTTTGAGGGAAGGATGTCATCGGATCCCCAAGATAAAAGAAACTACAGGTACAGCAGTAATAAAGCGTTTCTTATGTTTCTTTTCAAAGCTGCATGGTAAGGTTGAGGACCAGGCGTGATGCTTGCATTAGCTTTATCTGAAACTACATCGTCAAGCTGTAGCAGGCAGTGGGATTAGACCTTCGGTGTACCTATTCAATTTACTTGTACCCATGGAGATAGCTTTATGAGCTGCTTACAAAGATTATTTTTTTTTAAAAACCTCTTTCATTACAGTATTATTTAGTACAATATTTAGGGGAACACTAACGGAGAGGCCTCTCTTCCACTCTTTGGAAGCCTCTCCCAAGTCCATAGTCACTTGAGTTCCAGGATACTTGTTAGATTATGAGATGAATTCAGAAGGTATATTAATGTAGGAGAGGAAAAACTGTGATTCATTTATTATATATCTTATGTGCTATTTTAGCAGATTGTCAAAAACATGCCAGTATGAATAAAAAGTTCTAAATGTAACGATGAGAAAATGTCACTATCTTATTAAGCATGTATTTACTTCGACATATGACAGTAGGTGTTTCCTTAAAGAATAATTTACATATAGAACCGTTACCGCATTTTTAAGTTCCAATTTCAAGAGATTTTGTGAATTTACTGTTATAAAAAAGGCATTTTTTTCAGAGATAGCATTGGAAATGCTTTCAGTTGGATTTTAAATGTTTCCCTCTTCCTGGGTTGCAACCCACATGTAGCAATAGTGTGTGAATGCATGAAAATCCAAAAGTGGAACAGACTAGGAGCAAGAAGGAGAAATGTTATTTCTGTGCCAAAAAAACACATAACCAAACTAAAATTACCATGAATACAGCTTTCCATACTCTCTCAGATATAGGTAAAGAAGGTACTTTAATCTGAAAATAGTCGTCCAATTATTTAATAGAAAATATCCAGTCCGTTTATTGGGGGAGATTTAGGAAGCTTTATAGGTGATTTTCTGTTCCTTTTTTTAAACGAGTCTGCTCTGGTGGAATGAACAATTAACTATGCATAAGCTGTAAGTTGTTGATAGATTGAAATACAAAAGACATGAGGAAGTAGCAATGAATTTTTTTGTGAAATATTTTGAGGAATGGAGATGGCTGTGAGATAGCAGGAATCCATTTGTCCTGACTGTTAAAGATATTTAAAAATTCAGTCTCTGAATAATATCAGGGTGATTCTATGCTTAATTATTCTGTCTGCTCTTCTACTACCCCTAGTGTAGCTTTCACAGAGCCTGAAAAGGGAAGACAAGGAGGCATGCCTACAGCTTTTCCTAGACAGCCTCTAGCTGACTCCATCATGCTATCATCCATGCTATCAGAATCAAAGGTGCCAAGTCAAAATCAAGACTCTTGTGACATTCCCAAAGTAAATCAGGCTTGTGGGGCAACAGTTAGTTTACGGCCATATGACATGATAGGAGGAAGCCTCAGGATGCCGCACAACAGGAAAGTGCTGAGACGCAGCAGCAGCATCATTGGAGGATCTGCAGGCATTGAGATGCTGTTTGAAAAGAAGGCAGCCGCAGCCAGCTTGAAATGCCTGGACATCACTCGAAAGGACGAATCCAAATCAGAGAGAAGAGTGGAACTCCCTCTGGGCAAAAAGCTGTCAAAAAGTTATTCCCAGAGTTGTGTGTACGTCAGCACTGATAGGAAGGACAGTAAGAGGTGTTCAGGCACGGGTGCCAGTCAGAAGGACTCCAAGCAGTGTCGAACGCTGCCCTTGCGGAAGCTGGACACCAGCGCCTGGAGGTGTCGTGGTCCCTTTAGCTATTGTTTCCTAAGTAGAGGAAATGATGACAACGATGATGATGATGATGATGATGGTGATGATGATGATGATGATGGAGACAGCCATCAGCTCTCCTGTCTCTTCGAACTGCAGCTCCCACATGAGGTCGCAGAACCAGTCAGTCAGTCATTTTCCGGTGAAAATGAGCAGAAAGTCTTGGAGTCCCCGAAAGCTGCTGAGCCCCTGCAAGATGAGGCAGTCAAGGCGCATGAGAAGAGCAGTGCTGACATCCAAGGTGGCCAGATTGATGTGAATCTCAACGATGTGGCCTTCGATGCACGCATCACGCAAATAAATGTGATGAAAGAGAAGACGTATGCAATGCCTGATGGATTTATTGCAGCACAAAAGGATGCCAATGAGCTACTCTCACTGGTCCGAGCAAGTATGGGCAAGAGAGAAGATTTACATCCAGAAACATATGACCTTAAACTTTCTAAGTACAAACAACTGTTATCTATGGAATCGAGACAGTTGGGAAGTGCCTGCAGGAAAATGGCCATGGCTGACAAAAGCCCTGAGGAAATGCTTTTAGCTATGACTTCCAGCTTTCAAGTACTCTGTTGCTTAACAGAAGCCTGCATGCGTTTAGTTAAAGTCATGAACTCTGAAACACAGCAGCAGGAAATTATAGCTAAGATAGACGAGGTTGTAATAAACTACATTTGTCTTCTGGAGGCTGCAGAAGCAGTGTCAGGCAAGACCTCCAGTGGTCCTAGCATTAAACTCTTGGCTCGACATTCGACTACCATGGCCGCTATTGTAAGCACACTAACACGTTCTCTTAAAATGCTTTTAAACAAATAAAATACAAAAGTCACTTCATAATCTACCTTTGCAAAGCCATACATAAAAAACTTTTATTTACTGTATGTGTATGAACTAATGTAACAAACTCAGCTTTCTCTGTATATTTTGTTATTTTATATAAAATAGGTATGAGATTAAAAAAAAGTACTGAACCCTGACAAAAGTAATGACCAGATCTGTCCTTCCGTTTGTACAGAAACAAAAGCCAAAAAAACCTCTCCCTAAGACCAGAAAAATTAACAGGGGAAAAAAAAACAAAAAACATGTAGGAGCAAATTGATGTTTGACTATTTTTCATATAGTCAAATCTATGGTTGTATGAAGTGAACTTTTAAAGCCTGTTGTGTCAATGAAGTTGTTTTCTGTTTCATCCAGGTTTTCACTTGGAGAATGCTCCATGTTTAGAAATGAGAAATTAAACCATAATGTATATAACACAATATTTAATGTTTTAAAATTATAATTTTTAAGCATTGAAAATAGCAAAAAGACATTTAAAATCCAAGAGACTATTATAACTTACTAGAGAATATATATATAATAAATGACTCTTTTGTTCATATGGCCTGAATTACCTGATTCTTCTTTTCTAGAAAGTTCTATATTTAAAAAAAAAAAAAAAGAAAAAGTATTTAAAATGCAAACTTCAGAGGGTATCTGATGTATTGTACGTTACAGTGCTGCATTTCAGATAGCAGGGTAGCTGTGGAAGACAGAGGATGCAGAAATCAGGGTGTCGTCGTTCTCTCTGAAATGAAGGGTTGATGCCATCCTGGTCAGACCAGAATGTATAGGGCAGGTCTACACCCTCCCTTCCCTGGTGAATGAGAGAGAGGACCATCAGGAAATTCTGCTGCTGTTTACTGTTTCATCATATACCTATGGTGCATCTGAACATGAACTGCATCTATTTTGTTAAATATTTTATACTTCATATTTTATGATTCTGAATGTTTGACTGTAAATAAGTTAGAAATAAAATGAAGTTTTCAGAATACAATAAATATCTCTGAAATAATTGCAGCCAGAGACAGTTCTTCTCCGAGTGATGACAAAGGCAGTTTGTGAGTAATCTCTCCCATCTGAACTTTTCTGGAAAACATTTTGTAGTCTTGCGTTTGAGAGGCAGCCAAAGCAAAAGCTCTTGGTTCCACCTGGCAGATAGGCTTTCACAAGAGCATCTGTTAAACTTTCCAGTCACCGAAGAGCAGCGGTCCTGGTGGAAAGTGCAGAACACCATTCTCCAAAGTGGTGGAGGTCATTTTCATCCGTTTCTCATAATGTCACATGCAAAGGGGATAACTGCTCTGCTTTGAATACTTACCCATTCAGCTGAAGCACGGGTGAAGCTTTCTCTGCTGAACTAGAAAGATTAAACCAACAAATTTTTTTGCCGAGGAAATACTCTCTTGCATAGGGTGGTGCACTTCACTATGAAACCAAGACATGCTTTTTCCTCTGGCTGCAGAGAAACTTCTCCAGAAACACTGTATGAGAAGTTTAATCTGTTGTCTGTGTCTCCTCCTGTGTAGGAGAAAAAATCTGGTTTCGTAGACCAATTCACTTGGCACGCGGACCCACTCTGGAGGGCAGCTCAGAGGTAGGCTGCGGCCTGAATTACACTGTTGGTGGGTGACAGCAGCCTGTCCCGTGTGGCGCTCGCGCTCAGTGCTCTCGTTCTGGCAGCCCTGAGAGTGGGGCTGTGTGTGCTGCTCTTGCTGCGAGTTACCAGTGAAATTCTTTCTGAGTTTTTTGAGTATTTTATACTGGGGGAAAATATGCTGAATTTTGTTGGTACATATTCCTTCCTTTCTTTGTGAGTTTGTGTTAAAATGTCATCAGTGATTTGGAAATACTGAGTTTCAAAAACAGATTTAGGATTGTCACAACTAAGCATCAACATAGATCATAGGGATGTGGCACTTTCAGGGTTGCTAGTCCAGTCCTTTTCATTCCACTCCATTTCATAAATTGATCTAATTTTATTTTGAAGGTAAGCGGCTTCTTGTCCTTACTGTTTAAGAGCTTTTCTGATGGTAAACCTGCTGCTTTCGCTCCCTAAGATTAACTGTGGTCCTTTTTTTTTTTTGTGGCAATATTCTTTCAGTTTAACCAGAGGGTTTTTTTTCCCCCTCCTTTTTCATGCATTTTCATAGACCTGTAGAATAATTTGGGTTGCAAGGGACCTCTGGAGTTCATCTAGTCCAACCCCTGCTGAAAGCAGATCTAATCAGATCAGGTTGTTCAGGGCCATTTCAAGCTGAGTATTGGACACCTTCCGAGGATGGAGATCCCCCAGCCTCTCTGGGCACCTGTTCCAATATTTGACAATCCTTATGGTTAGAAAAGTAAAAATTCTTCATGTCTAATCAGAATTTTCCATGTTCCAACAATATCCATTGCCTTTCATCGTATCACTGTGCACCCTTTAGAAGAGTCAGGCTCTGTCTTTTCTGATATCCTTCCATCAGGTAGCTGTAGGCAGCAGTACAGTCTCCCCTGAGCCTTCTTTCCTCCAGACTGAACTAACCCAGTTCCACCAGCCTTTCCTCATATATTGTGTGCTCCAGCCCCTGAGCAGCATGGTGTCCCTCCACTGGACTCAGTAGTATGACTTCATAAACTACCACCGTGTTCCTGTCTCTGTTTTGGTATATAGGACCATCTAGCCGAGCTCTCAGAGTCGCCTTGTAGAAGGCAGCTTCTCTTTCCCCCGGGATTTCCTCCGGAAGGCATGTGAATGTCTTTTTCCTAATCTTTCCACACATAATTATATGCAGGCTTTTAAATGCTGCCTTATGGGGACTTTGTACAATGGCACAGCTGCCGGAAATAATTTGTCTGTGGTCTCCTAGAATCACATATATTCACAGGTGTATTAGGTTGGTGGCTCAGTCATCCTTGTCAGTAAGTATTTTCATCTTTCTTCTGCTGGTCCAGTCCAGGTGAGGAGACCCCTGGATGATAATAGAGATACCTGTTAGTAATTCTGAAGTGTATGGCCTTGCACTGCAACTTCAGTTGCTACTGGATTAGAATCACAGAATCATAGAACGGTTTCGGTTGGAAGGGACCTTAAAAGATCATCTGCTTCCAACCCCCCTGCCATGGACAGGGATGCCACCCACTGGATCAGGTTGGCCAGGGCCCCATCCAACCTGGTCTTGAACACTGCCAGGGATCGGGCCTCCACAACTTCTCTGGGCAACCTGTTCCAGTGCCTCACCACCCTCACAGGGAAGAATTTCCTCCTAATGTCGAATCTAAATCTTCCCTCTTTTAGTTTAAACCCATTACCCCTTGTCCTATCATTATCTACCTGAGTAAAGAGTCCCTCTCCATCCTTTTTGTAAGACCCCTTTAAGTATTGAAAGGCCACAATGAGGTCTCCCTGGAATCTTCTCTTCTCAAGGCTGAACAAGCCCAACTCTCTCAGCTTTTCTTCACAGGAGAGGTGCTCCAGCCTCTGATCATCTTCGTGGCCCTCCTCTGGACTCGCTCCAACAGGTCCACATCTTTCTTGTGCTGTGGGCCTCAGAGCTGGACACGGTACTCCAGGTGGGGTCTCATGAGGGCTGAGTAGAGGGGGACAATAACCTCCCTTGACCTGCTGGTCACGCCTCTTTTGATGCAGCCCGGGACACAGATGGCCTTCCAGGCTGAAAGCACACACTGCTGGCTCATGTCGAGCCATTCATCCACCAGAACCCCCAAGTCTCTCTCTCCAGGGCTGCTCTCGATCCATTCTTCTCCCACTCTGTACTCATGCCTGGAATTGCCTTGACCCAGGGGCAACACCCTGCACTTGGACCTGTTGAACCTCATTCGGTTCACATGGGCCCACTTCTCAAGCCTGTCCAGGTCCCTCTGAATGGCACCCCTTCCTTCTTTTGTGTCAACAGCACCACTCAGCTTCATGTCATCAGCAAACTTGCTGAGGGTGCACTCAACGTCATTGTCTATGTCATTGATAAAGATATTGAAAAGCACCGTTCCAAGACAGACCCCTGAGGGACACCGCTTGTCACTGGCCTCCACCTGGCAATAGAACTATTGACCACTACATAGAACCATTTCAACCTACTTCTGTTAATCCTGAGCATTAAGGTGTCCTTGTCTTCCTGTGTGGTATCTGAATTGGTTACTGCATTAATTGTATGTCTCAACTTCATGTCGTCAAGAAATGTCACCAGTATGTACCTACTTCTTGGATGAAGTCCTTAAAGAAATACTAAGTAAGATACTTTCATCTGAAATATACTATGCTTTTATAAATTTTTATATCTACACTGTATGTTTAGTGACTTTTTACTTGACCAAATAACAAGCATCTTCATGATTACATGCTTGTTCAGGCTATTTTCTAAAATAACATTTGGCACAATTTGCCATTCTGCAATTAACAAACAAAGGTGTGTACCAACATTTCTTTTCCTTCTATTTAATTGAAACTCCATCAGTTCACGATCGCTGAAAGATCCAGAATGCTCCGTGATGTCCTCACTGCTCACCAGAGATGCAATACTCTCTCTTACAAGAGCGCATTATTTGAAGCTGAGAAATGGGCTCCTGAGTAGACTTGTCACACAATTTATGTCTAAGAGAGACCCTGTGACTGCACTGAAATCCAATTAGTGTTTGCAGTATTTTATCAGGGATTAATCTGGCTTGATAGGGTATAACTAGCATTGTAGCAGCATATGCTAAAAGCCAGAGCCTCATCACACTAAGCACTAAAATGGTACAAAGAAAAAACACGGTTCGTGTCACAAGTAGCTTGTGGCCTAACATTAACCTGGCTTTATAATTTGCCACTCCGGGAGAAGCTGTTCTTCACAAACAGAAAGTGACCACAAGCTTCTACTGTGCCACCTGTGGAACAGGCCCACTGCGTTTTCAGAGCTAAATTTGGCCAAAGCAATAGAGAGCAATTAAAAATAAAATAAAATTAAAGGGTAATTACATTTTTCTGTAGGTGTTCTCAAGATGAAATGTGACATTTTCTGTGAATGCTGATGGAATTTGGGAGATGGTGATGGGTGAAGATTCGTGAGACTCTAACAGCAATCCCTTTGGAGACTTTGAAGCAATGGCTGCTTGGGAGAGCAAATTGAGGCTCACAAGATCTAGGCAAGAATCTCTGATTTCATGGGGGGGGGGGGGAAGCAAACTTACCTAGCAGCCTGTTTTACTATAGTAAATGTAAACCTTTCGATCTTGATTTTGAAGTGCACTTCTATCATGAAAAGAGACTGCGCTACTAATGGCACATTTTTTTGCAATAGGCCATATTGAGTGGCTTTTTAAAGTTCATGTTGTTATTCTGAAAAAATTTTCAGCCTGCAGATTTAAGGAAGAGTAAAAAGGAATGTGTTATGTCTCCTGCTCCAGTAATAAATCTTCTAAATACATTTTTAAGTGGTTGTCCTGTTGTGCTGGGTTTACATAGACCTTACTGCTCAGGTTTGAGGAATTTTTGCTCTTTATGGTACCTGCACTTGCAACCACCTTCTCTTATTTTCAGCACATTATATTTGGCAGACGTTACCTACAACTATTTCAGATTTTTGCGATGGCCAACCAAGTTATCTTTTGTTCATTTCAGTGAATACTTCATTGGTGTCTTCTTTCAGGACTGCCTTTTTGCCTCGTCTCATCTGTGAGAGTTGAATTGTATCTTGTCAGCTGTGTAAGAGATGCCTTTACTGCCTCAAAATAAGGTGTTCTCCTGCGTGATCCCCTTGCCATACTTTTAAAAGTGGAATGGGAGGGCATCAGAAGCTTGGGAGGGCATCAGTAGCCTGAGAATCCTAAAAAGCCTCTTTTCACCTGTGGGGCCAAAACCGCAAATCACGGAAAATATTTGGCCAAGTTGGAATGCTTGCCACCGTTCTTGTCAGCAGTGGAGGGCTTTCATTCTGACACAACCAGAAAAGGTTTTCCTAAGACTTCTGCTCAAGGAGGCACTTCCCCCTAACCTTTCCATCATGTTAAGATGGAGGCAGGACTTCTCAATCTGAGTGACCAAGGGATTATGGCACAAAGTTCCCAAATCAGCATTGCTGTTCCCTCAGGTATGAAAGCTCTCTCTTGTGGTAGCAGCATCAAGGTATTTTCCACTGGGGAATGACGCCACACAGACGCCTAAATTTTCTCCATCTTTCCAAGAAGTAGCATTAGATGTGTTCTCTCTGGGTTTGACAGTCTCTTTGGGCAACAGGATCAAACAGGAACTGGCCAAAGCACTGCAAGCTTCACATCGGTATCATGTTTTGCTTCATCTGAACTGCGTGCAAGGCTTTCCATCATACCTAAAGGTGTTCACTCAAGTGAGGGCTTCACCACTCAACTATCGTTTTGTAAACATGTTAATGTGGAGAAGGTGTGCAGAGGCGCTCTTTCTGTGTTCCAGAACTTGATTAGCCACTTGATTGTGGCAGAGGGGCACAGAGAACTGGACAAGTTATTTGGTAGTTCACCTACCAGGCCCTCCCCAGCTTTCTCAAAAACTCTGTCTCATATCTACCAGTGACACAGGAGTGGTGTCTCTTTGCTATAGATCAGTTTGTGTCCCACAAAACTAATCTCACTCTTTCCTGCACACTCTTTCACGTATCTTCAGTGCTTTCATGAGAGTAATTCAGCGATCAGGCTGTCTCTTGGACAATTCCGTGAAGTGTGGTTACAGCATGTCCTCCAGGACTGTGGTGCCAGTTTCAGTCAAGGGAAGGCAGGATAAAGGATGCCCATGGCAGTGGTGGAACAGAATTTTAATATCAAGGCCTCATCCCTTTCTCAAATAGACACTTGCTGCTGCTGCTCCTGTACCTGTTGTTGCAGAATGTGGGCTGCTTGGCTCACCTCAGTCTCGAAGGTTTTTCTCCACACTGCAGAGGCAGGAAGGCTCACTCTTTCAGCACTCCTGTTCCTCTCTAGTCAGAGACAGCCTTATACACGTGGAAGGGATTCACATTATTAACTAGGCTAGGCTTTTGGGTTGATAAGTTTGTTGGTCATCCTTCCCTTCCAGTCAGTTCAGACTGTTCTGAAGTACTTGCTCAAACTAAAGCAGGCTGGTCCTTTGTTGTGAAGTTCCTGACCCTTACTGAAGTCAATTTAACATCTGTCTCAGCTTTGAACTCTTAAGATCATTGAGATGTTTCCCTCTGCCAGGCCAGTGAGTTACGAGAATTTGAGTTTGGTGTTCCATGTTGTTATGGATTCTTCTTCTCCATAAAGGCTTTCTCTGATGTCATCTGCTCTGTTAGAAAAATGAAAGAAATTCCTGTCTCTGTGGTTGTTCTTTCTTTGACCTTATTCTTCAAAGACAGGCCATCTCTTTAAGATGCAGCCATCGTTTTTGCTGAAGGTAGTGTCCTAGCATCACTTTGATTTATTTATGTTTTTCTTCACTTTCCTTGATGCATCTAAGAAACATGCCTTATTTTGTATCTTTAATAGGAAAAGAGGTCTCTTTGTAGTGCAGACTTTCTCAGAACATACAGACTGTGTATATCTCTGACAGAACCAGTGGTTATCTAAATGGATGGTTGGGTGTTTCAGTATTTGCTGTAAAACTTGAGAATTGATACTTCCAACTGAGTATGCAGCTTTTGTGAGACTGTTGAGTTACTGAACTGCTATAAATCTGCCGTTCTTTCCCCGGCACCGTGCCATCTCTGGTGAGCTGCCTCAAGAGCTGCCACAGCACCTGGTAGAGTCAATCTAGAAGTGCTGATTACATGAGGGACACCAAGAACCTCTGCTAGATAATTTACGGCAGTTACTTGTATAAAGTCTCAAGGCATCCGAGCTCTGTTAGCAGGGTTTCCTTCAATATTTTAAATGGTGTCTCTGTGTCTGAGAAAGAATGAAAACGGTTTATGGCATGCTGTGTTCGTTATGCTGTTGGACCAAAGGTGACGACAACAGTGTGAATATATCCTCCATGGTTATTGCAAAAGGAAAATCTCTGCAGTCTGGAGCAATAAGGTGTAGGTGTACCCTCAGAACTGGCTTATGAACCCTAAAGAAGACTAATTACTGCTAAGTTATGTTTCTTTCTCGAAGGCCAAGCTGTATTCTCTATTCCAGCTGTGAATGACCATTAAAGGGTAATAGGAAAGCAGTCTGTATCAACCAAGGTGGAATTAAGCTTATAATAATAAACAGAATTATTGTTGTTTCTTGCTATGAGCTAAGGGCCAAAAGAAGATAGTTGCCTCTAATACAGAATTTGCAGACAATAAGTATCAAAAACATTATTATATTATGATTTGGTGCAGGAGACACTGAGACATTACACAATGGTTTTGACAGTGTTTTTCAAGTTGCTTTTCAGAGAGAAAAAGTTATTTTCTAAATCCTTTTTGGCAGTGCATTGCAAGATTCCTCCATATTGCTTATACCTTTAAAATGGCAGTGTGGGGTGACAGAAAATGTCATCAATAGTTTTATACTTGAAAGTATTCTTTTTATGAGCTAAGCTCAAAGTTTGTATGTAGCATAGGTTTGAAAGTGGTATACTTAGGTGTTAATGGTGACAACCTGAAGTTCAGCCAGTGCTCTAGGCTTTGTTTTCAGCAGAAGTGCTGAGTTCCTTGGTATAAATTAGGAAGTCTTCTAGTGTCCATGGAAGGAGATGAGCTTAGCACTACGTCATGGGAATCCTGTCTTCCAGATGCCCAGGACTGTTTTTGCTGAAAGAGATGCCAAAGGATCCAGTTTTACTTTGATCCTTCTATTGCCCATGAAATGTCCAGAGGTGCAGCTGGAGATCTAGTTGGCAATGCAGTTGGCAATGCAGAGGTCATGGATGCCTGAAGAATTTCCTGGTGTGCACTCTTGCTGACATCCTGTCATCCTCTCTGCAATTTCTGATACCTCTTGAATCCTCCTGGGCAGCCCAAAGAACTGACAGCCTTCAGAAAGAGCAGACCCAACACCAAACTTTTCCTGGTACATAAATCCGTGCTTACTTCTCCAGCTTATCGTCAACTGCTCTCTGCAGAAGGAGCAGAAACCTGCTTGTGCTCCCTCTCTTAGTTCTAGTCCAAAGTCAGCACATTTCGGTGGAAAGCTTTAAAGCTTTTTCGCCCCACTGAATACTTATTTAAGGGCTTCTGCTACAGGTCAGTTCTACAAGCAAATAAATTATAGGCACAAATGTAGTACAGGTTATTGTACAGATGACTTTCCTCTTAACAACGCTGAACCATCACTGGCTGCAGCAGCCAGATGTACCTTATAACTTAGCCCAATTTCAACAAATGTAATGTCTCTGAAACGTAGTTACCCATGCAGGACACTACGTGGATTAGACAGTTAAATACGAGCTATTTATCATACTAAATTTTGGCTTTTTGTAAGTAATTTCCATTTTCTTTCATACATTGCAGATAATGATATTTAATTATTCTTTGTTTAATTTGTTTCCCACCAGACCTTGTTATTTTCTATCTTATTCCTCCCTCCTTTCATTGTTAACTTTTATACTTAAAAACCGTGCCTTAAAAAGAGATGTATTGTGTATGTTTCTCATCAAAGATGCTTCACAGGGTTTTGCTTTTAAAAGTAGTTCCTGCCTTCTGAAAAGGAAAATGTTTACTGGAGCATCTTGTCTTTAAATCCCTGAAACGGAATATGAAAAATAAAATCTTTAAACATATGGAGGAACTAGGAGAGCAAGGCAGCAGCGCGTTCCCTGAGAAGTCAGGAAGGGGAGGTGTTCCCCAGTGTGCCTTTCAGCTGCTTCGTTTGTACACTGGTTTGGCTTCAGGTAAAATAAAATGTCTGGGAAAACACACCCAACCTTTGCCTTGGAGATGCTTCTGTGGATATTCTGGCCAGCGTGCCATCCAGAAGAAGGAAGTTCCATCTGGTGGAAAGGTTCAGGGACCTCCACTGACACTCAGCGAATGTCTGAGGAGCCTTGGACTAATGTAGCATCTCTGTGGAGGCAGCCTGCTCAGCCCATATGGCTCTGCTTGTGGCATGGAGGTAAGATTGCAAATCAAATCCTTTTTCACGTTTTATAAAGGCATTTCCAACACTCCTATTCTTCCTCCTGACTGAATTTGTCCTGCCAGTCTTACTGATTTAAAAAAAAAAAAAAATAGTTTTGAATGGTTTTTTTTTTTCTCTGCTCTCTTGTTGTATGAAAGACCTATATAAATGAGTAAGTTAACTACTGGATGATAAAAAGAAAACTGCTTCTACACAAAGGCTTGTCTTGCATGTGAAATGATACATCAGTATAGTCACAGTAGGTTTGAGGGTTCCTGTAACAATTGTAGTATTATGAGTAAAAATTGTTAAAAGAAACTTAATTTTGTGTAACTGAGGTACCCACTGAGAACTTATTTAAACAACATCTGAAGATACTGTGGGATTTTTTATTATTATTTGCTAATTTTTTAAGTTTTATTTTTCCTTCCCTGCTTATTCTGAAATTCAAGGAAATGCAGTTTTCTTTGCAAAGCTTATTGAAAAGGACTGTAATTTAAAATTGCATTATGTCCTTATTTGTACTTCACAAGTTAAACGTTAATGTGTTGGGAGTCTTTTTCCTTGCAGAATCATTTGCACCATTTATGTCCATGGGACCTTTGGATTGAAAGGTGCCACCTTCTCACTGAGCCTGGTTGTGTTTTCTCAGTGCAGACAGGCAGCATCAAGACCCACCTGGGGTTTTGATGGTCAGTCTTTGTAGAAGACTGTTGCAGAACTATACTGATGTAAGGTTTAGGGACCTGCTTTTAATTTCTAACCAAAGCCTACAATAAAAGGCTACATATAATATTGCATTTTTGATTTAAATAGTTCTTTTCTGTCACTGATGCTTGTACATCAAATTCCAGAAGAGATCTGACCCATCCTTGTATAGCAATATTCTTCTCTAGCCATGGAAAATTTCTTGTCTGGCACATCACAGGATCCTGTTTGCCTTTCATGCCTGAAGCGTACTGGTGGCTTAGAGTCATTCGGTGAATTACTGGCATGCTCATTCCTTCCTCCTCAGTCAATTAAAACTGACGAATTCCTAAGTTACAGTGGACCTTTTTTCTGTCCCCAGGGTAGTATTAATCTTGCTTGACTTTACTTGTCTAAGTGCTGGGTATCAGGTATAAATCACCTAAACACTCTCCACAGTCAATGCAGGAAGAGAAAGAGGCATCTCCAGAGGCGCATTCAAAGACTGCTGGGATAAATCTCCTCCTGCACGTGCTTTTTTCTCTCTTTCTGTTGATACCAGAGATAGCCTAGACAACCAGCTCAGTCTCAGTGATGAATATAGGGAGATTAATATCCCCTCCCTATTTGTCACTGTACTATTTTGAATTTTAATTCACATAAATTAGTATTTGTCAAGGTCATCTACTCTTCACTTTTGCTAGTGACATCTGATCATCACCAAGTTGATGACGCCTCCCATCTTTGAGTCAACAAAGTGCCCTGAAAGGCATGAGGCACATTGTTTCTCTGAAAGAAATTCATTCATGTCAGGGATGTGCGGCTATTTCTGTGTTCTGTTTGAGGATGTTATTTAGCCAGTTAGACCACATTATCTCAGCTTTTTAGACTTTTTCCTTGTCTAACAGTGTGCCTTCTTTGTACTCATATTTCTTAATATTGTGCTTACAAAGTTTTAGTATGCTGTGAGAATTTATTGGAAAGTTTTGTCAAAGTTAGCGTGGCTGGATGAATTTGTGTGGTCACTTGTTTTTCATACTGAGTCATTCTGAACTTGGTTTCTTTTGTTTGATCAGTCTGCCAATTTGAGACTGGACAGACTATGAATTCCACCAAATGTGCTTAGAAATGAAGCTACAGCTCAGTTTAGCAGTGAACAGTAGGGAACAGTTACAGAACCCCTAGTAACATGAAAGGGTTACTTTGAGTTGCTAGCACTGAATATTGTTTGCGTAAATGCATTTGAGGTTCTTGAATCTCATAAATTTCTTTTATTGGCTAATTAGTGGAATACGGTTAGTGAAACAAGAAACTTTATGATTCATTTAAACAAGTGGAGACGTTTCTAGTAGAGATGTTAAAATATGAACTAGACATGCTGGGCTCCATTCAAGCTGGAGAGAAGTGGGCACTACGAGCTGCTACTCACATCACTTCAAAGTAGACATCGGAAACAGGTAAGTGGATTCACATCTTGGAAATGCCCATTTGTCTCTGGTGGATTATTAAGGGAGACAGAGCTAACCAGCTCAGATGTTCATGCTTGCCTTGTAGATAGATGTTTAAAGTTGCTTGTTCTTATTGCCAGCAAATGAAAGAACTCAGCTGGGAAATTACAGGGTTATTGAAATGTATTTATTCAGAAGGTCTATGGAGCTTTATACATTTTTATTCTTTTTAACTTCTATCCTTTTCCCTTCCTGCTTTTATGTTGTGGTATCCCGTTCTGAAAAGCATCTTCAAGCCAGTAGAGGACAGCACGGGTGAATAACTTTGATAATACTCCACAACTTGGGTGTTGATTTTATTTTGTCACCATCGTGCCTATACGCATTCGAGCTGGGATGTACCAGCCTTCCCAGTGTCTCTGAGTGAGCCCCAGCACTGCCTGCCAGAGCTGCTTGTACACACCCGGGGCGCTGCCGCCCTGAGCACAGCGCACCGTCACCGCTGGGGACGAAGCAACGAGCTTTGGTAGCCTGAAAGGGAGGATTCAGGTTCTATATACATCTCAATATTTTATTTAGCACCAAACTTAAATAGGAGCAATTAACAGCACTTTGTAATTGCTCACGGTTTAACAATAGATCTTTCTGAATCCTCATTAGTGTTTGTATAGAAGTTACATAAATTGTGTTTTGCAAAATTTAGAGTGGGCAGGATTCCAGTCTACATCTTTTCTCATTTTTCTAAATCCCGGATCAAGTAAATTGCAGATCAATATTAGTAAATAATACCAGTAATAAATAGTACAAAAAAAGGCAGATGGAGAATGTGAAGCATTATTTCAGGAATAATGTCATAGTTTTAAATGAGAAGTCAAAAGACTGTTTCCCTTTTCTTAGGCAAATGCCATGTTTGTTCTGAGAGCATATGTTGATAATTTGGCAGACGTTCACAAAGCCTTCGCATAGTTCTTACGTTCTGATTCAAAGGCTGAGGTTTTGTACAAATGAATCTCACAATCTCGGAGGGGCCGTTTTATGGAACTGTAACAGCTGTTTGTGTACATTTATTGTTCAGGACGCACATCAATTTCCATGAAACTACTCACGCTGCATATTCACAGCGTTTGTTAAATCTTTTTCTCAGTTCAGAATGGCCAAGTATGGTATCTACCTGAAGGTTAAACTTTTTTAAAAGCTGTGAGTTTGTTGACAAAGAGCAAAGTACATTTTGATGGTTTTAAAATATTCTGCCAGCAGTTCAGAAAAGAAGTACATCAAAAGCAATCCAGGCACGTTCACTCTTTACTTTGAATGTGCATCATCAGTGATGTCAGTGGGACTCTAGTAAAACAGTTGTTAATTAACTTACGTCTCTTCTTCTGGCGCTGCAGAATAAAAGCACAAAATGTTGTAGGAGCAACCTGAAGAACAAACATTAGTTTGTTTGTTTCTTTATTAATAATTTATCTAGAAATGTTGAAGATATTTTAAAGTTATCAAATTCTCCCAAGCTGTGGCAACATTTCTAGGACCCGACCCCGTCAGTCTTGCTCCATCCGGATCATTACGATGCAAGAGTTACTGCAAGACTTACTCCTGCAAACACTTCGTGACCTAGCACGGGTTCAGTTTTGGCTGGCAGCTGAGAGTGACAGCGGCTTTTTGAATTGTACCTTTGCAAACAAGAAAGGGAGAGGCAGCAAACCTAAAATGAAATTAATTTGAATTCTCTGAAGTTGTTTTATGTGCTCTAAAAAAACCCAACCCTAAACCTCCTTATAATTATTTTGAAATTTAGAAGAAATCTGTATGGAATAAATATTGAAAAATAGATACTATTTCAACATCCTTGATTTATTAAGGCTAGTTCTTTTGTGTGTTCCTTTAATTTATTAAACAATGGCCACTGCTTGCTAGTTTAGATTTCCCCATTTGCTCATTTAACTTAGTAAAAAGTGTTGAAGAGTTGGAACTAAGATTTGTTTTACATCAGGAAAAAAACAGAGGCTTTTTGAACTTTTGTGTTTTCCAAGGGGAAAATAATAGAGAACGCTGTGAGCCATCCTAGAAACAGCAATATGTCGAATTTCTTTGACAGAGAAAAGAGTGGAATCCCATCTGCACAGCCATATCTGATTACTGCCTTCTTCATGTGTCTTTTCTTTCTACACGCCCTGCTTCGTAAGCCATAGCAGTGCCTGCGCATTGAAGAAGAGTTCTGCAGAAATCGTGTATATGGGAGAGGACAATATAAATTTTGCAGGCAGGTTTAATTTTGAAATGTCCTAACTTTTAAGTGCTTGACTTAGGACCTTCCACAGTTTTTTTTAATTAATTTTTAAGCAATTTTCTACAGGTTTTTTTTTTAAAAAACCCAACAAATCTCTTTGCATGCTGAATAGATATTCACAGAGATTTTGTACCTGCTGCTCCTGGATAGCTGTTCTGCAACCTCATTCCTTTCATAGCTAGAAACTTCATTTTTATTTCCAGATTAAAATAATACTTATCTTTTTTTTGCAATTGGGGCCTTTTAAGCAGTTCTCTTCAACCTCTGATAGCATCTTTCCACTTCACAGAGTCAGATTCCCTCTGGTTTTCTTTACCTAAATTCAACAAGCTCTTTTAATATTTTGATATAGGAGATTCTTCAGAATCTACTTAATCAGGCCATTACCAGTCATCTATCTCTACTGACAGTACCTCATATGTGCATAATATGATCTCATTTACATTTTTTCAGTATCAGCTTATCAGTAGCTCCTAATCATTCTGGCATTGATTAGTGCCAGCAGTTAGGTTGTTACCCTTATCTGTTGACATTGGACATTTATCCCATTTCTATTACTTTTGGTCCCTAAGGACAGCTGATTTTTCCAAGACTGTATCCTGATTTTCCTATCTGAAAAAAAATACAACAGAAAAAGTTGTGGAATCCATATGAAGTACCTCAGAACTAAATTGACTTTGCGTAAAGAATTGAAGAGTGAAAATTTGAGTTAATTGAAAGTTTTGAAGACTTACAATTGAGATCCGTGTTTCTCAGCATGGCTGTATCACTGAATGGACAATATTGCTTAATTTAGCTGGCCAAGATGTTTTTACACTTTTCTAAACTTCGAAACGTTGGAGACTTGCAATAGAATAAAAGACAGAAAGGACAGGGAAAAGTAACAGTTGATATAATTTTCTACTGTGAAAATGGGGCACAGAACTCCCATGTTGAAAGCGATGCTCATAAAAAGCACCGGATGTCACAGAAGGTTCTCTCCCAGTCACAAGAGGTTGTCACTCAAAATAGACATGGTACAGACTAACAGCTTCTGCCCCATGAAAGAGAGCAATATGGGAGCTCAGCCATAGGGCCTTACTCCTGCAGCATCTGAGAAGCAGAGTCAAAGCACCACTCAGGTTGGAAGGTCAAGTTGCTCTGGGACCAGCTGAGGTTTTAGTATCTCCAAGAATGAAGATTTCACAGTCTCTCTGGGAAACCTCTTTCAGCGTGGAACCACACCAAGGTCAAATAGGTTTTCCTGCCTCTAATCAGAATTCCCCATGTCCCAGCTTGTATCCTTGTATGCAGCTTGCTTCTCCTCCTGTCACTGTGTACCTTTGGAAAGAGTCGGGTTCCACCACCTCTGTAACCTCCCAGCAGGTGGTTGGAGACAGCAGTGGTCTCCCTCTCTGTCTTCTCTTCTTTGGGCTGAACCAGCCCAGTTCTCTCAGTCTCTCCCCCTCCGTCATGTGTGCTGTCCCTCTAACCATCTTGGAGGCTCTCCACTGGATGCACTCTGGTGTGTCAGTGTGTGTCTTGCACTGGGTAGTTTCTTGTACCTTCTAGTACTGTGCTGCTGGGCGCAGCACCCCAAAAGGGGTGTCACAAGTGCTGAGCAGAGGAGGAGGGAAACACCTGCCTTGGCTTGCTGGCCACACTCTTCCTAATGCAGCCCAAGATGCTGTTCACGTTCAAGTTGTTACCTACCAGCACCCCCTTTTCTACAAAGCTGTCTTCCAGCCAGTTGTCCTGTGGCCTGTACTGGTACCTGGGGTTATTCCTCCACAGATACAGACTTTGCCTCTGTATAGTACCCCAGAATCTCCTGCTCTTAGCCCAGGGGTGTTGCTGTTCCCAAAAGCCCAGTGATTTGACCTATCCCTGTAGAACATTTCACAGAATGTGTGAACACTTTCAGTTAACAGCCTGTCTAATATTTGTAGCCTGTGTTCATAGTTATGTTCTTTTTAACCTTTTGTATCATTCTTCAGTTTTGACTTGGAATGTTTTATCTGGAAGATTTTATCTTAGAAGATTTTATTTAAGACCGGGTCTTCAGCCTGGGCTGAACTTTCAGAACATCTCATCAGACTGTAGAAAAGACGTTACCATAAGGGATGGGCTTCCAGAGCTGTGTGAAGACAGAGCAGATGTCTTGCGATTATATTAAATTCAGTGTGCCTTTAACAACAGGCATGCCAAACAGCTGTGCTAGGCCAAGTGAAAAAGTCACATAACCGTAGGTGAAAGTTGTCACGAGAGTAATATTGATAGTATTTTTAAGCTGGGAACATTTCTTTTTCACAAACGGCAAAGGAACAGAACAATGAAACCCATCAGGCGTACATGAGTAGCTTCGGAGCTATTTCAGTGTGTCAAAGGAAAACAAAGGTGCAGAGTTTAGGCAGTTCCCAAAAAATTGGATTTTGACTGAAACGTGTCAAAGCCCAGTTGAGCAAGCAGAGATGGAGGAGGAATGGTGACATAGATCAGAAGACACCTGAAATCCCAAGGAGAGAGTTCGCTGAGGAAGTGGGAAGACTAGCATCGTACTAGCAAAGCAAGCTGTTGTTGCCTTTCATTCTCAAAAATAGCACAGACTAGGAGCCTCAGCGAGCGTGCCAGTCCTGGCAAAGCAAAAGAATACAAAGATGACTTCTTTCAAGCAGAGGAAACACTGGCAAAGCTCAAAGGTGAGGAAAAGCAGACAAAACTAAAAAGTAGGATGAGAAGTTCAGACTTGCGGAAGAGGACTCGGTGCCATTGGAACCTCTTTCCAGCAATGACTTATGTGACCCGCCCAAATAGAACAACCCATTTTCCAAGCAGAACGAGAAAGAAAGTGACTAGAAATTATTCCAGGATTACATGAAAACTCATGCCATTTTTTCATGAAAAGGTGTGAACTAAGGCTAGGGGATGGGTAGAGGCAGGGACGTCCAGTGTGTTCAGATTGAAGGCTCTAGAGAACTTCAAAACCTCTGCGGTATTACAGCAGTGCCACCAGCAAGCATGGGCTGCTGGATGGTGTTCCTCAGAATAAAAACGTTTGACGAGAGGCAATGCTTTTTTTTTCCTCCCTTCTGTCTTCTCATTAAAAGATTTCTGATCTCACCAGGAGAAATCAAGTTATTTTACAGTAATATTGAGTCTTTTATTTGATTTCCGTAGCCAAATTCCTTTTTTTTAAATCCCTTATACATTAAATACCTGACCAAGTGGAACTGGGAAGACACCGTGTGTAGCAATTCTACGCAAGAAAGATAAAACCCTTTTACAGTCATGCATTTAAGCAAGGCAGATGTTGAAGCATTAAATGAAAAATTTGTTTTCTTTTTGTCTGCTAGATCAGGTAATATGAAAGCTAAATAGCTTCTTATTACAGTCAGTCAACTATCTTTAGATTTCAGGTGGGGGAAAAGAAGAGAAACAATACAGTTGTTTAGAAATATTTTTAATATGACCTCAAGTCTTCCAGGAGTGAAAGCAGCAATCAAAGTGAAATCAAATGTTTGAGTACAGACATTTTTCTATTTTCTCCATTTTATTTAGAGCAAGAGAAGAAATGAAATGGAAATGGAAACAAAGAATGAGAGATAAGACAAAGTATAAAATGATGAACAGAATAAAAAACAGCAAGAAGTAAATTGTCTTGTACTCCGCTTGAAATATTCTGTACTCTTTGCTGTACAAATGAATAGATACTTGTGTGGATTTCCAAAGTGCATGTGTGTGCATCTAGTTGCAAATAAGTTTTTCCAAGACTGTGATTTCAAAGGTGTACTATTCTCCAGTCTGTAATTGTGTAGGTCCATTAGGTCCATTAGACTAAAGAAGGGAGGGATAAAGAGAAGGAAAAAAACCACTTCAAAAGAGAAATAAAAAGAAAAGTTGATTCTTTCCTTAAATATTTGTTTCACTGCTGTCATGCTAGGTTAGACCTACCTGGTTCACAGCAAGGGACACCATTTAAGCTCTGTCGTTACTATTTTCTCTGTATGCTGCTCACCCTAATGGATTGCTGCAATATCACTCTCTAATTTCAAAAGATAGACCTCAAAAGATAAAACCCCATCAGGTCAGTAAAAGAATTTTTTTAAGTCACAGTACATGGCAAAGAAATAGTTACAGATTAAAAATTTGCAAATTTAGTTTTGCCAAGACTTTTTGTTATAGAAGGAAAATTCACTCAAACTGGCAAATACATCTTCTCTCTGATATTTTCAGGTTTGATACTTAAATCATGACATGACTTTTAACAAAAAGCACACGGAAATTAAGAAAAGTAATGTTTTAAAATTATTTTGGTTTTGGTTATATAGAAAAAAATCTCTGGTGATAGAAGATTAGAAGACAGAGATTATATTCTTAAAAGACTCAAAGATCCGAAGTTAAATTGTGGTGCCACATTCAGTTGTCTTTTCTTATTCCACATTGTCTAAAGCTACCCAGGAAAAGTAGATGTTGCCCCAGTTTGAAGAGGTTATCATGTAAGCAACAGCACCCCGCACTTGTTAGATGTATTTTGTGGCTTTAGTGAGATCTCTTGAGTGTGTACAAAGTGTGAGGGAGAAAAACTGATCATTCTGGAATATACCCTAATTAATTTTGAAACAAATACTTGCTTCCATTTCTTCTGTGCAAACACCCAATCAATATTTGATAGCCGTATTGACAGCCTGGTATTTTTAGTGGCTTGGTTATGTTAGGGTAGTCTTGTCTCAGCCTGTCACCTTAAACTTTTCAATTATTTTCAGAGTCTCAGATAAGCTTGACTGAAAGACTTATTCTTTTTGTTCATGTATTCATTAAAGATGGCATCACAATCAATCCTTCATTAAGATCTGTTGAACAAGGCCAGTGCTGCTAGAGAAATGTAGCACTACATCTCCATCCAGTGTGAATCAGATGCGTAATGGGAATATCTTCTGATTGCTAATGTCACCTTATTAGCAAATGTATGAAAGGAAAATTAATCTTAGTAGACCCTTATCAGGTTGAACAAGCAAATCAGAAGACCATTATGGGGCATATTTATCTTTCTTCCAAGAGCTAGAACAATCAAGGGAAGCAGCACAGAAATCACTCAAGGAAAATCCTAGAAATAATACTGTGCATGCAAATTATGAGAGAGACGGGCAGAACTGAACTTTCTCAAAGCTCATAGCTGTTCAGAAAGCTGTTTAGCATGTTTCATATCAGCCTAAATGGAGATGAAGTGGAAAGCAAATTAATATGAGCCTCTGAATCTCACAATAAAATACAAATTTTAGTACAGATTATTTTAACAAATTTACCTTTGAAAATGTGGGATGAACTGACTCTGCTTAATCATTTTGTTTTAATAAATTTGTTACTTATTCTACTGCCACTTTTGGATGAAGAAAGCCTCATGCTAAATTCATAGGTGCATCTTCTGGCACAGTGAAAGGCAAGGAGAGTTGGTTGTCGCATCTGTTTATTTTCAGAGAGAACTCCAACTACGATGTTTTTGCATCTCACTCAGGATGGCATTTATCAGACAAATACACCTTCATTTCATAGGCAACAGAAAAACAAGGAGCAATTCTGCAACAGAATTCCTCTCATCCCAGTGAAGATAACTAAAAGAAACCAGATTATTTGTGCCCAAGAAATGCTGGGTTTTTTCTCTGCTGACTCTAAACGGGAGCCAGGGAGGCTAGTACAGCTACGGAAGTCTAGGCTGTGAATGTGTAAGTGCTGATGAGATGAATCCTACCAATAATCACATTTTGGTTCTCATTTGCAGTAATTTCTTTTCTTTATGGCCCAGCTTTATTTGAATGGGCACATCCTGAAATCTTTGGTTGCAACCCAGGTTTTGGAGAATTTTGAGATCTAGGAAGACAGGGAAAAATCTTATCTTGCATTCAACAGCAGGAATTTTACTGGGTGACTTTAAAAGGAGAGAAAGCATAAAAATCAAACAAAAGGAAACAAGAAAGCGTGATTCATGTGTAAAGTTGTCTGTGTTGTTACAGGCCATCATACAGGTGTTGCTTCCTGTGTTCAGCTTATATTACATATTTGAGATTAAGACCTGAAGTTATGCAGACTTAAACATCGTTAAATGCAACCCTTCAATACTTCTACGGTCTTCAAGAACTCAATGTAATCCTCTGATTTCAGGACTTCACCTCTTTCAGTTCTCATTTTTCTAGCAGCATTTGAGCTCCTATTTTTAATAGGTTCTGGCATAAGTCCATGAGGCCCTTTTCAGTAGAAAATTGCTATCTACTTTTCAGCCCATTCTTTAATGTGTTAGTCAGAAGTGACATTCCTCATTAGCTGTGCTAAACACCTCATCACAGGTCTTAATTACTGAAAGTTGTGACAAAGGGAAAAAAAAAGCACTCTTGTTTCCAGTCATTGCCTACCCATAGCTTTCCCTTTCTGCGAGACACAATCCAGGATTGTCCTGCTCCACGCACTGCCAGCACGCTCATGGAAACATTTCTTGTCAGCCTCGGTAATATCTTGCTCGTCACACCTGATTTAGTGCAAACATCAGCAGCTTCATAACACAACTGTTTGCCTCCAGCAAGCCCAGCTCTGCCATACTGGCTTTCCCTGAATGTTCCTCTTCAGCCATATCATCTCAGTTAGGTGGAGGGCGTTTGAAAAGTCCAGACTTTTCAGGTGGAGAAGCCTTGCTGCTCTGGTTAGTTTGGTTCTTTAGATATATCTAACACTAGGGAAATGTTTCCACCCACACCATTCTGTGGGCTGCTGTTCAGAGTCCTACTCTTGGAGTGGCCTGTCCCAATCTGTGCTCTCTGACAGCTGTGAAAATCAGGAACTCCACTGAGAATAAAAGTGCTAGTATAGTCTCATCCCCAAAGAAAGAAAAAACCCAAACAACCAAAGATTTTAATTAATTCCTACCTAAATCAAAGCACACAGAAACATCATCTTCAGGGTATGCCCTAAAAGTTCAAAATAATAGGAGTATCCATTTTAAAAAATGGCATTTGAGAGTGAATTCCAGAGAGAGAAAAAAAATCTCCTTTTTTAACATGTAGAAGCTTGCTAATATTGACTGGTATTGCGACAGTAGAGACATGGATGGTGAAAAAAAATTGCCCTAAATGCATTTCTCGGTCAAGAGCAACATCCTAAATTCTGTTTGCAAAGTTCCAGGTAGCCAAGGAAAACTGTGGAGCCCCAGTGTCACCAAGACAGTCAGCTAATGCCCCCTAATTAGGAGAATGCCACAGTTTGCCTAAGTTCCACTGACCCATGATTTTGAGGGACACCTTGAATGAGAACAGTCTAGAGACTGTTTGTATACAAAAGTGTTGAAACCACCTGTCTAGAAAAGGCAATTGTCCTGGTTACTGTTGCTGCCATCTCAGTTTCGTAACTGCTGAAGGTCACCAACTGGGAACCGAATTAACAAGAAAAAAAACTTGAAACATATAAGCCGGTGAAAAGGAAGATCTTACTCTTGTCATATCCTCTGGTTGCTAGCTTGATTAGGCAGGATGGGCCTATCTCAGCACATTTGTTCATGTCCTAATGTAAGAGAACATATAGAGAAAGTAAGAAGCCAGAGATTTAGGACAGGGATCATTAGCACCAGGCCCCAGCTTTCTCATTACTCTCATGAGGTCTTTCTGGTCATTACCTGGGAGTAAGAAACAACTGTCCTTTGGAAACACTCAACACTAAAACTGTTGACCCCAGTGTACCCCTCTGCCACAGCTGCAGGCAAGTTATCACCATCTCACCAATGTTATGGAACGCAGGGTGGGCATTTTACAACGTCAGCAGAAGCTGAAAGCGCAGAGCCCAGGCCCTTCGGAAACTCTGCTACTGATTACAGAAGTGCAGGGTGTCACCTCTAGTGTCTCCCTGCTCTTAAGCATGTCTCCGGCAACGAAGGTACTGTGTCATATTTGAAGTCTGAAAAGCTGCTGAGAATCCCGGTATGTGGTTTTCATGAATTAATTTGAAATTCAAATTTCAGTTGAATAACTGGTGTAGAAAAAACATATTATTCTGCAGTGCATTGTGTGGCAATAATTATGTGACAAATTTCAAGTTACAAAGTGTAAGCATTTTTGCTTGAGAACTCTGAAGAAGTATTTTGTAACAAAGAAAGTATTTCTTTTTCCCACCATCTGACTTGGAAGTAGTTAATGGAATTTGTTCAAAATATTCCAGGTGAAAATCGGATCTGAGCAGATACTCTTACAGATAACTGTAAAAGTGCATCTCTGGTAACCTAGAGAGAGTCCTGAAGCAGTTTCTTTCACAACCTGCCCTCCAGCTTTCTCCAGCCAGGTCAAATGTTAATTATTTTAAAGCTGTGCGGTGGCATGCAAGGGAAGGGAGCGAGTGTGTGCAGGAGCTCGTTATCTGAGACACTGGGATAGGAAGCCAAACCCTCGAATACTGTTGGTGTCCGTTCCTGATTTTGCCACTCACTGATTG
This sequence comes from Psophia crepitans, assembly GCA_013399095.1. NCBI lineage: Eukaryota > Metazoa > Chordata > Aves > Gruiformes > Psophiidae > Psophia > Psophia crepitans. The sequence continues at coordinate 169,790 of VWZZ01002490.1, forward strand.
TATGATCTTGAATAATTCGTTTAAACATAACAGATTAGAAAGCTTTCAAGGAATTAAGGATTTTAAGGGTTGATAGGTAAAGACCTATCTAAGGATTGATAGACCTAATCGGCCTAATCCTATCAACCCTAATCCTACCTAAGGACTGATAGGTAAAATCCTTTAATGGGAACTCGGTCGGTGCATACACATCCCAACTGAAGTCCCACCAGGGAATTGGCAATGCCAAATGAGATGCACGTGAAGGGAAAGATGCCAAATATATGGTTCTGCAACCAATCCACATTCAGCTACGCTGGACAATTTCCTCATTTTAGAAAGCCAACCTTTTATTACAAAGGTACAACATATAAGTAATGTCATTATATTTCCTGAAAATTCCCTTCAAATTCCAAGAAATAATAACTATTTCTCTAGCGAAAATGGATGCGGGAAAAATACTTGATTCTAGAGAGACATTTTAAGCAATGGGAAAGAGAAGGGGAAGAATGATTTTCTTCTAGTTGCAATTAACTTCCCATAGAACACTTTGTAGACAAATTACTGGGGCCATAACCTTAACTGTTCAAAATTATTAAGCAAATTAATCTGTGAATTTATTGAAAAGTACATCAGGTTCTCTCTTACAGTACTGGGCTTTGAAAGTTCACAATAGGTTTCACATGAGAAGCATGAGACTGATGCTGGCAGTCAGTTTATTTGCTTAGGTTGGACAGGAGCAAGAAGGGAAACACTGCAAATGTTTGCTCTGCATAAAATAATTTAATCACATCCATTAAGTCTGTGAGACTGGATCAAATCACAGAAGCCTGTAGCGCTGGTGAATAGCTAGTTGTTCTCTGCAGAATTATGGGGAAACAGTAATGACTAACATTTTATTAACGTTGTTAATTTAATAATTTAAAAAAATTAAAGGTCAATAAGAATTACTGCCTGTAACACCTAGAGGGAAATTAGATTTAAATTGTTTTGTGTGATTCATGCTTTTTTCATTAAAGTTCTCAATCTACTGTAAAATCTGTGCAGGTATAAAAGCTGTGGGTGCTCATTTAATACATCAGCAGAGCATCTCAGATAGGAATTTATACAGTAAAACCATCTTAGTGTGCATTCCCTGAGAGACTGCACCGCGCTCTGAGCCTGGGAAGTGCCGACAAGCCAGCAGGGGCCCTGCACCTGCCCAAGAGAGGAGCTTTATGAGTAAATCCATGTCCTTCACTGTTTCATCTTTTAGAACTGTCAGTTCCACTTTGCTGAATTTTTCTGCTGTTAAAATGTCACTCTTAAAAATACTGTTTTGTGAAAATCATTTAATTCTGACCTTTGAAAGCACACATCCTCGCCCTCCTGAGATTCTGGGGCTTTTTGTTTTTTCCTTTGGTGTAATTATCACCAGAATTACATTTTTTAAAAGACAAACCACAAAACACAGAAAGAACAAGACAGACAACATCTTCCCCCCCACCTCCTCATACCTTTTTCTTTGGAGGAACAGAATAAGAACAGACACATTTCTCTGTGGAGATGGGAGGCCATGTAGGTTTGTTTTCTGATTTTGAAGTTCAAAGGCATGTACATGCTTTCTTTAAGAACAGTAAAAACAAGCAGGGGCATGCATCAGCATGTGTAAGACTCAGTATTTGTAAAAAGTAGTAAATTCATTGTCTGCACCACCTTAAAACAGTTCGTGAGTAAGGGTCAAATTCTCTAAATAATTCTGCTAAGGTAAGTGTTCAGGTTTAGAAACACCAAGCACCACTGACTGGGCAGAACGCAGACTTGTCTTCATGTTTTCTAGTCCCGTGGTCAGAGCCATCATGAGGTGAAATTCAGATTCATTGTTTCTTATGTTTTCAGTGATTTTGAACTCACTTTGGATTTAACCAGAATATGCGTCCCACCATTGCTTCTGTGACAGCAGTTTTATTTTACACTGCGTGCTTCAATAGGAATCTCCAGCATAGTGGGTCGGATGTTGCATCAGCTCCATCCATACGCAATAGCTTCATTTACAAAGTGAATTTGTTCTGTTTGCATGTAATTTCCCACCCCTTCAGTTCCACAGGATATGTCCCTTCGACAAAATACCCTACTGAATAACACTCTGGAACATTTGTGTTCTTCTCTCACTTTATCAGTGTTCATAAAACTGGTTGGGTCATCTGAAAACATTTTGGGTGTAGATAAGAGCACAGGTGAGGGCTTAAGAAGCAGTGTTACAGAGCTGGAAAGAACCTAATTTAGTTTTCAGATTTCCATTGTAATTTATTGGATCTAAAATTAATAAATGTGTGGAAACTTGTGAGAGAGTCAAGCTAGACATTTGTCAGGACATTGTTACCTCCAAGAGGAGAACAGGGTTCCACAGACGAGTAGCGCGCGTTCTGCTTTTGTCTTACTGAGTCCATTAAAAAAATCATGGGTCATAGGTAAAATTTGCACACTTTTTTCTGCCTATCTTGCAATTTGAGCCTCAAAGTAGCTAATTTTTAACTTGCTACAATAAATAAGCTTGCTGACTAATTTTGCTTTTAATGATCCCTTTAGGCTCTCAGAAGCAGGCATTTGACCCGCTGAACCTCTGTGGCTGAAGATAAATAATACAGGCAAGTTTAAAGGGCTTAGCCATGTAGGGCTTTCTGCTATGTTGTGATTCAAGCAAGTGGCCTGTCTGCAAGTCATTATTGAGAATTAGAGAGATTTTTTCTTTTTTCTTGAAAAGTAGGAATGGAGATTTCAGCAGTGTTTCTCTTTCCATTTTTAGTTCTCTTTTTCTTTTCATGTATTTTAAGACACCCTTTTTTCCTTTTTTTTCTTTAGATTCCTTTCTCAGTCTCTGCACTGCGTTTCATGGGTAACAGAATTACATTAATGTTGCACTTCTGTTAAGCATGATGTGAACTGAGTACAGCTTGAATCTGAAATGACCTTTGAAGAATAACAAGCCAGTGGGTTTGAAATCGGCCTAAAAGGATCATCTTGGAGATGATCCAGGGTTTTATCATCTGTACCCTAAACACTGCTTCTCTTACAGTTTCACAAACTACAGTGCCAGACCATCATAGAATGAAAATGAAATAAAAATTAATTGGGCCATTCTAATCTGCCTGTGGTATTATTATAGACATAAAATTAGAGTTTAAATATTTGTATTTTTAAAAAAATAGGTGAGACAATACAGTGCCTGAAACCGCCTTTGGAAAACCACTGAAGAACTTCTCCATGTTCCAAACAAACTAAATTAAGCTACTTCCAGCAATAACATTGGATTGACATTTTAATATCCTAATCTGAGGCTAATTCCAGGTATGGGCCTTAGGCCTGCCTCAAATATAACAAAAAGCAATAATATTGTTCCTATGTATTCCAGAGGCTTTTGAAGGCTTTATGAATGTTTGTTTTAATAATACTAGAAGGTTTTTGCAAAAAGTAAAAATAGAAATAAAAGTTGCATTCTCTTGGCAGATCCTCTCTCACATCTCACAGTTCATGCCTAGCCTCGGTCTACTTCATCTCTACAAAGGTGGAACATGAGGCAACATCTATAAACTTTTTGCCCAGTGCCCTTTTGCTGAGTGAGCAGATTGTGCACCAGGAAGGGAAGGGAGGCATCACCTTCCCCTGCTCTTAATGATATGGGGGAAAATAAAGTGTTGTGGTTTAACCCCAGCCGGCAGCTCAGCCCCACACAGCCGCTTGCTCACTCACCCCCAATGGGATGCAGGAGAGAATCAGGAGGGTAACAGACAGAAAACCCGTGGGTTGAGATACAGACAGTTTAATCAGTGAAGCAAAAGCCACGGACACAAGCAAAGCAAAACAAGGAATTAATTCCCCCCTCCCCAGGCAGGTGTTCCACCATCCCCAGGACAGCAGGGCTCCATCACGCGTAATGGTGACTTGGGAAAACAAACGCCATCACTCTGAACGTCCCCCCCTTCCTCCTTCTTCCCTCAGTTTTAGATGCTGAGCATGACGCCATATGGTATGGAATATCCCTCTGGTCAGTTTTGGTCAGCTGTCCCGGCTGTGCCCCCTCCCAACTCCCTGTGCACCCCCAGCCTCCTCNCAAGCTACTCCTCTTCTTCAGTGCCCTAAGGATTATTCCGTTTTTCAAGGAAAAAACCCTTGAAGAAAAGCAAGCAGATTTGTAAAGCTGTGTGGTGGCACTCCTCTTTCAGGATCTGAAAAAAGCTGGAACCAATTCCTCCTATAGAAAGGAGGCATGTAACAGCCTCAGCCAAAACACTAACAGAAACCAGGTGTATTTCCTTCTCATGAGAACTCAGTGCACTCCCTCTAATGAGGTCATTGCTCTGTCCATCTCCATTTGTGGAACAGTTGCATTTGATTTTCCTTCTAGGTTGAGGGGTAATTTAAAGAGTTTAGCTAGACCACATAACCTTTTGCATGAAATTCCATAGTTACTCTGAAAGAAAATTACAATATCCAGGTCAACATATCTGTATTATTCTACCGATGCTACTAAGGCTTTTTTTGGACGTATTTATGGATCTCAGAAGTTTCACCATGAAACTACATGATTTAAAATTTTCATACTTGAAGGTGGCCAAGCTAATATGGTTTTACAATTTAATGTCTTCATATTTAAATGAAAGGGACTAAGACATCAATTAATAGATAATGTCCATAATGTACAACTTTAGTACTATAAATAAGGGGAGAACAGTTGGCTTGTCCCATAGACCTTGCAGTCAAGGATTTAGATCTGCAACTGTGGAAAAAAATCAAATATTACCAAAACATTACATCAAGTGGCAATTTATTTATTTAATGAAAAAAGATTGTACATTACCTTGCTTCTCTGTCTCTTTTCTGGAGTGCTGCTGAAATGGAATACGCATGCAGCTGTGATCAGACCCAGAATATAGGCTACTATGTGAAGGGAAAGTGATAACAGTGGAAGAAATGACACACATACTGTGAAAGTGAAGAATATTGGGAGCTTGAAGATATATAAAAAATCTTTAGAGCAGCTGTTAGAATGCCCCCATTTTCCCAAGGCAATTACAGCCTGACTGCTGTTACTCAGGTGTACTTGTGACCATTTCCAACCTAGCACTTACAGTGGGGTTCTTCATGGAATAACATACAACATGTTTTCTCTTAAATTACAAGTAGAGCTTAGGTTCTCCCTTTTGCAAGACTGTTTAACCCAAACATTAAGAACACTGGGGCTGAAAAGTATAAAGTTACCATAAGCTGAAGAAAAGCATGTGTAGTTTTTTTCTGATCGTTAAAACCAAGAAAAAGAGTGACAAATTAAAACAAGTTTTTGGAATTGTGTAAGACATCGTGGCAGGAAGTGCAATTTTGTTGTACCCAAGCAATTATACTCAGGTTTAGAGAAAAGAAAATCAGTCCTTTTGTCTGTAGTCTTACTGTAGATTTTCAGCATTGGGTGAAATTCAGAATTTTTATACCTACAGAAAACAGATCAGCCTTAGCAGCAGGGGTTTTTTTGCCCTTACTAATGGCCTTTGGTTTGCTGGACAGAGTGTCTGAGGTTTTTTTTTATACTGGACAAATATGTAGGGAACAAATAAATATTAAGGAGTTCTCCCCCAATCCCCAGTGTCGCCTTGGGAGTACTGTAGTTTAGTGTTAAGAGGTGCTAATTATTTAAATAATTCTGAAGCACCTGTCACTGACAAAGCGCTTATGTGCAGAACATTAATCCTATAACTAGAAAATCTACGTTAATGAAGCAATTCTAAGTCCTTGGTACAGAGATCCTTCCGTGCTGCATAGGTGATTGGAACTGCTGGGAATGGGTAAAAGATTTTTAATGAAGTGTGAAACAGTGGCAAAAAGGTTTCTCTCTTAAGCAGAGCCTCCTCCAGATACTCAGCCCAGTTCTCTCAGCCTCTCCCCCTCCATCATGTGTGCCATCCCTCTAACCATCTTGGAGGCTCTCCACTGAATGCACTCCAGCATGTTGATGTCTTTCTCGTACTGGAGAGCTCAAGGCTGGGCACGGCACCCCAAAAGGGGTGTCACGAGTGCTGAGCAGAGGAGGAGGGAAACACTTGTTTTGGCTTGCTGGCCACACTCTTCCTAATGCAGCCCAGGATGCCATTGGCTGCCTTTGTCACAGACACATTTCTGGCTCATACTCAACTTGTCCACCAGGAACATGAAGGCCTCTTTTGCAAAGTTGTGTTGCAGCTGGTCAGTCTCCAGCATGTACTAGTGCCTGGGCTTATTGCTGTCCAGGTGCTGGCCATTTGACTTTGTTGAGGTTCACGAGGTTCCTGGTGATCCATTTCTACATCTGTTGAGTTTCCTCTGAATAGCAAGCCTGCCTTCCAGCGTATCAACTACTCTCCCCAGTTTGATATTGTTCATGAACTTCCTGAGTGTGCACCTCTGTCCTATTGTTCAGGTTATTAATAAAGAAATTAAACTGTATTAGCTCTAGTATCGATCTGTCAGGCATGCAGCAGGTCACCAGCTGCCAACTGAACTTTGTATAATTGACCACAACCCTCTGAGCCAGATGAGCCAGCCAATATTCCACCCACCTTATCATTGATTCTTAGTAGCACATATCTCACTATTTTGGCTATAAGGATACTGCGGAAGACTGTGTCAAAAGCATTTTACTTTCTAGGAATGTTTGCATTTGACTATTTGAATTTTGTAGTCTACCTCTCCACTCTTCTTCTATGTTCTTTCTGTGTAGAGCAATCCCTTTTAACCACTGAAAATGATCTATCTGAGTCCTGACACTGAACAGCAATTCCTAATTTTGCCCTTGGTTTCCTTGAGAGTCAGTGGATATAGGCAGTTCCAGAGGTAAATCAGTTTGTCAAAATCAGAATTAACTTCAAGAGTTTTCCTTTCCTGGTAAGCAAATGGGTTTGGGTTTTGTTTGTTGAGGTTTGTTTTGTTTGTTTTGTTTTGTTTTGGATTTGGGGTTTTTTTTTTACCCTTGCTGTCTCTTAACCCTTCTGATTTTCTCTCTCTCCATTAATAATTTCTATTGATTCCTTCATAATTATGGAGGGATGTATTTGTGCCTTTCATGATTTCTCTTTAATTCTCATGTTGTTGGAAAACTCTTGGTAGAGCCACAGTGATTTCTTATCTTTGCTTCCTGTCTTGCATCAGGGAGGTTTGCTGTTCTCCATTTATAGCCTTTTGCAGTTACTGCAACCTTCCTGGCAGTCTTCTGTCATTTAAATAAAGTTTTCAGGAGACTCCATCTCTGGATCCTTGAGTATGTTACAGTTTGGTTTCTTTTTCTTCTAACCCTTTTGACTCCTTCCTCTCCTTACAATAACAAAGCCTTCTCATTCACTTTCACCAAGCTTGCTTCCCACCTTTATGTTTTCAGTCATTGTCTGGTGAAAATCAAATTGAAAATAGCCGCTTTCACCAGTAGCTGCTTCTAGTTTGCTTGGTTGGGAGGTGGAGGAGGTTGGAGGGGGGACAGGGCAGGAGAGAAATCATTGCCGTAAGAACTTCGTGGAATAGCTATGCCTACACTAGGAGATTTCAGCATGCCTGAGTGTACTGCTGACCTTTAGAGCATGATCCTCTATGCTAACAAACTGTTAAACTGTGCCCTGGTGTGAGCTTGGTCCTTCCAGCTAGTGCTTTCTCCAAATACTTCTTGGGGGCAGTTCAGCAGATCGCCATTCTGGGGATCATTACCAATAGGTAGTTTGCATGTACACACTGACTTGGAAGCTGAGATTTTGCTTAACTACGCAATACTTTGCCTCAGTGCAAAGGAAAATTCTTGGATGCATTTCATTCACTGGTATATAAGATTGCTGTATCCTGTACATTTGCTTTTCTAACAGATTTGGAAACTCCATGTAGCATTACAAGCCTTTTGTAGGCTTCTGCTCACAGTTTGAAAAATTTCTCCTCTTCCTGATTTTTGCAGATTTTTGTGGTTAAACAAGCCTGCATCTCATTTCTTCTTGAGCTTCACAGACAGTATATACATTTTTGACATGAAACTTAACAGTATTTCCATTGTCTTGCATCTTTTCTCCTTTGTCAACCCGGCACATCTATACACCTTTCCCAGTCAAAACAACCTTTAAATCATCACAGCCCTGACTTCTGCCATTACCTCTTTCTAGTGGTAATGGTGTCCAGGATTTGACCAGGCTTATTGAAATTTATCTGCTCCTACCCATAGCTAAGAAGCCTTAGTAAACCAATGATCAAAACAAGTTCTGAGACACAAGACTGGAAGTAACTTAAGATCTTCTGATGATTATAATATTGATATCTCAAAGGGGGACTAAGAGTTCTCACCACCTCAGAGCTTAGCTGAATAGCAAGTGATTAATTTGTAATGGTTTAAGTATTTTTTTCTGTGCAGTTTTAAATATATCTTTTGGCTTTTCACTGGGAAAAGAAGAAAAGTTACTGAAAATAGTACTTTTAAATGTTACAGTGTTTCAGATGCAGTAAATCTGTGAATAGAGTTCTACAGAGAGACATGACAGGTTAAACAGATGCCACTGAACTTTATCACCAAATAAAGATCTTCTTCAAACTTTGGCACCGAAGGATTTCATAGCACCGTACTGAGTATGGGTCTTACTCCTCCATACAGCGAGTCAGAACAAGAGCTGGCTCACAGTTTCTTTCACAGCAAGTAGGTGAAATGCAGTTTTGAGAGAGCTGGCAGAAAGGGTTCAGAGTGCTAAAAGGAAGCATAAGGGGAAGGCTGGAAAATGTCAGTGATGTTCTGGAGTCTGGGAAAGCTTGTCAGGCCATGGGATTTAGCAAGCTAGAGTGTTAGCGTGTCGGAGGATGGACAGAGGAGAAGTTTTAGATGAGGATGAGTGGGATGTCAGAATGTTATAGAGACTTTGGAAGGCCTGTCAAGAAGCAGGGGAAGGAAACCTCTCTCTCTCCCCCACCCTATTTTTAGCTGTTCCCTCGCTCTTGTGAGCTCTTCCTTCTTTCTCAGTCCCTTGGTATACAAGATTGAGAACAGCCGGGGAAACAGAGGTCTGTGCAAACAGGAGGTGCAGATTCAGGCTGTATATGCTGCTGCAATAGCTGTCTGTTCTATACAATTGTACATTTTAAGCAGCAAATACCCTTTTTGCTTTTCTAACAAAGCTAAATGTTATGTCGTTGCCAGCAGATTGCCAAGGCTACTGATACAGATTATTTGCTCATGGAAATAATTTACTTCACCTTTCCTGATACAGAATATTTGCTTGTGGAAATAATTTAACTTCACCTTTCCTACTGAGAGAGAAACCTTGCCCCCTTTGTTAGCACTGGAGTATCCACTGGCAAAAGCTGTGCTGCAGTTGTGTTCGTGGATATAATGACATGAGGAGAAATACAGGAACAAGACAGATAAAGGGGAAGAGCATTGATATTTTAGTCTTTTACTTCTTGAAGAACCCAAGAGATCTCTGTTACTGTGAATTTTGTCTTGGCAAGAAATAGTTGAGATTCTTAGTTAATTTCTTTTTAACCACATATGTACCGTATTTTCCTTTTCCTTTGAGAGACAGTTCCATAAAGATGAGCAGGAAACAGGAAACAAGCTCATAGGACTTGCAGAGGGAAAAAATTAAAATATTTGAAGATTTTTTTAAAAGATCTAAAGATTTTAAAGAAGATTTGCAAATAGAAAGTCCTCTTTTGGTGTAACTAACACATGAACCTTGAAGAATGATTTCATGAAAATGGACCTTGAACACAAGGCAACAAGTATATACAGAGCTTTCAACTTCCTCCAAATCATAAAGTTCCTCAACTGATGCATTATTATGTATGTTATTTATGAGTAATTTTATTCATTGATATGCTTCATAGAATATTAGAGCAGAGCTTTATGACTAATTTGAAGTCAGAGTACAAGACAAGATCAGAAAACAAACCCATGTAGTACTTTTAGGATCTGTTGTTATTATACCATTATGTTGAAACAAAACTGAGAAATTTATAATGTTTAAAAATAATTTCAGAAAGAAATATGCACCAACATATCGTACTTTTAAAATATTTTTTCCTCTCTGCTTAGTCTCATAATACGAGTGAACATTAATGTGTGGATGGTTTGAAGCAGGTTTGTATATGTATACTTCTCTTTTTTTCCCCATTTGTAGCCCTCTTTTTTTTTCTGGTAAAAGCTCCAGATTTTTTAGCATGTTGAAGTATCAAAAGTCTTTGCAAGACCTCATTGATGTAGAAATGCTTTTTGGACCTGTATGACCAATGCTTTCATCTTTTGCAAAGTCAAACTTACATATGTACACTCGAAAGTTTCTAGTTCCTTCTAGTCTTGGAGAAACCTTTAGCGTGTGAAGCAACTGTACTCAAGTTGCCAAGCTCTGTGCAAGCTCTGGGAATAGCTGCTGTATTTTGAAGTCTGGTTTAATAATTTATTTTTGATCAGTTTTGTTTTTTGTTTTTTTTAAACAATCCAGGTCTCATAGCAATTGTGATACCACATTCAACACTTAAGTAGGTCTACTTTAAAACAGAAATGTTCCCTACATACATTTCACCCTTACAAGTCAATGACCCTTTCACTAAGGAGGTTAGCAGCCCAACTGGCAGCCTCAGTGGGCCCCTGGCAGTTCCTACTTTACATAATTTGGGAGTGCAAGCACCACAGCAGTCAGTGCTTACACATGATCTCTCACTCTTTCCTTCCACTTTCCAAGTCTGCACCTGATCATGTGGGATGAAAGAGTTAATTTTTAATGAGAATCACGATAATAAACACAAGGCACTGTAATTTCTCCCTGGATTAAGAATCAAGTAAAACCCAGTGTGTCCAATCCTGAACATAACTAATGAAGTTATCATTGAGATCAGGAATAATCAAAAAGAACCAAATATTAGTGATGTAGCTTTACATTTGGTTCAAATTGAAGACAGGGAACATGAAGAAACATTTTAAAGGTGGAGTGACTTATAGTGGGTTAAAGGTACCAAGTCTTGTTACGTTTCATGTCATTTTTATTTCTTGGTATTTGTTATGCTAGTGTTAGTGAAACTTGGTTTGCATGCCTGTCTTTATCTAGTGAAGAAAATATTTCTCACATCAGTTTGGAATAGAACACACACCTTTTGCAGCTCTCTCAAATAATTACACTGTGGCAAATTTGATTCAGCATTCTGCAAAACATTTATGGAAAAATATTTTTCCACTCTTTGCCAAATCCTTAGTTAGAATTTCTATAATAAGTTTAATCCCTGTCAATTGGAAAGAATATATAGGTAGGTAAAAGTATTTTGTTTGGTTTGGTTTTTTGGTGTTGAGGGTTTTTTTCCCCAATAATGCAAAAAGGTTTAAAGAAGTTGCCATAGAGGACTTTCCTGCATATCAAAGAAAATAACTTAATTTGAATTTGGTGTATCTCTATCATTTTTTGTTTGTGAGTATAGCAAAGTTGTGGGGATACTTAATAATTTCAGATTCAGAAAAAATATTTTTCTCATTTTTATTTCTACTGTTATTTTTTTAATATTTTTTCTGGTGTTATATGAAGAGACTCTGCCCATTTCTTAAATAACTAGCGGCTTTTATAGCAATTATACTGTGGGAACAGGAAGGGGAAATGAAGTTTTGACTCAGTAATAGATGGGCACTTCTTCAGTCCTGATTTGTTTTTAGAGTGTATTTCAGATCTCTTCCTTTTGGTGTGCTTGGGTTTTTTATCAAGAGGTAGTTGGTAATTATTGGTCCATGTGCAGCTCTTGTCCTGACATGAAATATTCACTCAGATGTGGAAGCAAGGAAGTCTTCTTGGGTCTCACTGCACAACCTCAGCCAGAGACTCCCCCTAGCAAGTCTGACCCAAAGCTTTTGGAGAGCCTATGTCATCTGAATACATTATCTTGCTTTTGAGGTAGCAATGGTACATTAATATTAGGAGAATGAGCATCACAGACATCACAGCAGTCTACCCTGCAACTTTCAAAAGAAACTAGGGGCTGTCTGCTTTCAGGGGGGCTTTTCTTTAGATTGACTTGACACCCTGGGTTTCTATGCTGTCAGAACATAGGAACATAACAACATGGGAAAGGCTATACTGGGTCAGACTGAATCTGACAGAGAGATCTGACATTCTGCCTCTGACTACAGCCAAAAGCAAATGCCTGTGGTTGTGAAAGCATGATGTGAGACTGCAGCCTCAGATCATGATGTCTTTTCTTCTCTCCCTTGCTTCTCTTTCCTTATCTTTTGCTAGGTGAAAACGTCCATGCAGAATGGTTTTCTCTTGGAAAATGTGATTTGACAGAATTCAGACACAGCATGGTGATGTGTTGATTTAGTAGAAGATTAGAGTGGAGAATAAGCTCACAAGCTTGCAGGCCAGGCTGGAGCCCTATGGCTGCCCAGACTTAGAACCAAGATGCATAAAAGACAAGCAAAAACTTTCTAAATTAGCCTGAAGCAGAAGGCACAAGCTTTAGTCTTGCAAAAACCTGAAATATTTGATCTTTTATCTTGAACTAGGTTATTTTTAAAGGGGTGTAAAATGATACTGATCTGCTTTTTCCACCTTAGTTTGGCACTGATACGCTTCTTTCTCCACTAGTGCAGTCCCAAGAGCTTGTGTTCTGTGAAGCAACACCAATCCTGTTTGTATGCAGACTTACAAAGAAATATTTAATTCCAAGATTAGTTTGCTGTCTTGCCAGTATTTACTCATGCAAATGGTAACACAGAAGATGCTGAAGACCGGTGGCTGACTAACTGGAGGAATCAGAGGTACTGGAAGTGAGATGCAGTTTTCAAGGATGAAGGTTATGAGCCAATGTTCCTTTGGAGCTCAAGTGGGCAAAATCATAGCAGAAAGGAAAAAAACACTGAAAAGGAATTAAAATAAGAGGTATTGTAGAAACTGGAAGTTCTTTAAACACTTGAAAAAAAAGATTTGAAACAAGAAAGGAATTAAACCAGCATATGATTGATTTACTAGAAAAAGTTGAGAAATTACCTAGTAGTAGGAATTAACTCTTCATGCAAAAATTAAAATTCTCATGATTCACTGGGAAACCCAAATTGAAGGATCCCAGTCTAAACTGTTAGGACAAAACAAAGGGATTCAGATTGCTTCCTATAAAGTAAGTTACTTCCTTCAACTTGGAGCTTCCTAACAGGCATAAGCTGCAACAGAAACTTAAGGAACTGAGAATTCATCTTGAGAAGGAGCCAAATGTGTTACAAAGCTGGCTGGACAAGATTTTTAATACATGACAGCTCTCGAGGGTTTAAAATTATTCTCCATAAGAACCCATTGCTGGGTCAGTCAAGGTCAATTCATCATCTACTACAGAAGAAAAAAAAAACACAAATGAAAAAAGGTTTTTTAACTTACTTGATCTCCAAAACACTTCCATTGTGGACATAAATGTTAGTACTTAGAGTCCAAGAGAAGCATTGACGTATGAACACAAGTCATGACTCTATGACGACTTAATATGGAAAAAGTCTAAGTGATGAAGCATTATATTTTTGTGAAACCCATAAGAAACTCCTGACAGTGAGAAAATCTAGAATAACAGTAGCATTACAGAAAATAAAATTTATAAAGGATCTTAAGAAATCACCTAGTCTGGCCCTTTCCTCCATAGCAATACCTACTGTACCTACAAAAATACTTTTAGTACATCATTTTTGCTGTTATGTGGCACAAAATTCATGCTCAGGACAAGCCACATATCCCAGATAGTACCTTTTTAGATATGAGAATCCTGAAAGGTGCTTTGTAAGCTGTCTGGGGAAACTGCAGCATTATGAGGTGACATATACACATAAGTTTGGTAACCTGTCATAACTACGAGAATAGTGAAATAATTGTTTAGTGCAGTTGGAACATAGCCATCAAAGCTCGGACTGGAAAAATAGTGACACATTTTTCAGGTTTCTCAGCACCAAAAGACATTTTCTGTTGCTCAATTAACAGTAGTTTAAGAGAAAATCTGTTAGAAAAGAGAACTCCACTATGGAGATAAGTAGGAGGCTAAGAACAGTCTAGGCTACTGACGCGAACATGTCCCGATAACAAAGCATACAGGGAACAGTTGAGTTTATAGAACTTGCAGTTTGAAAAGTCTTTCTTTTCTCTCCATTGATCATGCATTGTATAAGGTGCCACTTGTTAGATGATGATTAGAGCTGAGAAAAGTGTCTTATGATGCGCATTACGAGAAATCTATGAAAGGTGTTTCGCTTAACATCTTCCCTCAGAATAAATGTAAGAAGGACAATAAGCTTTTTTATAGAATGCAGTAGGTGAAGCAGTAGGAGCTGTATCTGCTGGCAAACAAAAGCGGAGCTAAGTGATCAAAGAGATTTCAATAGCAGCTGAATAGTATATCATAGAGCCGTGGCTGTGAAAGATAAACAGCAGCTGAAATATTCAGTAGTCAGAAAATATCCAGAGGTAATGTTAGAAACAATCCCAGAAACTAGAAGCCGTAGAGCAAAGCAGGGAAGCAATGGGGGTTTGGAAGACAGTTGGGAGGGAGATGACAGGAGCTATATGAGGGCTGGGAACATTGAGGGCAATTTGGGAGCAATGGGTGGCCAAGATCATGAAGAGCATGCTAAGTTATTGGGCAGTAGGAATAACTATAGGGGTCTTGCAGCAAAACTTTATGCTTTCTCAGTAGCATTATTCATTTCACAACTTTTTATGTTTTTATACTTGCAGGATAGAACAAGCTGTGGAAGAACCAGATCAGCATTTGAAGACAATAGAATCACAGGTCTCAAAATGAAGAGATAATAGGTTTGGACAGATGTGACTGTAATGCTGTCAGCTGCTGCTATTCCATATCAAGGCCTCCAATATTTGCTGGTTTTAATTGAGCCAAAGCCCTTGGAGACAAGTGATTAGAGGCAAATATTAACCTTTTTTTATTATTATTTTAAGGGGGATTCAGAGAAAGTCTCTAAATCATGACCCAAACATACACTACCAATTAAAAATACACACAACAAATAAAAATAGGCTGCGTACGTTTATTTTAAACCTCGGATTTTTCATGGTCAACTCTTTTGAGGCCAGAGCGATGATTTGCTAATGTTTGACAATTAAATGCAGAAATTGGCTAACAGAGTCTTTTGCAAATTATTACTGTGAAAGGAAGGAATGAAATAGCTTGATACTCAGATTGTATTTCTGGAGACCCAACAGGGATTTTCTCTGTCCTTTTAAAAGGCTGGGGTGTTTTCCCCCATAGATACTCCTCCATAAAGATATTTTGTAATGTGGAACTAAAAAAAACAGTCAGAAGTCATTGTGATACAAAAACTACAAAAGCCCTGGGTTTCTCTGAGTGACTTTTTTTCAGGGTTTTTAATATGGGACCTGAAAGGACAATCGTAGAGTGAGCTATGTGGTAAGATTTGCAAAACTGCACTGCAATGAAACCAAGATGGGTGAAAAATTTTGAGCTTCATGTAAAAAAGTCTTGAAGTAGTTCAGTTTCTGCTTCTGATATTTTAAACTCTCTTATTTTTCCTTTGCTCTCATACTTTTGCTGGAAGGACTTTCTGTTGCAGGAGCAGAATTACATATGCTTTCTCAGGTCCCGCTAGCTACTATTGCAGTCCTTGTCCTGGCTAAACTGCCCAATACTTGCTGACATCAGGAAATAACATTTTCTTGTTCTTTGCCAATAATTACACCCTACATCAGGCAAGACCATTTCTACCTACAACGTGATGATAAAAGGAAGGAAACAAATTCCTGTTGAGAGTAAAGTAAAACTTCAGTAAAACTAGTGTTAGGCAGGTAGTTCCTTTAATGCTCTCATTTATTTAATCAAAAAAGAAAGAGGAAAAATTGTGATTATTTTTTTCCTCTAGAAAAGTGCAAAGCAAACATAGCTTCAAGCAGTGATGACATCAACTTTTGAATTTTGGTCCACTATTTTAGTCTATCACAATCAAAGGAAAGAAAATCATACTTTGCATGTAAGTCAGAACTATTTCTTTTGTGTGTCAGCCTCCACAACTAGTTTTAATGACTGCAGTGTCTATATTGTAGCTACAGGATAAACACTAATTAGCTGTTGGGCACAAAAGTCTTAGTGGGGTTTTGCTAACCAAGCTGAGAAGAATTGTCTGGGTATCCCGTTAAGCCAGCAAATAGAGGGATATATACTGAATTACATGTGTGAACAGAAGTTTTAACTGGATACCTTGGGAAAAAAAGAGTGGGTAAAGACATTTACCAAGTAAGCTAGCTCTTTGTAGGGTTCGGTGCTGCCAAACATATAAAAAAACCTCCTGGCAGCCCGGGTTGTTTCCTTGTCTTCTGCAGACCATTTCAAAAGTTCTGGTGGTGTTTTGAGTCTACAGTGAAGTATTAATTACTTATATTACATTATTTTGAAGCTGAATTACCCTTTTCTGTCTAGCACTGCTTTTAGTTCTGGCAATCCAGAGGTCATATCAGCAACTTCTCTTTTTCACAGATTGGACACATGCAGTCTTAGTGGAAGCTGAGATCTCCTGTCACAGAAGCTAAAGATTTTAGAATAACCAATATTAAAAATCACAGTGAAATCAGGACAGCTGGCAAACCTCGGAGTTGCAAGTAACTCAGAACAAAATGTTGCCTACAAAATTAGTTGCTGAAGATGCATGACCTGGAAGAAGCAGAGACTTGACTTTCAGATGCTATTATGAGCCTACAGTGCTGACAGTTAAACCCACTTTTTTTTTTAATTACTTAAGGAGGGAATACAAAGAGTGCAAAAAGGTGAGTGGGCCACATAAACAGGCCTCATATGTTGAGGTATTGGCAATGTGTCCAACACTGAAATAGATTCTGAAATGATGCTGTGGTAAGTCACAATACTTACTGTTGCCATTCTTGTCCATAAGCTGCACCCCTGTTTACACTGCCTCTGCAGTGTTGCAATACTCAGCAAGAAGGGTCCGTGATTTGTGGAAATACCTGTTTGGATGGCTTAGGCCACGGAGAATGGGAAACCCAAACTATTAATCCCTAACTCCCTAATCCAAACCATTTTTTACTCAGCTGTCGGCTAAAACATTCGAGGCATGTATTTGTTCTTTTGGTATTTAGTTGCTTTGACAGAGGAAGTTCCTTACTGGAAAAAAATACAACTGCTTTGCAGAAATTCCATTTTGTCAAAAATCAAGTATTCATTTGAAAAATCCCTTTGATGGGCCTTTTTGACCAGCTCTAAAGCTGTCTGCTGAGATGAACCATGCAACACTGGTGCTCATCTGGTCATAAATTATCCACCGAGAGAGCATTATTAAGTATATGTTCAAGACCCGGCTCCTCAAAGCAGGCAGGAAAATTGAGGTGGTTCTAAAATCACTTATCAAATGGTAGTTATTTAATTTTTTATACATCCAAGCTAAAATAAGTCTAGCTGAAAGCTAAGACCTTTTTGTTCAATTTTCTGACAGTAGTTTGTACGTGAGCCTATTTCTAAGCAACAATCAAGAAAAACAAACGTTACTGGAAAATGAATGGTGTATATATAGAACCGGCTGCAAGTTACTCAAGGACAGCCCTGGTAGCTAAAAGTAATTAGATACCTATCTAATTAAACACGTACCTAGCTATAGCTGTGTGTATGAACCGTACATACCCAACGGCCTAGGTAGCCGCGCCCTGACAAGACCTTGATTTCGTGTCTCTCAAAGCACGAAGGGGGCAGAGGCAGAGCTCTGCCCGGCTGAGGTAAAGCCCGGCCTAACGGGCCGCTCGCTGCCCAGGAAGGGGCACGGACAGCACCTGGGCACGGCGCTGCAGGAGGAGGAGGAGGAGGAGGAGGAGGGAGAGGGCGCGGCCGGCTCTGCCCGCCTCCCGGCCCGGCTCTGCCCGGCCGAGCACCGCCCCTGCCTCAGCGCCACCCCCGGGCCGCCTAACAGCCTCCGGCTAACGGCCTCCGGCTAACGGCCGCCGGCGCTACCTGTGCCCCGCGCCCGCCGGCG